>JANAVB010039831.1:0-15552 GCA_029216955.1 Iris pallida | reverse complement strand
ACAAGTAGTTATTAATAAATTAATAATTTTTTAGAAAAAAATTCTTTATACATTTAGGCATAATTATGTGTTTTTTTACGTAATTTTACAATTGAATGAAGTACCCTTGCCAATTGGTTATGTGCGATAGATAAGTTTTCTTCTTCTATATGCTTTTACAACCTTACTATGCTTTTATTAATTCCTTGTTGATTGGTCTTTTTTGTTCACATATATAGACTATTTACGTAGCGATTCTAGCACAGAGGAAAGGCACAATATGTCGAGTTAGGGTACAAGAACTTGGATACTGAGACAAAGGTATAGTTAGTAAAAGAGACTGATACGTATGATATACAAACAACAGTACAAATTTTTTTCGAATTCTTAGTATCGGTAGCGGACCATTCCTACGAGGGATCGACAGTATCGACGGTTTTGGATCGAGAGTATCGGATTTTTTGGTATAAAAAACAAGTAGTTATTAATAAATTAATAAAATTTTAGAAAAAATTCTTTATACATTTAGGCATAATTATGTGTTTTTTTAAAGTAATTTTAGAGAAGAATTAATTACCCTTGCCAATTGGTTATGTGCGATAGATAAGTTTTCTTCTTCTATATGCTTTTACAACTTTACTATGCTTTTATTATATCCTTGTTGATTGGTCTTTTTTGTTCACATATATAGACTATTTACGTAGCGATTCTAGCACAGAGGAAAGGCACAATATGTTGAGTTAGGGCACAAGAACTTGGATACTGAGACAAAGGTATAGTTAGTAATAGAGACTGATACGTATGATATACAACAACAGTACTTTTTTTTTTCCCAATTATCATAGGGAAAAACCGATGAAAAGACATTCTTTGTCAAATTTGAAGGTTTACAATATCGGTATCGGACCATTACTGTGAGTATCGGAATTGGCAGTATTGAGGGTTTTGGATCGAAGTGTAGATTTTTTGGTATCGGAAAGCAAATAGTTATTAGTAAATTAATTAAATTTTAGAAAAAAATATTCTATACATTTAGGCATAATTTTAAGTATTTTCTGTGTTGCTTTTGAGTAATTTCCGAATTAAACGAAATACTAGTCACCCTTGCTGATTGGTTGTCTACGATATATATATAAGTTTTTAACCTTACTATGCTTTATACCTTTGTTGGTTGGTCCTATTGTTCAATTTTCTTTGCATAATTGACTGAAAAAGAGACCGTCAATGCCGACATCAGTCAGTATAGATATTGGTATCGGTATTGGTCAGTATCGGACCGGGACATGACAAGTCGTATCGGTATCAGCCATACTACAAACTATAGAATTTTCTATCGATATTTTAGTTCACAGTACGCATTTATCCGTGCAATTGTTGTTCAAATGGGTAGAAGATGTCTTTCTTCCAGGTTTTGTGTTTCCCAAATCCGAAAATTTTCAAGAGAACTATGCTCTTAATGTGAAATACTGATAAAGATCAGATGTCATCAAAATTTGATTCAGAAAATCCAGCTAGAAAGCAACTTGATCTCAATTGACTAGCTTAAGTAACTATGATTATGTGGTTTTTTGTAGGACATATTAATAAAAGCAAATAAGGTTGGCATGGAAGGTGCACGATAAGTCCGGTACATAGAATAATTTCTCAGCAATGTGACCTCTGAAACGAATATCTGTGTACCTGGAGCTCAGTGGTGACGGGATACTCGTCCATGTCGACGTAGTTCTTGTTGATACCCGCCATGATGAGCTTGTCGCACTCCGGCTCCATCCACGTGGTCACGAACGACGCGAGGTTCAGCCTCGGGTTCCCGTCCAGCATCAGCTCGTCGTTGATGATCTGGTACGCCGCCTCCTTCGGTATCGAGTTCTCTGGCATCTTGAACCTGGAGATTTAAGAAGCCGGTAGCAATTCAAAAAGGAGTACTACTACTAGTAGTAATGCACAAACTACTACATTCATCACAAAAAAAGAGTTTATACTGCCAAATTTTGGCAGAAAGGGCATTGCCATAAAGAGCATTGCTACGTTGTCGTCCGTAGGTTTAGATTGCAGTTCTAGTCCGTGAGCCATGTGTTGCACGCTCATTGGAGACCAGTAGGAGGGTGACACGTCCGCACACGGTCACCCCCCGCGAACCAAAAGGGATTGCCTTGCCATAAAACCTAAGAAGACAGGTTAATGGAGTACCAGACCTACATTTTCGGTCATACATTTTAAGCCAAAGAGTGGATGAAAAAAGAAGGGAAGAAAAAAAAAAATCTACATCTACCACGAATTCACCATCTCCAATGAGTAGCAGTAGCTCCATCATTCAGCTGACATATTTTTGAATTTTGTGAGATAATAAAGTTGCGGATCGGGATTAATCCCCTTCGACCAATTTCTCGTGCACTCCGATACGACATAATACTCGTGATCAACCAACATTTATCGAATTTGATCCCACAATGGAGAATCAGGCATACAATAGAAGAAGCAAGGACAGTAATGAACACTACTCCAGGCATCTCTTGCACTTTTATCAACAGATGTGCTAATCAATGTGCTCATTTTTTAGCTTCTTATACTCTTCATTTTTCTTCCGATACACTACTATTTCGTCATAGTACTCATCTGTTTACCTATGATGAAGTTCCCCTATGTATTTCCTCTCATGTTTTTCATGACATGAGTTTTGTACCTCCTTGATTTTAATGCAAGTTTCCTTCAAAAAAAAAAAAAAAAAAAAGGAGTCGGAAAGAAATGGTTTGGTCCTCTTATTTCTCAAACCGGGATCCTCATTGATACTAGATCTTGACAATTTCTCGTCGTCACAACTTTAGAATTTCGACAGTTATAATACCTGTTTTGTTGAAAAGAACCACAGAAACTCGAATAAGAACCCAGAATAAGAATTTGTAATGTACTGATTTTTCTCTTTAGCCGTTGAGAAAATCGATCATATAAATGTAATCCAACTCATGTTTGATAATTCATTAAAAACTCATGAGTTCTCTTAAGGGTCTTCTTGGCAATTGTTGGGGTAGCGGTTATGAGGTATTATTAGAATACCGATTATGAGAGGTTGGTGCTTTTAAGTACCGGCTTCTAAACCAGTTTATCACATGTTCGGTAGTTCATTAGCGTGGTTCTGAAAGTTTTTTAGAAGAATAAAATTACCTATATGCTCATATATAAACAAAAATTATTCCAAAGTTCTATTTCTGATGCCGAAGTTTTCTTAATACAGGGTTCTTGGAGATATCTTTATGGGTGTATGTCATACAGTGTTCGACTTCGGCAATAATCAAATAGGATTTATAAGAATGATCGTCTGGATGAAGATATGAGAGAGTACAGAAAAATAAAATTTTAAAAACTCGCCGAAGAGAGTAGTCGTAGTTTGGAGGGATTAAGCAAGAATATAAACAGAACAAAATATAGAAACTCTCAGAACCTACCGATTTGAGGCGTTTATCACCGACTTTGGGAGATTTTTTATCCGACCAAAATTAAAATTAGCAAGCACGATTTTTTAAACACTTCAAAAACGATAAACTATTGGCTCAAAACCGACGAAAAATACGGTTGCCAAGCAGACCCTTAGTATTTTTGGAAATTAACTAGAAAGAGAAAATTAAACGTGCGCTAATGTGAATGTGAATGAATCTAGTAGAGAGGGAGGATCGATCACCGGGGCAAGACGGCTCTAACGTATCGCGACGCGAAGGTGCACGGGATCGAGGAGTCATCAGCTTCGGTTGCCACCATGGAGAGAACCATGATCACTGCTGCTGTCTAGCAGTAGCAGTAGCAGTAGCAGTAGCAGTAGCAGTAGGCCTTTGTATATAATTTTTCTTCTTTTCTCATATATGTGCGGAATGCGTAATTGAGTATATATAATCATCATGAAGAAAGAAGAGACAAACGAAACGTGGAATTGAAGTTGCACGCACGCAAAAGAAAAGAAATGTAGTGGAAACCTCATTAGCAATTTGGCAAACGGGAAAAAAAATGCGGGACTACGAAAGTACGAGTATAAATCGACCCAGTGCAAATAAAATATGTTCAAATATTCGGTCAAACCTTAGAAATTTTACATTCTTAAATATGTTGTCAAATTTGTTTAATTAAACATGTTTCCATCACATTTTTTTTCATTTTTTTCAATAATTTATGCGAAATACTTTTAGAATTTTGCATTATGCTTAAAATTTACGTACTGATTCAAATCTCTCAAAAGTACGCAAGTATTATACGTTTCTGAACGACACAAGTACCGAGTATAAATCGGCCGGGTGCAAATAAAATATGTTCAAATTCGGTCAAATATTCAAAAAAAAAAAGAAATATTGAGGTTAGAAACTTCACATTCTATTCTTAAATAGAAAATATTCAGAAATGTTTTTTGTGTCAAAATTTTTCAATTATTTATACGGAACACGTTTAAAATTTTACATTATGCTTAGAATTACGTATTCGAATCTTTCAAAAGTACACAAGTATAACACGTTTTTGAAAGGTACAAAAAAAATTGCGTATAATACGAGTTTTATTCGGGTGATTGCTAACAAGCTGATGATGGAAAGTGACCTGGGGAGTGAGGCCCTGACGTATCGGGAGGCGAAAGTGGAGTGCAACGACTCGTTGCTGTCCGTTTTAGTTGTCGACACCACCATCTTCTTCTTTCTTGCTTGCTTGCTTTATTCTTTCTTTGTTGCTTGCTTCAACAAGTATTGGAAGAGAATGAAGGAATGATGGAGCAATTAAATAATGGGCAGAGAAGAGAAGAGGACGCGTTCCTTCTGCTACTGCTACGTACGCGCATATTAAGCGGATCATCAAGTAGTTCATGTATGAATGATGTATCACAGGAAAAATTATTGGATGTTCCGAGCTCATCAAGTGGCAACGATGAATGGTGAGCCCAGCCAATGATTTGTTGACACTTAGGCATAATACATAATATCATACATTTCTCTTATTTTCGAGGTCAATTTTTTTAAATATATTTTTCAAAAAAAAAATATTTATTTTTTCCTAATTATATGCAAGTGAATTTCTATATATTTTATACATTTTTTTTGAAATTTTTATGCCAAATATTATGCCAAGTGTCAACAAATTATTGGCCGGGCTCACCATTTTTTTTTGAGTGTAACCGGGCTCACCATTCATCATTGCCACGTGGTGAGTCCGGACCACCTAATAATTTCTCGTATCACAGGGCGTCTCAAACCGTTTCAAGGCCCTAGACAAACGTCCAAAGATGGAACCCTTTTTTTGAAAATTTAAACATGATTAAATTATATAATTTTATTATATTGATTTATATGCATTGCAAACCATCTCATCCTTGATCCGGACGTGAGACCGACGATGTATTGTTATAAACATTACATAGATGGATTTAAAAAAAATTCATTAATAATTTTTAAATTTTGAATAAGGAGCAGTTGCATATAGGGGTGGCGATTTTGCCCTCATACCCTCTACCCTAGCCGGGTACCCTGCACCCTCAGGTGCCCACGGGTACCCTCTACCCTTCGAGGGCATGCCCTACCCTTACCCTCTTGGAATTAGGGTAGGGTAAGGGTTTTATTCTGTTACCCTAGTGCAATTACCCGGGTACCCGCCCTACCCGCCCTACCCTCTGCCCCATAACCCTACCCTGAACCCTACCCTGCCCTGAATCACTACCCTACCCGCCCTACCCTCTGCCCTATAACCCTACCCTGAACCCTACCCTGCCCTGAATCACTACCCTACCCACTACCCGTTAACCCTAACCCTTTAAAACCCTCGACCCTACCCTTCTCCCAATCCGCTTTGTAATTTTGTATAGTCCCACTGCCATAGTATTACTACTACTTGTAATTTTTTGTAATTAGTACTTAGGATTAGGAGAACTACATGGTGCTTGATCCTAAGGAGTCAGGTCTAGCCCTCTCCTTGGGTATGTAGGCAGCCCAGGTTCTACTATATAACTGGGTTCAGCGCCTTTAGTAAAAAAAAATATTCTCCCTGTTATTTCTTGTTAAGTTGTTATGATTTTTGAATGCTGTCAAAATCTGAAAAAAATGAAATGGAAAGAAAAAAGATCCCCCTGTTTACTAGCAAAAAATTTGATTTTTAAAGTTAAAAAAATGAAATGGCAAGGGTAATACCCTTACCCTCCCTACCCTGACCCTCAGCTATCCTGTCAGGGTAAAGGGCAAGGACGGGTAATAGGTATTGGTTTTTTGGAAGAGGGCTACCCTACCCTACCCTCATGACTCCCCTAGGGTATCAAAAAAAGGTCAATACCCTACCCTACCCTGTCCTCTTCCTGCCCTTACCCTACCCTACCCTACCCATCGCCAGCCCTAGTTGCATATATACTAGTCATGTTCACGTGCGTTGCACGTATAAAAAAATCAATGATAGTATTAATAAAATATATATAAATTTCAATTATATTAGAATATTTTAAAATATAATTTTAATATATTTTAATATAATATATTATGATTATTTTTTAAATTTTAGATATGTGTTTGATTAGATAATGTTATGTAATTAGTTTAAACATAATTTCAATTTTAAATATATTCTAGTATCTTGTGGTTATTAATTTTTTACGTGAGAAGAAAGGATTCGGTTACCCACACAGAAAATAAGAAATCTAGTTAATTTTAAAATTTTTTTTTTAAAACCTCATTTTATATATATATATATATATATATATATATATATATATATATATATATATATATATTAGATGAAGAGACCAAATCTTTTCTCGGGAGAGGAGACGAAGTTGCGATATTCGTTATTGATTTTTTTTCCTCTAAATTTTGATAGACTTAATTATGTCTAAATTTTTTATAAAGAGGCACATGATTGTTTTCTTTTTTAGTCTAACTTTTCCTTTAATATATATATATATATATATATATACACACACGATATTTTTGGGATCTCTAAAAAAAGTGGAGTACTAGATAGCTGCTTTTTTTGTCTAAAGGATTAGCCGGTTCTGCACAATGCATCATCGACCGATGCAGAAGAATTTGCGAGCCGGACGCACGCGTGCGGACACCGATCTATGTGTCGTCGGCAAAAGGAGGAGTCGACTCGAGTCTGGTGGCGTTACTGGCGCCTTAATTTTTGGATCGTGGGCCCCGCGGGCACAAGGAGGCGACATAACGAGCTTGACTGGTGGGTTGAGTCACTCGAGTGTCTCGTCGTGGTTGGGTGGGGCCCAAAGAAACGGGTGCGTGCAGTGAAGTGCACTCACTCGAACCGTTCTGCTGACTGTCGAGTGCAAGAAAAGATTTTAACGGTTATATTCGCTAAGATCCGTCCCTGTGCAGAAGCAAGCATAATGTCGACAATGACAGACCCGTGCCCAAACCCTTGTTAGCAATCACCCGAATAAAACGTGTATTATACGCAATTTTTTTTCGTATCTTACATAAGCGTATAGCAAATTTTAAGTCCGTGGAGTTTTAAACACGTACCGTACGATTTAAAAAAAAAAATCGGCAAAAAAACGTGACTGAGAAACCCAACACTCTTGACTTTCTTGACTCTTGCTGCTATTAAATATTAAAACTGGCACAATTCTAAAAAATTATCAAAAGAAAAAGAAGAAAAAAAATCTCAAAGTAACCAAAAAAAAAAAAAAAAAAAAAAACCAAGAGTCCTTGCACATGTTGCTTGCAACAATCAAAGAAAAATATTTCGATTTTCCATCGTACTTTCACTTTCTTTTTTTTATATAATGTTTTCCAACATCTTCTTGTTCTCACACTGAACCCTCGTTTGTGAAGGAATAGAGGTAGGTGGGCCCTATATATATATGTAGAATTTTTAGTGTCGAATTTGTTCGTATGAAACGTACTAAACATGAATTAAATCTAATCTGAATGTTTTTCGTTAGACGAATCTTTGACATAATTTTTATAGTATTTTACCTATATTGTGCCGATGTATACTTGTACTTTTGCCGTCCCGAATTTTTTCCATTTGCCGAATTGCTAACAAGGGCCCAAACTAGCACTACTGAAATGGATGAACCAACTATGGTCTCGTACTATTGTGTCACGTGCAATTATTTTTACTCCATCTAGATGACAGTTGTACAACATACCAAACGGCAGGTTTAATTGGAAGGTTCTAGAATTATTCAGATCGAATATTCTTGATGTTCCATGAAATTTTTCTAACTTTATAGAAGTTCTAGAATCTTCGCATCATGTAAATCAGCCTACAACTTTATTCTCCTAAACGTAGGTATTATAAAGCACTAGAAGTTTCTTATAAGACGAGCCTATAAATAAGTTATAAAGTACTAGAAGTTTCTTATAAAACAAGCCTATAAATAAAGTGTGAGTCTCATTTGCTTCTCGTCATCAAAATAGTTGTAAATTTAGTATATTGAAGTTTTTAACATTTCAAGTTCTTTCTTTTGCTCAACAGTTTGAGAAAAACTTGCACGGATCTTCGAGAAAGAAGTTCGCTCACCGCACGAATCGAGGTGTAGGCAAAAATACTAAATCCTTAACAATTGGTCCAAAAAACCGGCCTCAATTTTTTTTTCTGCCTAGGCTAGTCAAGCTCCTTAAACCACAAACCAAGGCGGCCGAAGGCTCAGAAGCCCACTTCGTGGTAAGTAGTGAAAAGAGGGCAGCGACGGAAGAGGGTATGGAAGTTATAGTGAGGCTTTAGCAGTGAGAAGGGAGTAGTGAGGAAGGCGACTACGGAGAAGCATGTGCTCATCACTCCAGCAATGGCCCCGAAGATGAAATATAGAGGAGTTTGCAGAATTCCATCTTATGTTCTTGAATATATGTAGCTATACTGTATCTTCGGGATTTGGATTTATCGAGGAGCGAACTCATGTTTCAACCTGGGAAACGAAAATAATAAAATACCAAAAAATAGAAACCCCAACCTACCATGGTAAGGCGCATATATAAAGATATTATAGAATAAATTCAACAAAAAAGGTGATATTAGGATCTTTAAATATCGCAGAATACTGAGGGGGAGAGTCACATATTTTAAATATAGTCTCGTTGCAAAAAAATAAAAAATAAAAAAAATAAAAACAAGTGAGCCAATATTACAGTGCAGAAAACTGACAAAAAGATTAAAAATAAATTATATTATTTTACTTGTTTCACATCAGTAGAACCCTAAGTAATAAAGTTCTCTTCATCAGCAATGCAACCCTTTAATACTAGCGTAGTCCCAGACTGCTAGAATACATATTTTTTTTCCTCATAGGGAGAAAAAGTTCAGAAGAATTACAAAAGAAATGATAGAACGCCAAGTAGTGGGCTAAAGTTGTGAATAATCACCAACTGGCATCTTCCTGTCTAACTCAGTTGACATTTCATAACTTTGGTCCACCCCGTCAATTCACTTAGCGATCTCTCTCTCATTTTGTAATTCCCCCAAACTTATCCTATGCACAATTAGGATGAAATTCATCCCTCAGGATGAAAAAAATCTGTCCAAAATAAAGTCTAGTTGAACCTCAACCTGAATGTTGATGGAGATTTCCTGTTCATCAGCAACGTTTATGATTTTCTGACTCAGTACACAAGGTCCAACTAGAAGTATTAAATCATAACAATTAAAAGAATCCATCAAATATAAGCAATAACCATAGATTCTGAGAACCAACAATCACTAATCATTAATTAAAGCCATGTTTGATTGGGTCAAATAGACAAGTAGGTTCACCACAATTGATTTTCTCAAATTCCACTACAATTTACCAAAGCTAAAAGAAACCACAGATTCAGGAGGCACACCATCCACCACTGCCACTGTCTTCGTTACTCGAGAGCCAGTTGGTGCTTCTCGTCACTGGCCCTCTCCTGATTCACGCTTTGGAGCTTCTTTAATTTCGTCTCCAGCATCCTCCTGGAGATCAAGCAAAAAAAAAAAGAAAAAGAAATTAATAACTCCGATGATGGAAGTACAAACTGAGAGAACAGAAAAAAAAAAAAACAGTAAATGGACTATGAAACAAACATTGATATCAGAGGTCCATAGTGTCAAATTGTCGCGGAGGAGCTGCATGATCAATGTGCTATCCTTGTAGGACTCCTCGCCCAAGGAGTCCAGCTCTGAGATAGCCTCATCAAAAGCCTGGCAAGAGACATTATGGCTTTATGAGAATGAGAGATTTAAAAAAAACACAGGATTGAACCACCTAACCGCTTAATCAGATACAATTTTCTGGTAGCATTTATCTTTGACCATTGCAACCAATATTACCGGATCACCAATTTTAACTACTGGAACAGAAAACAAGCAAAGAAATTTGCAATTAATTTCCCATGCCACAACCTAGATACAATTTCATGTACAAATGTCTCACCACTTTGGAGGCTAAAGGTAAAATTGACAGCCATACAGGAATAATAAGTCCATAAACTTTGGTTCTTTCAATTTTGGAATAAACCAAAGTTCTAAAACTATTCGTCATAAACACTATTATATAACTCCCAAGAGTTCTTTCTTTTCTAGGAATTGCCCAGTGTCGTGAAACCTTTCAAAGTCCATTAAAGTATTAAGCCTGAGTCTTTGAACAATTACAAGAGACAACCCACCAGTAATATTCATCAATTTCCGTGTACTTTAAGAGTTGAAATGTATACCAGGCAGCAGAACATTCAATGGTAGAAAAAGCATATGAAATCAACCAATCACTTGGATGATATAACATTCTAGTCTAACATGATTATTTAAATTGAAATACTAACAATTTCTCTATATTGTCATAAAACAGACTAATATGTACCTTAACTTGCAATTCACAAAAGAATATCCGATTCCAGAGACTTCCTATGAAGGAGACACATGAATAGTCATTACTAAACTATATATAGTTATATACAGGTTCTGTTGATTTGGGAATGGGACTTGCACAACTTCCCACATGTATCCTACATCATCTTCCTTTATACCCACATATATCCTTACTAATATACATCTTATCTGGTCTGATGCAAATAGTAATTAGTAAGAGAGGTTAAAGTAGATATAAAACTCTACAACTGAGAAGTGAAATATGACAAAACAGAGGGTAAAAACGTGTACTACATATTGTTAAACCTGCACCTGTGCCAACCGACACTACTGACTAAGAAATCCTAGCTTTTATCCCAAAAGACGAAATCAGCTAACTTCTTTCGTTTATGTTCAATCAAAAGCGATTTTTGAGATTAACTAAACATTGCTGGTCACCCCAAACAAACATGATCTTAAATTTGCAAGAAAACTATGTCGTGGAATAAAGTAACATAGAATGAATAAAGATATGCGCCACTGGAACAGGTACAACTTGAGAGTACAATACTCAGGTTTCTTATAAAGTTCCCTCAGTTAATGTAGTATATAAAAGAGAATATATAGGCATACCAGAGATGGCCTTGACAAACTATCCAAATGAAGATGAGAGAACAAATTAAAGAATCATCTGAACTGACTTTGACCAAGCCATGTGCAGGTGAATTACTGAATAATGTAGACTAGAATCAAGGACAGTCTAAATGAAGACCATTAAAAATATGTCACACAGTCTTCTTGTTCATATGATTAACCTCAGATCAGAGGATAACAAAATTGGAGAGAAGTAAACATAAATTCTCAACAACCATCACAAACTTCAGAATACTCCTCAAAAGGTTATGTAGCATCTATTGATTTACACTAGTAAATATAAAATATATCCTAAGCTTTGTCTATGAGTATTCGTTAAAACATTCATTATTTTCATTGGTCATGGTTATATATATTTGAGTTGCACATAGGTTGACTTGGTGCAACTTTTGATGCAATAACTTTAAGTACAAGAAGCACATTGAAAAGTATGTATGCTCTAAATGTGCATTCTCTTAATTGAAAAGCCAGATCTTCATGCCTAGGTGGTGCTTACTCAGTCCGAGCCCGGTTCTAGGCAAGCCAGGTTCAGTCAACCCTGAGCATTTGGCTGTCTATTAAAAAAAATTCTAAGGGCTTATAAACCCCAAAGACTACCTGATCTGCAAGCATATAGATATAGTTGAGAACTGGGTTCCAAAAAAAGAAGAAGATGAGCTAAGATAAAAGGATGAAGAAAGGGAGAGGGCAAGAGAGGAGTTATTAACGAGTTCAAACCTTAAGAAGAAGCAAACCAACAAACATATGGAGTTACAATATTGGGCTCTTTAAAGTCAATGAGAGATCTTGACAGATTACCACAAATAGCAGTATTATTATTATTATTGACAAGATAATTGCAAGTCTATCTATTTACCACTCTGGGTCAAGATAATTGCAAGTCTATCTATTTACCACTCTGGGTCTACTCAAAACTAGGACAATCGGAGCAAAAGATAACATGGTTTTAATATGTTTATTTGGAAAGGAGAATTAGGTATCTGAATTTTCATAGAGAAGTACAGAAAAATGATACTCTAGTATAGACCATCCAAAGCTTTCACACTGTTCATACAGATTTTCATGTCCCAACAGATTTCTTCCACGTGGGAAACAACAACAGATCCACCATGCACTTTGAATATTAGTATGCGAGTAGATTTTCGCATGCACGTATCTATGCTATGTGTATGTTGTCTGTTTGTTTGTGCATGTACAGGTAGAAGAAAGCATCAATCAAATAAATGGATACATATGTACATCAGGTCCATCAAATAACATTTCCAGAAGCACATATACACATTAAAAAGAAGGCAAAAGATTAAGATAATGGGAGGAAAGGATCCAAATAGCCGCCACAAAATTTTGGGTGAACGTTTCGTTATTGTTTTTTGTTGTATTAAGATAATGGGTATAAATCTCTACAATTTCCAATGTGTAAGGTAGAAATAGATAGTATTATGGAGCATCTTCTATAATTGATATTGTTCCACTACTGATAAAAAGAATCCTCTCTACAAAGTCATACTGCAAAGTAATATGTTTAAAATAGTCCATATAGCACCCCTGCATATATCTTTAAGCGAGAACAAGTTTCAAACGATAGTGTGATATTTCCTATCTTGGATTAACAGGTGGAAAGCAAAATGCACAAAACTTCAGAATGCTTATGCATACCACTTATTAATATATTAACATGACACCTTACTACTAAAATAGAAAAGAAAGACAGAAACTGACCTGTTTTGCAAGATTGCAAGCACGATCTGGTGAGTTCAGGATTTCATAGTAGAACACAGAGAAGTTAAGTGCCAAACCCAGCCTTATCGGATGAGTTGGGGTCAGTTCAGCCAGAGCAATATCCTACACGTTTCAACAATTTCATATATTAAGCTAATAGCTAAACTAATATGGAGCACTTGATCCATAAAGGACAAGAAAGATTTATCTGGAGGAGAGACAGATCTGTATGTAATATTAACTAGCCATACTAGCAAAGAAGAAGATACCAGGACTGTTCTTCACAATAGAAAAGTTTTTTTTAAAGCTTGAGGTACAATATAAAACGAAGTAAAATCAGGACTCTCGGATAAAATGTCAACTTGAAGACACAAACTCACCTGTGCAGACTTGTACGCCAGTAGCGTACTCTCTGCAGCCTCCTTCCTCTCAGCTCCAGTCTTAAACTCGGCAAGGTACCTGTCCATTAACATGGAGATGGTGATCAAATCATACTTCTACTTTTGCACTCTAGAACTTGCTCATTGATCCTTACAAACCTATGGTAGTCTCCCTTCATCTTGAGATAGAACACTTTGGACTCCGCCGCAGTAGAGGAAGGGATGAGGTGGGTGTCAAGCAGCTTCAAGATCCCCTCACAGATCTTGCTGAGCTCGGTCTCGATCTTGCCACGGTAATCCTTGATCACGGACACGTGGTCCTCGTTACCCCTGCTCTCCTCCTTCTGCTCGATGGAAGAGATAATCCTCCACGAGGCACGGCGGGCACCAATCACGTTTTTGTAGGCCACGGATAGGAGGTTCCGCTCCTCCACGGTGAGCTCCTCAACATCTACAGTCTTCGCCACCTTCTCCATGAACTCCACCATCTCCTCGTATCGCTCTGCTTGCTCTGCAAGCTTTGCCATGTAGACATTTTCCTCCCGTGATGACTCGGCCGGAGACATCGACTCTCTTTCCTTCCCTTACGCCGCTACTCTGTGTCAATAGACCAGATGCAGATCAGACTAGCAAATTCTTTCTTTGCAATAAGAAACCATTACAATTCGAGTATGCAATCATTACAACAAGCTAAAAAACAGTTTATTTTCTCGATGAAAGTAGACAAATAAAAAAATAACGGAGACATCCTACGTTGCACAGACATGAATTTTGCATTACATAATACAGACAGTGTCTATGGCGTGTCCAATCCGTGTCACAACGAAACGGCATGGCCTCCAGAGTGTCTGTGTTTTGTGTAGAATTAGATCCTTCCAACATTAAAACAAAACATTCAGTTTCCACCTCCCTCTACAGGTTTGGATCAAGCGTAAATGATGAAATTAAGAGGAAATATCATTGATTAATTTCAAATTTTGTCTTTGCAATAAATGTTGATCAAATCTGGATAAAAATAAACATCAAAAATAATATTAAAAAAGTGTCTTTAATGATATATTGTAAAAAAGACACCTTTCTTATAGGAATCAAAGGGGGGAAAATCTAAAAAAGTATTAAAAAAACACTTTTCATGCAACAAAAATATGTTCATCATCACAAATTTCTTCGTCAATTAATCAAATAACCATCTTGATCTGGATCTGGATCTAGAATATATACCATAATATAAAATTCAAAGAAAATGGGTATTATTGTTTTTATGTTAAAATTTCCGCTATATACCAATCAAATCAATAAAAAAAAACTATTTTTTAGTCAACAATAGGAATTACTCACTAAAGACCTTAATCTCCACAATCTTAACCATAAAAAAAAAGTCAAATCAAAACCAGATCGGAAAATTCCTCAAACCCTAACCAGCAATAATCAGCCTCCCAAACATCAAGATCTAGTGGATCTACAGATCAATATACAATAAATAATTCTAATTATGAGAATAAAAAAAATGAGAGAAATTATACCAAAATTTCGCTCCTTTTTGTTTTCCTCTTCCGCTTCGTCTCTCTCTCTCTCTCTCTCCACCCTTCCTCTCTATAATGTAGAGATTCCGATCTGCTGGTGTTCCGCCAGCCTAAAAGTGCTCCAGCACCAGTCAAAAACCCAATGACATGACGACACGTCTCCTGGGCCCACTTTCACGCTTTATGCTGACACGTCAGCACGCATTCCGCGACAAAGAACTTCGCTTTGAATATCATATGCAGTAGGCTGGTAGAATTCAAGGTGCAACTTGGGCCGGGCGCGGGCGGGTCCCGGCTGAGGGCCGGCCCGGTCAAATCTGTGGGCCGGTCCGAGTTCGGTCAACGATCCGGACCGGTCCGACCCATTTACAAAATAGTCCGGGCTGGATTGTGCCTCCGGATCCAATAGTTCGGACCGGTCCGGTCCGGTTTGACCACGGGTCTAAGTCGGTCAAACCCATCGTCCGAGGGCCGACCCGGACCGTCCCGGTTCATGTCTGGTTGGCCCGTTTTTTTATTTTTGTGAC
>JANAVB010039830.1:0-42223 GCA_029216955.1 Iris pallida | reverse complement strand
ATGGAGCCGTCACTGAAGATTGCACAACTCGGAAAGCGGATGCCTCTCGTGGGGTAACCGATACCCGGAACAGATTGTCGAGCTCCAAAGAAAGCTGGCCTTCCTGGAGTCCGAGCTCGAAGCTGCTCGTACTGAAAAAGGGATCGCCATTCAGGAGGCTGACAAGCTTAGTAGGGCATCTGCCAATCTAGAACTTGCCCTAAAGAAGATAGAGAACAACTGGCAGGCGTATATTTATTTGAATGATGCAGAGCAGTTGTCCCAAGAGGCCGAGCGCCGGGCTAAACAGAGGCTTGAGCGGGGGACTGTCTTGGTGAAAAACCGTCTCTCGGAGTTATGTAATGCTGAGCTATAGTCGGCCTTTTCCTCTTTTTTTGTTTCTATTTTCTTTTTAAGAGGGACATGGTCCCAAAAGATGTAATGCTTTTTCTTCTTTCAAATAAAGAGTACTTTCATTCTACCCTTTATTTGTATTACTCGTTGTACCTATGATATGATGGTGGTGTCTGCCCCGCACGGAGACTTGTTTATGGACTCGTCATCCATGGCATACCTTGGTTTTAGGTACGGCTGACAAGTTTGGTTAGGATACCTGGAACAGCCATGGCAAAGTGGTCATCGGTGCTCTCGGTATCGGAAAAGAATGCCGTAGAGCAGCTGGGCTCCCGGGGCATGATGAGATGGTGGGCTTGTGCTAAGAAACATAGCAGAGTATTTGTGGGCCTATTATCCTTGGCGTACCTTGGTTTAGGATACGATAATAGGATGAAAGGAAACCAACATACTTGCTCAGAGGTTATAAGGACATGGCAAGTATGAGGGTTTTATCGTGGAATCTTCCTACTCAGAGGTAATGAGGATGGCAGGAGTGAATTCACGGAGGATATTTGTGGTCAACAGAGGACGTTTGTGGACCTATTATCCTTGTCGTACTCCGGTTGTGGGTACAGATAATAGGTTGAAAGGGAATCGACATACTTATTCAGAGGTAATGGACATGGCAAGTATGAAGGTTTCTTCTACGGAGCCTTCCGACTCAGAGGTAATGACATGGCAGGAGTGGGCTCAATGATGGGGGTACATAGAAGACTCAGAGGTAATGAGGACATGGAAGTTCTATGTAGGGGGTGATTTTTTTTGGCGAAGTGAAACGACTCAGAGGTAATGAGGATATGGCCGTTTTGGAAATTTGTGGATCGCTTACCTTTTTTGTACACTGGAAGTACGGGTATTGGATCATGAGGGAGGATCTCTTCGAGGGAGAAAGTTCAGAGGATGATCATACATGACTTACTATCTGAAAGAGTGACCGGGATGTGAGTTCAGAGGCACCAGCGGGTACATGACTCGATATTTGAAAGTGTGAGTTCAGTAGCACCAGCGGGGACATGACTCGATAATCTGGGATGTTGTAGATGTGAGTTCAGCGGCACGAGAGGTTACATGACTGGGGAATCTAGAGAATGGTGAGTGTGAGTTCAGCGGTACCAGCGGGTACGTGACTCAATGATCTGGGAAAATTGTAAGGGTGAGTTCAGCGGTGCTAGCGGGCACGTGACTCAAAATCTGGAAAATTGTGGATATAGTTCAGCGGTACCAGCGGGCACATGACTCAAAAATCTAGGAAATTATAGATATGAGTTCAGCGGTACTAGCGGGCACATGACTCAATGATCTGGAGAATGTCGTTTAGACAGAGTATTTCTTCAGGAACTTGCCGTTGACGGGCAACATGAGCAAATCCCCTTTTGTTTTATGAGGCGGTAGGTTCCGTTGGAGAATACGCCTCAATAAAAATGGCCTTCCATTTTGGCTGGAACTTGCCGGCGGTCTTGTGAGTCATGATCATCGGCCTCCGGACTGCCAGAACAAGATCACCCACTTGTAATATTCTGATTTTGACCTTCTTGTTGAAGGCTCCTGAGATGCGTGCTTGGTATAGCTCAATCCTTTGCTGAGCAAGGAGGCGCTTTTCATCTAAGGCCTCCAACTCTTGTAGTCGACGTCGATAGTTGTCATCCATCGTCAATTGATACGTGAGGGCGACACGGAGTGAGGGTATTTGAGTCTCTAATGGGAGAACTGCCTCACTCCCGTATACTAGAGAGAATGGTGTATTCCCGGTGGCTGTTCGAACTGTGGTGCGATAAGCCCATAAGCATTCGTCGAGCTTCTCGTTCCAGTCGTGCTTATTGGAGGAGACAAACTTCTTGAGGAGTTTGATGATTGTTTTGTTGAATGCCTCTTCTAACCCGTTCGCTGTCGGGTTGTACGGTGTCGAAGCGACATTCTGAATACGGTGCTTATCGCAAAACCGATAGAATACGTGGCTTGCAAACTGCGGACCATTATCATGGATGATCCTTTGGGGTAGTCCAAAGCAGTAGATGACGTGATGCTTAAGGAAGCTGATCACATTTGAAGTCTTGACTTCTGCGAGTGGGACAGCTTCCGCCCACTTGGAGAAGTAATCAGTGATCGCAAGTATGAAGCGATGTCCTCGGGAGAAAGGTAGGGTGATTGGACCAATGATATCTATTCCCCATGCTTCGAATGGCCAGGACGCCACTGTCGGATGTAGAAATTCTGATGGTTGGTGAATGAAGTCCGCGTGGACTTGGCAGGCTTTGTATTTTCTTGCATAGCCTATTGTATCTGCCACCATTGTGGGCCAATAGTAGTCCATTTCGCGGAGGCAGTCTTACAATTTAGGGCCAGGCTGATGGGCCCTGCAGACACCGTCATGAGCTTCTCGTACGGCTTCTTTGGCTTCTGCGTTTGACAGACATCGGAGCAGTAATCCGTCATAGGAGCGGCGATACAGCATTTTTGTCTCTGTATCGTAGAAGAATCTGAGAGAACGCCGTCTGATGGAAGTGGCTTCCTTTGGGTTCTTGGCCAGGATGTCGTAGACGATGAAGTCGATGAATGGTTGTCTCCAGTCGGGGGCCTAATCGATCGTCTGGGCAAAATAACTCGCCACGAATTGCACATTGTTCTTGGGACAGACCAGTTCGTGGCCTATCACATCCACTGATTGGCGATCATAGTTCGGAACTGCTAGGGAAGCAGCAAGACCAGCTAGGGCATCAGCTTCGATATTTCGGAGTCTGGGGAAATGTTCGATGAAGAACCCCTCGAATGACGAGATGATGTCAATCGCTATTTGGTGATAAGTGATCATGTCTTCGTGGCGGACCTCGTATGAGCCCCGGACCCGATTGATAATTAGTTAGGAATCGCCGTATGCTTCAAGGTATTCTACCCCCAGCTCTCTTGCAAGTTGGAGCCCAATGACCAGAGCGTTGTACTCAGCCATATTGTTAGAGCAGGGCTCTGTGAGGAAATAAGCGCGGTTAATCACCAATCCGGAAGGGGAGACCAGCACTACCCCGACTCCGACGACTATATTGCCTTTAGGTCCGGTCCTCGAAGCACCGTCGAAGAACATTCGCCATATATTATCGTGAAAGGATGTATGCGAGTCGGCGACCTCATCTGGGATCTCTTCATATATTCTGGAGGACTCCGAGCCTGGGTGGGCTGCTAAGAAGTCTGCCAGGGCTTGACCTTTGACTACCTTTTGGGGGACGAAGATCATATGATAAGGGGACAGCAATATTGCCCATGTAGCGAGGCGAGAGCTGAGTGCCCCTAGTTTAGTCATGAGGACCCTGAGAGGGTTGACTCGTGAGATCACATGTATCGTTTGTCCGGTGACATAGTATCGCATTGTTTGAATGGCGAACACCAGGGCAAGGCATTCCTTCTCCACAGCGGTGTATCGGTGCTCTGGCCCAATCATCATTCGGCTGAGGTAATATATGGCTTGCTCATGGCCTGCATCGTTGTTTTATGCGAGCAGAGCCCCGAGGGAATGTTCCATTGCTCGTACATAGAGCATGAATAGTTTTCCAGGAACCAGGGCCACCAAAACTGGAGGATTTGACAAATATTCTTTGATGCTGTCGAAAGCACACTGACATTCCTCGTCCCATACGAATGAGACTCCTTCCTTCATGAGGTGCGTGAACGGTCGGCATCGCCCGAAGAGGTTAGAAATGAACATCCTGATATAAGCTAGCCTCCCTTGGAGGCCTCTGAGTTCGCGAAGATTTCTCGGGGGACCCATCTCCATGATTGCTTTCGTCTTCTCAGGGTCTACATGGATACCTTGTGCCATGATGATGAAGCCCAAGAACTTCCCGCTGGATATGCCCAGAAAGGACTTCGTAGGGTTCATTTTCAAATTGTGCGCTCGTATTAGGTCGAATACCGTCTTTAGATCCTACAGATGGTCTCTCTTGCAGCGACTCTTAACGGCTATATCGTCAACATAGCACTACACTGTCTTGCGTAAGTTGTCTCTGAAGATGATGCTCATGGCTCTTTGATATGTGGCGCCAGCATTCTTTAAACCGAAAGGCTTAACTGTGTAGCAGTATGTGCCAATCGGTATTCGGAATGATGTATGCTTTTCGTCGTCAGGAGATATCTTGATTTGGTTGTACCCCGAGAAGCCATCCATGAATGACATAAGTTCAAAACCGCAGGTATTGTCAATCATGATGTCCGTGATAGGGAGAGAGAACTCATCTTTGGGGTATGCCTCGTTCAGATTACGAAAGTCGATACAGATTCGAATCTTCCCATTCTTCTTGAGGACGGGTACTATATTGGCGACCCAATCGGGATGTTGCTCCTCACAAATGAAGCCGCTAGCTATCAGTTTGTTGACTTCGGTTTCGATCGTGTCCACGATGCCCGGGCGGAAGCGTCGCTGTTGTTGTTTGACTGGCTTCGCATCCGGCCGAATGATGAGTTTATGAAGAGCAATATCGGGATTTAACCCTGGCATATATTTATAGCTCCAGGCGAACACGTTAATGTATTCTCTGACAAGTTCTAGCAGCGACTCCCGCTCTTCGTCTGCTAGGCTTTTACTAACGAAAATTAGTTTTGGAGAAGATTCGCTGCCGAGGTCAACCTGTATGACTTCATCTTCAGTAGGAGGTTCTCTCTGTTCGAACCGCTTTTCCTATTGTGCGTCCAATTGTTGGGCCCACGGCTCTAGCTCGAGAATTTCGAGGATGTCTTCGTCTTCTTCGTAAGCATCGACGAAAGCCATGTTGACTGTCATGACTTGTCTGAATACATCTCCGATGCTGGTATCCGAGTCCGAAGTCGGTGACCCGGTTGAATGTGACTGCCAGTAGCATTCTTCATCTGAACTCTCAGGGGTCGTAGTAGGCGTTACATACCCCAGCCCGTATCGAGTTTTGCTATAGTAGTCTCGTGGTTTGCCCGCCGGGACTGGCG
The DNA here is from genome assembly GCA_029216955.1 of Iris pallida. Taxonomy (NCBI): domain Eukaryota; kingdom Viridiplantae; phylum Streptophyta; class Magnoliopsida; order Asparagales; family Iridaceae; genus Iris; species Iris pallida. The sequence goes on along the minus strand of JANAVB010039830.1, from coordinate 36,904 downwards.
GCTTCAAAGGTAATCGTCGCCCAGTACCGTAGTTTAAACCTGGCGTCGTCTTCAGATCATACCCCTGTTTCTGCATGAGATATTTGGATTGGAGGCTATAAAGATATAGAGCAGTCTTCCGGCATCTGACTCGAGGTCGGCTTCCTCTATGGTGAAGGGATGCGGGTCGTCCTTCCGGCCGAAGATGATTGGATGGTCCCCTCCCTCGATTATTCGGTAAGTGTCTTCTACTGGAGTAAGCTGGATCGCAGAGTACACACTTGTCACCTATGTGTGTAGGTGAGTGTCTATACCGTATTCTATAGCATATATTGTACATAGCTTATTGAGCTCGGTGTAGTTCAAAGATAACACTTTATTGCTGAAGTAAGGTATCTTTTCTAGGGGGATTATATCATCGGCGGAGAGAACATCAGTGTGGGCAGCCACATACTTAGCTAGTTTCGGTTCCTCTTCGGCTACCCCCTGTGTGAATAAAGACTGAGAGGACGACCTGGGGAGCTTGATCGTCAGCGGTTCAGTTGATGGAGCAGAGCGTGGAGTTGTTGGCAGACTAGCGACCCCCAGTTTGGTACTTGATGTGGAGCGAGGAGTGGCTGGTTCGCTAGAGGTGTCAGACCTTGCATCGGGTTGACGACCCTTCTTGGGAAGGCGTATCGTCAGTGGCCTATCGGAGGGATTGAGCTTCTCCGTTTGGGGTTGACCGACTCTCGGCAGTCTGATTGTTAGTGGCCCCGTTGTGGGTCTCGACACTTGGCCGGACCTTGGCAGCCGAATTATCATCTGCTCCTCCTGTGCCGAGAGGCTGATCGCGTCCTTCTGCAGAGTGGCAGTAAGGGGTGCAGATTTACCCGGTTTGCGAGCTTGGAGGTGGATCGTTAGAGGTTCCTCTGATCCTGTGGCTGTCTTGGTACTGGCTTGTACATCTTCTTCAGCAAGATGCTTCTTTGATTTTTCGTACAGGCAGGAGTCTGAGTAGTAAGATTCGACCACTTTGAAGGGATCGATATCAGCAAATTTTGTCCTCACGAAGCCGTGTTTGTCGACATATTTGAAGCACTGGTGTAGCGTAGAAGGCACGATCATATAATCGTGTATCCATGGGCGCCCCAAGAGGATGTTGTAAGAAGTGACTGCATCTATGACGTAGCAGGTGACTTCGGATTGGAGATCGCCAATCTGACACTTCAGACGAATCTTCTCGATTGGGTAGCTCCTGCCCGAATTGAAACCGCTAATGGCGGTGCTTGTAGGTGTCAGGCGATGCATTGGGATGCGGAGATGATGTAGCAGACCCTTCGAGATGATGCTTATGGAAGAGCCAGGATCTATGTGCATCCGATCCACCTTCACGTCGTCGATGTATCCTGTGTAGTATAGCGGGCGATCGTGTAGGTTGGTTTTGATAAGCATGTCCTGTGGGGTGAAGACGATATTGGGCATCGCTTCCGTACACACACTGTCTTGGAGATCTGCAGGTTGATTATCTTCTATGAGGTTGGCCTGAGCCAAGTATGCGTCGGCATTTTGGAGTGCGTCGCTCAAGGCTGCACGGACATCCTTCGAGAGCCTCAGGAGCTCATATAAGGACAATTTGGCCGGTGTATTGGCCAATTGTGCTAGTATATCAAAGTTGTAGGGCCTCTCCAACCCTTGAGGTGTCTCTTTCCGGAGGGATTTGTCGAAGCAAGTCTTCTTCGGCCTAGGCTTGTCGGTCGTCGGAGGCTGATGGGGCCCTGGAGTGTCAGTGGTAGCTGGAGGATGATCATCAGTCGAGTTCTCAGCCACAGGTTGGGATTGTGCTACAGATCGAGTAACGACGGCTGTGACTTCTTCCACATCTGCCGAGATGGTACGGCAGGATATGACTTTTCTACTTCTCTTCTTGTGAATGGAAGGCGGCATGGACTGAGTCACCTCGTGGACCAGGTCCGAATGGACCCATATGATTTCTCTTCGCGATGTGGTGAGGGGTACTAGACCGGCAGCTTGATCACGAGTAGGCAGAAGATTAGCAATTTCCATTGTCGCCAGAGGGATGGGTATGACACCGTCTTGAGTCTCCGTAGGAGGGAAGCTGCCGAATTGTACGGACACCATATTGGCTGCTATGGTTACCTTCTCGAAATCGATGGCCAGAGCGTTCGAATCGATGAGATTTTGGATGTATCATTTCAGTTGGTAGCAGTCGTGTGTAGGATGGTGGACGTAGCGGTGGTAGTGGCAGAACTTCAGATTCTCCAGATCTGTCGGCCGAGGCTCCCGTCTAGGTGGAGGAAGCTGAATTCTGTCGCCTTGTATGAGCTTGTCCAAGATAGGCTTGACGTGGCCGTCTTCGAAAAAATAAGTGATTTGCGGCCATTGTTTGTCCGCTGGCTTCGGGTCAGGTTTTTATGCTGTATCGGCCACCATAGCCTGCTTTCCTTTACTATCCCGATTGTTAGAAGGGCTACCCCCATTATCGTTGTTGGGACGCTTGCCCTTGTTTTCTCCTTCTGAGATGTGCAATCCCAGTTGGCGAGCCTTTCTCAATCGTTCTTCGGCACTTGTGGCACTGATGATAAATGCCTTCCAGTCCTTGAATTGACTCTCGTCCATCCAGAGACTAATTGTTGGAAGCAATCTCTTTGGCAAATTTCAATCAAGGAGGAATCCGGGTTTCCAGAGGGAAACTTTATGGCGATTTGGCGAAACATCTCGATGTAGTTTCTTGTCAGCTCTTTCTCTCCTTGGACGACGTCCATGAGGATAGACATGGTGATGTCCTGTCCTACTTCGTAGAATCTCTCCAAGAACATGCGCTTGAAGGCGGCGAAGGAGTGGATGCAGTTGTCCGACAGATTGCGATACCAGTCGAAGGCGACTCCTTCTAATACCCCGATGAATAATCGTGTGAGAATGGCATCGTCATGGGGCAGATGGTCGGTGGTGACCCCGAAGTAAGTGATGTACCGATTTGCTGAGGTCTTGCCATCATAAGGATTAATGTTGAACGGCTTATATCTTGGTGGGAATGGAACATCCCTCCATACAGCAGGGTACGGTTGCCGTATTCTGAGGTCTTGAGAGTTTTCTCGAGCATGGAACATGGCTCGGAGCTCTTAGACCTCTCTTCTCGCTTCGCGGGCCTCATCCACGGCTGTGGGGGTCGTTGTTTCAGGAGGATCATTTCCCGGGTTTGGTGCCGCCAAATTCGAGTCCGCATTGACCGCGGGACCCGTGCTTGTTTGGCCAGGCGTCCCTCCTTGCAGAGTTGGAAGGGCCGCTTTAATCTCGTCTACAGACTTGACCAAAGCAAGCAATATGGCTTCGAGACTGTCGATGCGTTGGCGATCACTGGAACCACCTTGGTTACTGTCTGTCATGAATACCGTCTTTACAAGAGGAGAGATAGACAGAGCGGTGGAAGAAGCGCCCTCCGAATCGTACCTCTGTAGTGAGAAGTCATCGGGGTATGTGGGTATGTTCCCTTCTGATTTAGACTCGGAAGGAACAGTACCCCCAGTCTCCGAGTTCGCCTCGTCTTGGGAGTTGTCGACGTCCTCGGGGACGTCGAGGCTTGCTGTATCCGATGGGAGAGTTGTCTCCCCTGGTTCGTCTTCTTAGAACATCGTATTACTGTGGAGGCTCAGAGGGGTGCTACCCCCAGCCCCAGCAACCCACTGCGTTGTGGACGACGAATCTTCTACTGTAGCAGATTTTGTCTTAGAACGAGTACCTTAGAAAACTCTGGTGGTGGGCACCCGTTTGGACGACAGTCTTTTAGTCGCAGTAGTTGAAATCTTCAGGCTGGGAACACTTGTCTTCTTCCCCCTTCCATCAGCGGGGACTTTCCGAGCGGAGTTACAGGAGGCGACGGGTAGTGCCTCATCTTCAGAAGATGGCTGTTGCAGTCTTTGAAAGACAGACTGCCGGTCTTCTCGTATCATCGTACTGTTGCAGCAGCAGATGACGATGACTTGGGTGCAGTGACGTCCGTGGGAGGACTCTTTGTACCCCGATGCATCTTCTCTTTCCTTACGTTTGTGGAGGATGGCCTCACGCAAGTCAGATGGGTCTGGACCGACCATGTTTGCTTTCGAGATTTTGGGAGACTTTTGTGAACCTCTCTGTCCGTCTGCCACCGGGGACTGGACTTGAGTGGTTCTGTACAACTTCCCATCCGAGGCCCGCGTAGCCGTATGCGGAATGCTTGGATGGTCAGAGGTCAGATCAGCGGACCGAACTCGCCAGGCTCGTGCTGCTTTAGACTTCTTCGCTCTAGTACGTACGGGCACATAGTAGAAAGAGTCTAAGTGAGTGGAGAGAGTCAGACATATTTTCTTGGGAGCACAAGAGATTAGGACCATACGAGAGACGGTCGAAGACAGAGCCGCGGGGAGTAGGCATCATGCGGCTGTCATCGTTGGTCCGTATGCGGCTGGCAGACGTAGCCGTATAGGCTTTCTTCATGGGGCTGGAAGTCTCAGCCGCATGAGTCTTCTTTATGCACCTGGATGATCTGGCCGTATGGATTTTCTTCATGCGGCCGGTAGATCCACCCGCATGAGCCTCCTGTATGTGGTTGACAGATTTGGCCACAGGAGTGCTCGGCTTCTTCTTGGGGCGCATAGAGTCGCTCATTGTCCCTGCAAGTCCAGCATCATAATGCTTTCCTCTGCCGGACTCGGGGACAGCAGAGTTCTCTACGGCTCGAAGTGGAACCGTATGAGAATCACCCTTGCCGCCTTGGGTAGCAGAGAGTACCCCGTCCAGAGCTTGTGGAGGAGCAAACGATTTTGGCCTCCACTCGCAGCGAGCTTTCTTTGTGTTGGTTCGCTTCTGGATCGGGCCAGCACTTCCTTCAGAGAGCATCTCTTTAAACGCTTGTTGGTCGAAACGGACGACCATCTTCTGTTGCGTGGAGCCAAGCTTGGCTGCATCCGACTGCGTCACCAACTCCTCAGCCGTGGAGAAGTTTGTCTCCAGCAGAGTCGCCATCGTGTTTGCCATTGATTGTAAAAGTACAGAACAGTTTTATGAGAGGACTGAACTTAGACTCACAATACAAACTCTCTTGTATAAAGAAAGCCTAGGGACGAAAGCCTAGGTACAGCAGACTAAGTACAATTGTTTATTTTAGATTCTGGGGGGTGACGATAGAGGCTCGGGAAGGCGACGGCAGCCTTGCCTTACTCCTTGGACGATCGGTATGCAGCCTTGGCTCCAGAAGATTTGCTCGGCGTTGAAGAAATGCTCTCTTTGCTCCCTCTCTACTTTTTCCTCCAAGTCTTCTGATCTCGAAAAGGGGTCTCTCTGGTCACACTCTCTCCGTTGTGTATATTGCCAAGGAATGTCTCTTTTTGTAAGGGAATGGCACCTTGCTATTTATAGGAATGGGGAGTGATCATTAGGGTTGCCAATGATTGCTTCCTGGAGATGGCGGCGGCCTGTGGATTAGTCAATCTAGGCCATTCATTTTGATTGTGATGAATCTGGACCATTAAGTGTAGATTATACCAAATCTCATCAATAATTAATGCTGATTGGAATAAATCTTCCTCATAATGATCTTCTGATGTCTGCGAATAAATTTGATTTATTCTCCTGCCACGTGTCCCAGATTATTAGGATTTGACCCCATCTCTGATTACAATAAATCTGGGAAATTGATCGACTTAGGACACGTGTCCTTGGAGCCACTGGGGGGATCTGAACCGCATGAAGATTGAGCCGCATAAGATTTGGGCCGCATAAGGTTTGGGCCATGTCTCAGGGCTGCTTGGGTAGTGGCCCTCCCCCCTTCGGACCTTTGAACCACATTGAGATGATCATTTTGAGCCGCATAGGGATGCATCTGCCAGAGCCGCATGGAAACAGTCCTCTTGAGCCGCATGGGAAGGCCTCCGCCTGAGTCGCATGAGACTGTTTCAGCCTGAGCCGCATAGGAAGGCTTCATTCTGAACCGCATGGGAAGTCTTCGCTCGAGCCACATACGAACGCCAACTTGGCAAGGCCACGTGGCATTTTTATGGATCTCGGGAGATTGTGTAAGAGATCTCTTTCTCTTCCCTAGAGGTCTGTCATTATGATAGAGTCATAATTACCTCTCTTGTGTCAGGGCTGTCACTTTTTTCAGAGTTGTTAGCCGTCAAAGTAATTAATGCAGCATAGGGCAGAGGGGAACACTATTACGCCCCGTATCTTCTGACCCGCATGGGATGTCTCAGGCCGCATAGTCCCTTATGCCGTATGACTCTCTGAGCCGCATGGGCTTTCTGAGCCGCATGAGATTTCCTAGCCGCATGGATCATTTTCCATGCTTCTATACCATATTGTTCCCTATGTCGTCTTCTTTAGCGGCATTGTTCCTGGACCTGCCGATCAGCAAGGCAGAGCACCTCCCATGGACCAACAGCAACCTGGAGATCAAGTCCAGCATTCAGGAGTAGCCTCCAGAGTCATGCCTACTGGAGGAGAGCCACCAGTTCAGCCCGTACAGCCTGTAGAGCCTGATGATGGCACTTTGGTGGGTCTCATCAGGTCATTATTAGCTTTCCAGGATCGTCGGACAGATGCCTTGCACCAGGCGGTGGTAGATGCTTTGACCGGAGGAGGTCATCAGGGTAATAGCGCGACCAACAGCTTCAAGCGCTTGAACCCTCCCTTCTTCGACGGCAGTGAAGATGCTATCGTTGTTGATACGTGGCTTCAGGATGCAGAGGTGATACTGGTGGCAGTGAAGACTCTAGAGAATGAGAAGGCGGCCGTAGTGCGCCTGCAGTTACTAGATCTTGCCCGCAGCTGGTGGACAGCGCAGGCCGATGGATTAGTGGCCCCTATTTCATGGGCAGTATTCAGGGAGAGATTCCGGACCAAGTATTTTGATGCTGTAGCTCGGTATAATCTACAGATGAGGTTTACCAATCTGAAGCAGATGGGCAGGACGGTCGACGGATATGCGACCGAGTTTTCCAGGCTTAGTCGGTTTACTCCCACCCTGGTAGCAACCGAGTTCGATAGAGCCCAGCGATTCCAGCAGAGGCTCCATCTGGAGCTTTTGTTGGCGGTGGAGCAGTTTGAGCATCAGACCTTTGATGCAGTACTGAGGGCAGCCCGGAGGCATGAATATATCTCCCAAAGGATCGTGGATAGGACTGGAGGTCGGAAGCTATCTCACAACCAGATGAATCAGTCTTCAGTACCAGCCCCGACAGCCAGGACTTTGGCCATTGGAGCTCCGAGGCGGACGACTTCAGTGACGTCGATTCCGCATTCCATCCCGACGCATCCTCAACAGCAGAAGCAGAAGCAGTCTTCTGCAGTGGGATGTTCACACTGCAGGAAGCCAGGGCATGTGGTATCAGAGTGTCGCAGAGCACAGGTTTTGTGCTTAGTTTGTGGTGCCCCGGACCACAGGGTTGGGAAGTGTCGGAACAAGGGGAGTTCATCGGCCTTCTCTAGTCCTTCAATTAGAGGACCAGCACCAGTCCAGCAGTAGCAGCAGCAGCTGTAGTACCCGTTCCCGAGGCCATTGCTGATGCAGGCCCAGGCATTCCAGCAGCAGAGACCGCAGCAGTATGCCCAAGCCCAAGCCCTGATCTAGAGCAGGCAGAGAAATTTTTAGTAGAGGGGACCCGCACCCAGGGGACATGGTCAAGTGCTGGCTTTGACCATGGGAGAAGAAAAAATAGCACTAGGTGAGGTAGTGGCAGGTACTATTCTCGTCAACACCCTTCCAGCTTCAGTATTATTTGATTCTGGTGCCTCGTATTTATTTATGTCTGCACGACTTGCGACACGGGTAGTATTGGAGCCCGATTCATTATCAGTAAGGCTCAATATACTTACTGGTAACGGACTTGTGGGAGTAGTTAGAGTGTTTTCCTCGTGTCGGATCATAGTTAGCGGTAGAGAGTTCCCCGCTAGATTGATAGAGTTCCCGATGACCGATTATGATGTGGTCTTAGGGATGGATTGGTTGAGGGACCAGTATGCTAGGATAGACTGCCACATTGGCAGGGTTGTTTTTAGCATTCCAAGCAAGCCAGAGTTTCCTTCTTCCGAGGCAAAGTTGAACCTTCTCCTCCAGTGTTGCGGATGGCAGTAGCCGTAATGCAGTTACCCCGGATAGTTGAAGAGTTTCTATATGTTTTCCCAGAAGAGCTTCCAGTGATGCCGCCAGAGCGAGAGATCGAGTTTACCATTGACTTGATTCCCGGGACAGCCCCAGTGTCAGAGAGAGTCTACAGGATGGCGCCGTCAGAGCTAGTGATATTGTACAAGATGATTGAAGAACTCAGAACCAAGGGATTCATTCATGCTAGTGGATCGCCTTAGGGAGCCCCGATGCTTCTTGTAAAAAAGAAGGATGGTATGTCCAGATTATGTGTAGATTATCATACCTTGAACTCAGTGACAATCAAGAACAGATATCCTCTTCCGAGGATATATGACTTGTTTGATCAACTCAAAGGGGCATCAGTATTCTCGGAGATAGATTTGCGGTCAGGATACCATCAGATCAGAGTCAGAGAGTAGGACATCCTAAAAACAGTATTTCGATCTCGGTATGGGCATTGAGAGTTCCTTGTGATGCCATTTGGAGCAACCAATGCGCCGGCTGTATTCATGGACCTTATGAATCGCATCTTCATGTCTTATTTGGATCAGTTCGTGATTATGTTCCTAGACGATATTCTGGTCTACAGCAAGAACGAAGCGGAGCATGAGCATCATCTCAGAGTTGTTCTTCAGGTTCTCAGAGAGCACCAGTTGTATGCCAAGTTCACTAAATACGAGTTCTGGCTCGATCGCATTTCGTACTTGGGTCATATCATCACCAAGGAAGGAATGGAAATAGATCCCCAGAAGATTGTGGCAATTGAGACATGGCCAGTGCCCAGCACAGTTGTAGAAGTCCGTAGTTTTCTTGGCTTGGCAGGTTACTACCGGCAATTTGTTTCAGACTTTGCTCGAATTTTAGCGCCATTGACCCAGTTGACCCGCAAGGGTGTACAGTTTGCTTGGACAGCAGAGTGCCAGGATTCCTTTGAGAAGTTGAAGCGAGGTTTGATGACGGTTCCTATTCTCACACTTTCAGACGGAACCGGAGGATTTTCAGTATATTGTGATGCTTCAGGCAGGGGTTTAGGATGTGTTCTGATGCAGCATAGAAAGGTAATAGCTTATGCATCACGACAACTTCGTGATCATGGAAGGAATTACCTAACCTATGACTTGAAGCTGGCAGCAGTAGTGTTTGCACTTAAGTTGTGGAGGCACAACTTGTACGGAGATAGGGTAGAGATTTTTACCGACCACAAGAGCCTGAAGTATGTTTTCACCCAGAAGGATCTTAACATGCGTTAGAGGAGATGGCTGGAGATTCTTGGGGATTATGATGTCAACTTGCATTATCATCCAGGAAAGGCCAACATCGTTGTAGATGCATTGAGTAGGAGAGTCGGAGTTTATTTCCTAACAGCGCAGCCGGAGTTGTTAGCGGATCTTTAGAAGATGGGAATAGAAGTTGTCCTTCCTACCAGTGTGGCATTGATGGCCATCCTGCAAGTTTAGTCTTCTATAGTCGAGAGGATCCGGATGGCGCAGTCAGCAGATTCTAAGCTTCAGCGACTCAGAACAGAGTGTGAGGCAGGACGAAGACCAGAGTTATGTATCCATGAAGACGGTACACTTCGACATGGTAAGCGTCTTTGTGTATCCAATGAAGATATCAGACATGAGATCATGGCAGAGGCTTACAGTTTGCAGTATTCCATTCATCCCGGCGGTACGAAGATGTACCGTAATATTTGTCAGCACTTTTGGTGGAATGGCATGAAGAGGGAGATAGCCCGGTTTGTCTCTCGGTGTTTGGTTTGCCAATAAGTTAAAACTGAACATCAGAGTCCAGCTGGACTTCTTCAGCCCATGCCAATTCTAGAATGGAAGTGGAAGCATATAACAATGGATTTTGTGATTGGATTGCCTAGATCCCCAGCTGGTCGAGATGCTATTTGGGTTATAGTTAACCATCTCACGAAGGTGGCCCACTTTTTTCCGTTCAGAGTTGGTTAGTCGACAGCTCAGCTGGCAGAGATGTACCTCAGGCAGGTAGTCAGGATGCATGGAGTACCAGTCAGTATCACCTCGGACCGAGATTAAAGGTTTACGTCGCACTTTTGGCGCAGCTTGCAAGAGAGTTTGGGGACTCGCCTCCAGTTTAGCTCAGCTTATCACCCGCAGGTAGATGGCCAGTCGGAGCTCACAATCCAGAATCTTGAAGATATGTTGCGGTCATGTACACTCAACTTTGGTGGTTCGTGGGAAGATCACCTGCACCTGGTGGAGTTCTCGTACAATAATAGTTTCCAAGCTAGTGTCTAGATGGCACCGTTCGAGGCACTATATGGTAGGAAGTGCCGATCCCCGCTAGTATGGGACGATGTCGGAGAGGGACAGATGCTCGGTCCAAAAATGATTGTTCAGACCATTGAAGTGGTCAGGAGAGTCAGAAATTATCTTCGAGTTGCCCAAGATCGCCAGCGTCATTGGGCCGATTCTCATCGGCGTCCTCTTGAGTTCTCTATCGGTGATCATGTATTCCTGAAGATTTCGGCTAACCGTGACGTCATTCGTTTCGGCGTACGGGGAAAGCCTAGTCCTAGGTATATAGCACCGTTCGATATTCTGGAATGAGTAAGAGATGTATCATATCGTCTCGCTCTTCCGCTGTCGCTACGTGAGGTGCATAATGTGTTTCATGTATCCCAACTGTGACGGTATATCCCTGACTTGAGCCACATCCTGGATCATTCGGAATCGGTTGTTGGTACCAACCTTTCGTATGAGGAGAGGCCCATGTCTATATTGGACCGAAGAGAGAAGACACTCAAGAATAAGACTATCAAGTTAGTCCGAGTTGCTTGGGGTCATCACTCTTTGGGTGAGTCAATGTGGGAGCGTGAGGATGATATCCGATCACGATATCCCGACCTGTTTGACTCGTGAGGTATAATATCTTTCTTATGCCTCATGCCTTCGATTCCTTGCTTGCATGAATAATTACTTGATTGCTTGATTAGTATAGCTTGCCTGTAAATAGTATAGCTTGTTCTTGTCCCTCTAGCCTCTTAATTAAATTCTGAGGACGGAATTCTTTTAAGGTGGGTAAAGTTGTAATGCCTATAGTTCGTATTACGTATTTTAAAATACGTGTACGTATTTTATCTTGTATTGCATAATTTCTTGCTTGGCTTATCTTGTCATTACATGGCTTGGTCTATTTTGGGTTGGTTCGGCTAGGCTTGGGTTGCCTTGGTTCATCATGAACAAAGGGGAGAACCTTACGTACCACCACCATCATCCTTTATTAACCCATTTGTTTGCCATTGATTGTAAAAGTACAGAACAATTTTATAGGAGGACTGAACTTAGACTCATAATACAAACTCGATCATACAAAGAATGCCTAGGGACAAAAATGTAGGTACAATAATCTAACTACGATTGTTTATTTTTGATTCTGGGGGATGACGATAGAGGCTCGGGAAAGCGACGACAGCTCTGCCTTACTCCTTGGACGATCGGACGTAGCCTTGGCTCTAATAATGAAATACTCTCGGAATGTGTGGGGAGACTCTCCTATGCGTGCCTTTTTCTCTCTGTGTGTCCAGCCGAGTTCCTCTCTCTTCTGCAAGGGAATGGCACCTTGCTATTTATAGGAGTGGGGTGTGATCATTAGGGTTTGCAATGATTTCCTCTTGAAAAGTCGGCGGTTTGGGGATTAATTAACATTTTCCTTGATTCTGCTTAGTTGGCAATTAATCTGGGCCGTTAATCTTGATTGCAACAAATCTGGGCAGATAATGTTGATTGTGCCAAATCCGTATGGGCAATTAATGTTGATTGCCACGAAACTTTATGATTTGCTATGATAAGCTCGGATCTCTCACCACGTGTTCAATCTGCTTGATTGTAATAAATCTGATTTGATCTGGGTAATTATGATGATTGCACTAATCTGGTTGTTGATAGTAACAAATCTGGGTGGATAAATCTTGATTGATTTGATGCCACGTATCTAACCATCATTATGCTGTGAACCGTAGGGACGCGGAGGGAACTGATCTTCTGCCATGTGTCCTAACCGTAAGCCACAGGGACAGGGTGTCTTGACAGAGCCACATGAGGGTGGCTTCTCAGGATTTGAACCGTATGAAGGTGACAGCCGCATAGGTATGGCCTCCGAAATCTTAGCCGCATGAGAGTGGTTTCCAACTGAACCGCATAAGACTGGCCACGTGTCAAGGCTGCATGGGCGTGGCCTCTCAGCATTTGAACCGCATGAAGGTGACAACCGTATAGGTATGGCCTCCAAAATCTGAGCCGCATGAGAGTGGTTTCCAATTGAACCGCATAAGGCTGGCCACGTGTCAAGGCTGCATGGGGATGGCCTCTCAGCATTTGAGCTGCATGAAGATGGCCCCATGATCCGAGCCGCATGAGAGTAGCAGCCGCATGGGGTGGCCTCTCAAGATTCGAGCCGCATGAAGATGGCCCCCATAATCCGAGCCGCATGAGAGTAGCAGCCGCATGGGGGTGGCCTCCATCTGAACCGCATGCGGCTGGCCACGTGTCAAAGCTGTATGGAAGAATTTGGGATTTGATGGATCGTGCCGGCTATAAAGATTTTTTTGTTTTCCTAGGAGCACGCCTTTATGTCATAGTCATCATTGCAGCTTTATGTCAGAGCTGTCAGTTCACTTTTATGTCAGAGCCACTTTGTTGTGTCAGAGCATTAAATGGGGCCGCTTGTCACGACCCGCACCTACTGTGAGGGTACGAGAGCGTAACAACGCCCAGCCTACTCTGCAGTGTCGGCGGTAGAACGCTGTTCTAGGTCATGAACTATAACTAACATAATATGAATGCTCTCCATAAGGAGGCCAACACAGAGGTACAACTCAATCACAATCTAGAGATAGAATATGGCACGATAAAATAGAGAAGAGAATCCTCAACCGAGGTACAACAGAAATGAAATACAAGTCTCAACATCTCTACAATATACAACTCTGAATCAAGAACAACAACTAAACATGAAAAAGGAAAACAGTCTAAACTATCTATACTAAGCAAGGTATCGTCCTCAGCAGCTGCCTGAACCTCCCCTGGGGTCCAGGTCGCGAGTGTCAACTAGGCAAACTCCAAGTAAGGGTGCAGGGTGCCTCATCATCCTCTGTAAAATTTTCAACAGGTCCAGTCAGGACGGGAGCGAGCACAAAACATCTCAACAGTTCATAGCAGGTTAGAAAATATAATCATGCAGTAAAGTAAGATATAGATACTAAAGAAAATGTAGTATATAAACAGAGAGAGAACTATAATTCACATGTCTATTTCCACTCCCCCATCCCCAATCGATACACAAAGATCTGTTCAAGTTATGTTAAGGTTCGTGAAACTTCACATGGCTCGTAAAATGAGTGATACGTGAAGGTGATTCATGATGGCTCTGTGAACATGAGAGTACATGTGTCACAAGCGATTCGTGAATCAGAGGAAGCATAGAGATACGTGATGATTCGTGAAACGCACAAAACATGCTGTATCCGATGCTCCCGAGGGGGATAACATCTCATGAAACGATCTATATAGTACCAACCCGTGTGACCAACGTGACAGTATCAAGTAAAGTAATTTAAAGCAGAATAATAATTCTAAACAGGATATGAAATGATCAGAGAATGTACTCGCCTCGTATCTGAATGTCTGAAATTAATGTACTGTCCGAGATGAGGTACCTGACTCCTAGTTAGAGCAACATAAGTCAAGATGTATACATGGGATGATAAATGTAATCTATAATGCATCTGCATGCTGTCTAGGTCAAACTAGACTAAAGTCAACCCTTGGTCAACTCCAGTCAACTATACTAGTCAAGGCTAGGTCAAACTAAACCAAACAAGTCTCGCTAAGCCTAACCAGCCTATTCTAGCAATCACACACCAATCACAAGTCATACTAGACTATCAACACACAACCATTGGTGTATTCATACCATACACATAGGCCTTATGCCCTATAGTCCACATCACACATATTTAATACATTATATATATATATATATATATATATATATATATATATATATATATATATATATATATCTATATACTAGATTAATATAGGCAACTTATTTATCACATATAGGCCATTAGCATATATTATATATATAAGAGATAGACATGTGTGTGTGTGTGATATGGACAGGAAGACAGTGATTAGGAACCTGTGTAAAATCTCAGGAAAACCATGTGTTAAATCTCAGATTGTGGCAAGGTGTATACAACTCTATGCATACAAACTGAAGGCCGACTCACTCATTTAACTACTACACATGAAGATTCATCCCAACAATGTAACATGTTAGCATTATACAAAAATTGGCATAAGGATAGGGTTCACACATACACAAGCTTACACAAACACTCATAAGGCATAAAGGCTGATTTGTGGGCATGATAAGGGCTGGTTGGGGGCTGTCCATTAGGGACTGGATGTGGGGAAAAATAAGGACTGATTTAGGACTGAATGTAGAGGCTAATTGTTGTGGCATTTGGGACTGGTTTTGTGGCTGTGTTGGGGCCATTTCATGGCTGAAATGTAGGGACTGTTGTGTAGGCAGGAATGGGACTGCTACTGTGGCTGATATTGGCATGGTTTAGGCCATATATGGGGCTTGATTAGGCTGTGCTTAGGCTATCAAGGCTGGGTTTTAAGGGCTGCAATGTATGTTGGTAGGGGACTTGTTAGGACAGGTAATTGGCACTAATATAGGGGCTGCAAGGGACAGGATGTGGGACAGGTTTGGGCTTCTTTGGACTGGTACAATGGACTGGTATGTAGATGACTGAACAAGGCTGAAAATCTGGGGACAGGTAATGGCATGTTATGGACTGAAAGGGAGGCTAACAAGGGGACTGATTTATGTACAAATTAGGAAAGTGTATTGGGGACTTCTATGGACTGATTTTGGGATAGTGATATAGGCTAAGGGGACTGGTTTTATGGCTGCTGATATGGGGACTCGATAATAGGTGTGTGGACTGATTCCAGGTTCAAATGAATGCAAGGATTTACATGGTAATGGATTTCTGAACAGTTAAAAGGAATGAAGTCAATTCTTAGAACATGACAGTTTCCATATGAAATCGTATCATTCAATATCAAGGTATCAGTCAATACATTAGAAACCAACTCAAAGTCTAAATTCCTATCCCATATCATAAAACTTAATCCAAATGAAATTTGAACTAATTATGAACTAACAAACATGTAGGAGAAATCAAGACACTCAAACATCAATTGAGTTCAGTCCAAGAAGGAAAAAAATATCAATTTCTAAATACAATTACATAGGAAAAACTAGGATTGAAATCAACATTCAGTTAATCATTGAAACAGTCATTTGATTCCCAGTTAAAGGAAAAAGGGTTTCAGCTCATATTTCAGTGAGAAAGAAAAGGAATTCAATTCATTACAGGTTCTATATCTCATATAAAGGAAGGAAAAATCAATTGAATTCAGTCCTACACTATCTCAGTTCTCTTAGTATACCACAGTGCATATAGGACAGTGTGTAATGTGTGTGAATTTGTGTACAGTGAGTGAAAGAGAGAATGTGCAGAGTGTGTGTATGGGATGTTAACAGGGATGAGGGTGGCCTGTGGATGTGTAACAATGTAAATCAAGTCATATTCCTAATCTATTCTCAGGTTATACCCATTAATTCTTAGTTTAACATTATCAAAAAACCAATTTGAAAACCTAACAATCTACACATGGTTTCAGAAATGAATGAACTGTTAAACATGTGAATTATTTGTTAAACTAAACTAATCTTTATCAATCAGTAAAACATAAATTATACTCAATTCATGAGTATCAGGAAAATGGTGGTTTTAAACCCAAATCCACATTCGAAATCCTAACTATGGCCAATTGAAACTCAAACTCTCATGTAACCACCCTAGCAACAATTTATACATTTGCACATGAATATAAACATGGTAATTAACATGGAAAATCAGTTTAGAGTCACTTAATCTCAGAATTTCAATATTCCAAAGCAAGTATCAGTAATTTGGTGGGAAAAGACCCAAATTGAATTCAAAATCTCAGCAACCAACAAGTTAATAGTGGGTATTGTGTCGTGTACACATGATCATGCTTCACAGGTGGTGTCGTGTCCATAGAGTTGGACACGAAGCGTCCCAAGCAAAACAGATACTGCACAGGACACCCGAGTGCACTATCTCGTACGGCCAGTCCCCAAGGGATTGGACACGACACGGAGCATCAGACACCTCGTGCACTTGGACACGGGTAGCCCAACTATAGGGCTACCAGGTCGACACAACACGACGTGTCCTAGTTGTGTCTATACGCGACACGAAGGCCGTATCAGAGGGCCCTGTCTGCGCGCGTACAGTGCGTGTGCACACAGTGTGATTCAGTGCGGGTAGGGTTTCTCCCAATCCGCTCGATAAGATGTGCTAAAATTTTGTCAGTGTGGTGTCAGACACGTGGCCTAGGTGTCCACAAAATGTCGTGTCCATACGTGGTGTGTCGTGTCCGCTACAGTGCCCGAGCAGCAGGGCACTGAACCGAATCAGTGCGCAGCGTGTCCAACCCCTCGTGCACCCGACACAGACACAAAAATACTATCACCACATCACAAAAATTAAAGTACTCATATATATCTACAAAACCCTTCAAACACTTTTCAAAAATAAAGAAATAAATATGAGTGCGACATTTTATCAAATATTTCACTGCATGGACTGACACGTGTCCAAAACGAACACGAAATGGTTATGACTCGACACGAAACCAATACCTACAGCTAGAGGACACCTAGGGCTTCCTATCCATGCAAAGAAAACGAAAATTGGTGGAGGGAGTAGGAATTTACCTATTGTTGAACTTTCAAGAAAAACCCCTTTCAATAGCTCTTCTTCTTGATGTCCCAATCCCATAAAATAATGCCAAACTGAAATAAAACTTCAATAGCAGCAAGAGTGGGTACATTAGAACCTAATGGAGAAGATTTGAATGAAAAAAGGAAGAGGAATGGATTTGTAGGGATTAAAAGAAATAGAAACAAACCTTTCCTCAAACTTGAGCTTTCCTAAGAAAGAGGCAACCCTAAATTTTAGGAGGGATTATATAGGGTGATGATCCCAATGATGATATGGTGGCTGGCCACTTAGTGTAGGGCTTAGGGTTTTGGAATTTGTCTTGGGCTTTGGGCCAACTTACAAGGCTATGAGTTAAATGATTTATCAAAGGCTCTAAATCATAAGCCATGACTTATGACTTTCTAATTCCTATTGCTAATTAGATTCTAAAGACCAAACCAAGGATTAGGCTAGGTTAGACTAGAGTCATATAACCTAACCAAGTCCATACTAACTAGGGTTAGCTTCTAGGTTGGTCTACAAGGGTCAACACTAGTCAAACTCAACCTAGTCAACCTTCTATCAAATAATTCCAAAATAATTCCTAAAAATTCTCATAAATTATAATAAATTCAATAAATCCTAAAATGGCCAAAATACCCTCTAGGCTAAAATATACTAGTCATACATCCTAATCACAAAGTCGAGACCTAGGTTAGCCACTAGGTTAGTCTCAAAAGTCAACATAAGTCGAACTCACTGAAACACCAAAATCAATTATTCTAAAATCACTAAAAAATCATATTAATTATAAATAATAATAATAATTCAAATTAAATTCTAAAATTACAAAAATGACTAAAATACCCCTCAGTCTGGAAATGAACACTAGCAAGACACCAAATCATAAGTCATGAATTTAAATAGTTTAAAAAAATAATTAAAAATTACTAAAATTATAATATGAAATAAATATTTTTAAATAATAATCGTAATTACAAAATTTCAAAATTACCCTCATCTGGAAAACTGGGTGTTACAATCCTACCCACCTTATAAAAATTTTGTCATCAAAATTAAAATGGTAGTAGTTCTTCTCGGTCAAACACCCCACAATCAAAGTCTCAAACATACCGTCAGATAATCATATGCGTCTGTCCAAAATCATGTTGTCCAGAGTCTTCATCATGCTAGTGAGCAAGGCTACGATAATCACAGAGTCCTTGACTAAGGTACGTACCCTTAGGTTCATGGTATTTAAAATTTTTGCATTGCCGCATACGACGACGAAAACCTTAAATTTCCATACCTGAGAAATACATCCAAAATCTGACTATATGTCCTCACCATACCAACTAACACGACCATCGAAGATTCTAGATCCCATAACTGAGGTAACCTAGCCCATATGATTTTCTCAGAAGAAAAACAAACATAACGAAAGAGCAACATGACAAAATTAATCAATCAATAAGGAACAGATGGAATCGGATTTCAAGGTAGTTATAAAAGTCAATTTTGGGAATGGAATCAAGAAGAACGGAACTTGCAGCAAGATCTCCAATAGTCTGTGCATCCTCGACAGTCCTGACGATAGCTTACCCTGCTGGTTTTCCCTGGTCTGCTGCTGATGCTGCATGGACCGCTGCTGCTGAGAGAATCGGAAATGACGGAAGAAAATCTCTGTACAGATAGAGGTGCACCTCCAATGTAGCAGAAACGCCAACCTGAGTCGGCACAACAAGAGCTACGGTCTCGAGGCCCTGATGAACAGGACGAGAGGTGGCTAGCCTCTCGATAGTATTCCCCGAACCGAAGTGATGAGATCGTGTCTTCATAACCATCATGAAAATAGATCAAAACAAGAAGCAATTTCTGAGAATGAACGAAAATTCAAAGGAGAACAGTTTATATTCAAGGGAAGTCAATAAGCAACAATTTTAGACAAAAGGAATCGAATTAAGAGTTTTTCCTAATGTGATTGAGTACCTCCAAAAATATCCTAATCCTACTGCAGGCTGTAGTGATACTCTAGTTCGAATACCACTACATAAACTCGACCTGCATGGGCCTCCACTAAAAACGTGTCACGACCCGTACCCACTGTGAGGGTACGAGAGCGTAACAACGCCCAGCCTACGCCACAGTGTCGGCGGTAGAACGCTGTTCTAGGTCATGAGCTATAACTAACATAATATGAATGCTCTCCATAAGGAGGCCAACACAGAGGTACAACTCAATCACAATCTAGAGATAGAATATGGCACGATAAAATAGATAAAAGAATCCTCAACCGAGGTACAACATAAATGAAATATAAGTCTCAACATCTCTACAATATACAACTCTGAATCAAGAACAACAACTAAACATGAAAAAGGAAAACAGTCTAAACTATCTATACTAAGCAAGGTATCGTCCTCAGCAGCTACCTGAACCTCCCCTGGGGTCCAGGTCGCGAGTGTCAACTAGGCAAACTTCAAGTAAGGGTGCAGGATGCCTCATCATCCTCTGTAAAATTTTCAACAGGTCCAGTCAGGACAGGAGCGAGCACAAAACATCTCAACAGTTCATAGCAGGTTAGAAAATATAATCATGCTGTATAGTAAGATATAGATACTGAAGAAAATATAGTATGTAAACAGAGAGAGAACTGTAATAGAAATATCTACTATACATAGAGAACTAATAGTGACTAGTGAGTCAGAGTAAAATATAAACATGTGAATGGC
The DNA here is from genome assembly GCA_029216955.1 of Iris pallida. Lineage (NCBI taxonomy): Eukaryota > Viridiplantae > Streptophyta > Magnoliopsida > Asparagales > Iridaceae > Iris > Iris pallida. Next base: position 17,226 of record JANAVB010039830.1, on the reverse strand, counting down.
ATAGGAGGTTCATGACTACAGCTAAGAGAGTGATTCATGACTACAGCTAATTGGATAATATTCACATGTCTATTTCCACTCTCCCATCCCCAATCGATACACAAAGATCTGTTCAAGTTATGTTAAGGTTCGTAAAACTTCACATGGCTCATAAAATGAGTGATACGTGAAGGTGATTCATGATGGCTCTGTGAACATGAGAGTACATGTGTCACAAGCGATTCGTGAACCAGAGGAAGCATAGAGATACGTGATGATTCATGAAACGCACAAAACATGCTGTATCCGATGCTCCCGAGGGGGATAACATCTCATGAAAAGATCTATATAGTACCAACCCGTGTGACCAACGTGACAGTATCAAGTAAAGTAATTTAAAGCAGAAAAATAATTCTAAACAGGATATGAAATGATCAGAGAATGTACTCTCCTCATTTATGAATGTCTGAAATAAATGTACTGTCCGAGATGAGGTACCTGACTCCTAGTTAGAGCAACACAAGTCAAGATGTATATATGGGATGATAAATATAATCTACAATGCATCTGCATGCTGTCTAGATCAAACTAGACTAAAGTCAACCCTTGGTCAACTCCAGTCAACTATACTAGTCAAGGCTAGGTCAAACTAAACCAAACAAGTCTCGCTAAGCCTAACCAGCCTATTCTAGCAATCACACACCAATCACAAGTCATACTAGACTATCAACACACAACCATTGGTGTATTCATACCATACACATAGGCCTTATGCCCTATAGTCCACATCACACATATTTTATACATTATATATATATATATATATATATATATATATATATATATATCTATATACTAGATTAATATAGGCAACTTATTTATCATATATAGGCCATTAGCATATATTATATATATAAGAGATAGACATGTGTGTGTGTGATATATGGACAGGAAGACAGTGATTAGGAACCTGTGTAAAATCTCAGAAAAACTATGTGTTAAATCTCAGATTGTGGCAAGGTGTATACAACTCTATGCATACAAACTGAAGGCTGACTCACTCATTTAACTACTACACATGAAGATTCATCCCAATAATGTAACATGTTAGCATTATACAAAAATTGGCATAAGGATAGGGTTCACACATACACAAGCTTACACAAACACTCACAAGGCAGAAAGGCTGATTTGTGGGCATGATAAGGGCTGGTTGGGGGCTGTCCATTAGGGACTGGATGTGGTGAAAAATAAGGACTGATTTAGGACTGAATGTAGAGGCTAATTATTGTGGCATTTGGGACTGGTTTTGTGGCTGTGTTGGGGCCATTTCATGGCTGAAATGTAGGGACTGTTGTGTAGGCAGGAATGGGACTGCTACTGTGGCTGATATTGGCATGGTTTAGGCCATATATGGGGCTTGATTAGGCTGTGCTTAGGCTATCAAGGCTGGGTTTTAAGGGCTGCAATGTATGTTGGTAGGGGACTTGTTAGGACAGGTAATTGGCACTGATATAGGGGCTGCAAGGAACATGATATGGGACAGGTTTGGGCTTCTTTGGACTGGTACAATGGACTGGTATGTTGATGACTGAACAAGGCTGAAAATCTGGGGACAGGTAATGGCATGTTATGGACTGAAAGTGTAAACCCCCTGAATTTTCAGGGAATTTTTAAATTTTTTTTTTTTGAAGAATAGCTTGTTAATCTATTTATTTAATAATTAATTAATTATTTCTAATCAGGGTTTAATTTATATTGTAAATATATATATAGATGCAAGATTACTAAATATTGTTATTTGTTAAATAAATGCTGTTACATTAATTATTAAATTATTTATAAACTCTAACCAAGTTTCATATAGATTTATTATTAGATTATATTTATATCAATAATTAAATATATATAGTGTTATTATTCAATTGGTTTTATTTTTAGATTATATATATATATCTATACTTATATAGATGTGGTGTTAAAATTCCTAGCAACCAAACCCATTTCTTAAGTTTAACCCTAACTTAGGTCCAACCCAGTATGGTCCTATTCATTTGGATCTCCTTCATGCATATATATATGCATCTACTCTCAACCCTAACCCTAAACTTGCCTCCACACAAACCACCAGCCCCCCTTCATCACCGCCACCCTATCCCTCTCTCTCTCTCTCGTCTATCTCCTTCCCCCCTCACCCGGAGCCCCGCCGTCGAAGACGACGGCGTTTCCCGCGCCCGCGTGTAGCATCCGGCGGCCCCCAGCTCGTCGGCGCAACCCCCCCTCGTCGGCGAGCCACCCCCCTACGGCGTGGCAAGGTAACCCCATCCCCCGTGGCTCTGTCACGTGGATTAAATCCTCTTTGCATGCTTTAAACCAAGTTTTAATAATTAAATTCTGAATATTCAGATTATTGTAAGGATTGTTGTGATGAATAGATTAATGATTAATTAGATCTAAATGTAGGAAATCATTGGTAAATATGTAGGGGTTCTACCCTAATTTTCGTGTGATTTAATATTAATTAATGATATCTATTTATATTTAATTATGAAGTTTCAATGTTAGTAATTAATTAAATGTGTTTTCTGTTTTAATTTTTATTTAACATTTTGATTACGAATTAGAGAAAACTTTGTACATGAAAAAGTTTGTATAATTAATATAGTATTTTAAAATAATTTTTCCAGAATTTTTATAATTTAATTTATAATTATTTTATGTGAAAAACAGCGAATTTACACTGTTTAATTAATTCCGTTTTGATGCTTATTATTTAATTAATAAATAAATAAATAATATAACTTATATGGAAAATATAGATTTAATTATAAAGTAAGTTATGGAAATTTTTCCAGAATTTGATTGGTGTTTAAAATATTATATTTAGATTTATCTTGGAAGTTTTGTATTAATCAAATTGAATATTAAATATTGTTTTCAATTTATCTTATTTATTTGGTTAGTAATTAAATAATACTCATTGAATAGAAAATGTTTGTAATAGCATGTTATTCTGTAGAAAAATAATTCCAATATTTATTTATTATTATTTATAATTATTTGGATTTAGTTGAGTAATTTCTAGATTTATTACATAAGTTGAATATATTATATAATTAATTGTTATTAATTATATAAATATTGTAAATTTTGTGAAGTGATATGATTCTGTTAGAAATGTGTAAATATGGTATTTAGGAATTTAATTTATGTATTTTAGATATATTTATGAATTTTTAAGACTTAAAAGTAATTTTGAGAATCATGTTTAGGTTTATGTAATCAATTGTGTAATAATTATTTATTGAATTAAATAATTATTAATTTTTTGTTACTACTGTGAATTTAGTTTTAATTATTAAATTTAAGGTTGGTGGTGATTTATTTGGATTTATTTAGAATTATTAAGTACTTATTGTTATTATTCAACTAGTTATTTAATAAATAGTTTAATGGTAATAATTCATTTTCTGTAAAATATATATATAATATATATTTATTATTCTGATATTATTTAGTTTATTATTAAAATAGACTAAAAATGATTTTTAAGGATTTTTACTATTTAAGTTAGTATTATTAGGAATTGTGTATTCATGTGTGTATTAAAATGGTTGGTTAATTGATTATCATTAATTAGTTAATTAATTATTAAATATCTAGTTGTAAATAAATTTCAGAATATAAATGGTATGATAATAAGTATGGTTACCTATTTATTATTGTATAATTATTATTCATAAAAATTTGATACTAGTTAGCTAGTAGTACTAGATTAATTTAAATTATAGATTACTTAGCAATTAAATGAATTGTTTAAATTGTTTAATTAGTAATTAATTAGAGATAAATTTTGTTTAGGATTATTTTCTTCTCGGGACTCGGACTCTACTTTGGACCCAGATACTCAGTTGCTGGACACATGCAAGTACACCTTGCTTGATTGTATATTTTTGCAGTTAGTTTATGTTACCTAGTTACTTCTCAGTTGTGTGCACGCGTCTAGTAGTAATGGACTTATCCCGTGTATTGTGAAGGTATGTGGTACCTTCTAGCCGGACACCGTATCATACACGATCACTATATGAGTGAGTTGAGAGCATGGATTTGTGTGTCGACTGATCATTGGCACGTGAGTTCGCGTCTGGTCTAGTGGTTGGTACAGGTCTACTTATATATACTATGACGTCTTGCATATTATTTGTACCGCATATACGGTATGGATATACATTGGGTGGGGAGAGTCTACTAGTGGTGTATGAGAATTTCTGTTTCCAATTGACGCTGGATGCTCGTAGCCCCTCGTTTCTCAAACCGTAGAACGCTTGGTGGCCGTTTCTTCTTCTTCTCCCCCTCTCATGTGCCACTAGAGATGTCTCGAGTGCATTTTACACATAGATGGTTAGTTTACCTGTCGTATGTTGCATGATATATCCTGTCCTTGTTTGGTTGGGGAGATGTTATGTTACATTTTGTTCTAGTTATTTATATACTGCCCTGTACTATCATGCATGTCGATTTCTTGTGTACTTGTTACGTCCCTCTGAGGACCTGGCACCTTTTCCAGATTGGGACGAGCACAGGTACCGACGGACTACAGAGATTGGAGACTTTTGCTGACGAGGACTTCAATGTTGAGCCTCGTGAGTTTCTTGAGTTCTTAGGTGATTTCTGCTAGTGGCTATCTATTTCTTTTCTGGTTCAGTTGTACTCTTTTAGTAGTTCATTCATACATTTATTGGTGGATTATTTTCCACTAGTCATGACTTGTAGTTTGATTCAGAGTTATTTTTATTCCTTCCAGCTTTATTCTGTGATTTTTTCTGTGGATGAGATTAGTATTTACCTGCCTGTATTGTTATTTAGTTGTTACTTCAGCGTACTACGATCGAGTATAGTCCATTAAATTAGGGTTTTTCTATACTTGATCGTACAGCTGGCACGCCACGTATTCCTGGTCCCACATATCTTGGAACCGGGGCGTGATATGTTTTGAGTGGTGGCCCATGCAGGTCGAGAAAATATTGTTTGGTTACTTTACCGTACCAAGCAAGCCTGCGTATAGGATTAGGACTATCGTGTCTCATCCACAACTGATTATTTTTATCCTTTGATCTCGTTTGATTTCGACTCATTTCAAACTCCTCGAAATACTTGATCTCTTCTTTGATTTATATCTTCTGACTCTTTGACTTCCTTGCAATTATATCCTTCTCGATCTAATCTACCGTACCCCTTGCTTGTCATGATTGATAGAGGTTTGGAAGATGCTATACTATATACACTCTTGAGTAACTATATGGCTAGATGGGTTACCTTGGCAGCTAATTAGGCGGTTGAGTCTATAATTGAATTCTGGGAAAGTACTAAATATTGCAGGTTGATGAACACCATATTTTTGAAAGATATAATTTTGCATGAATGATTAGTTAATTCAAAGTTGAGTAGTAATGATATATCAATTTCGAATGATAGTGAGAAAGATTACTTATACTCATATGGGAAAGACTGTTAGAAGTTGATTAATAAAATAAACTCGATGATCGATTTGAGAGGATGATTTAAAGTTTTGATTTGAGTTTTTTTTTTTAAAAAAAAAAAAATTCTATGATTGGTTAGAGAGGATATAAAATCAACTTGATGATTAAAAATTTAAATATTCACATTGCAACATGAGATTTAAATTGGTTGATGATTTATGTTGGTTTCCAAAATAGAAGAATAATTTTTTTTTAAATTTGAGGATAGATGATTGTAAATAGAAATAGTTAAGAGTTGCCTATGAGATTTATATTTCTTTAAAGATTGAATATTTTGACCTTGATGGAAAAAAAGGGTTTATTTAAGAAGAATTTAGAAATTTGATGCATTTCATAAAGTGATTTAAAATTTGGAGTTGGGTAATTTTAATCTAAAAATTTTGAGGAGAAAAGAAAATGATGTTTGTACTATAATAAAGTTTATTTCGAGGATCGATTTAGAAATTTGAGGTATTTTTTTTGTGATTGAATTTTGTTTGATGGAACAAATTTTGATTGAAAAAAAAAAATTTGAGATTTAAATCTTTTTTTTAGAGTGATAAATTTTTATTGAAGTTTCTTTTGGAAAAAAAAGAAGAATTTAGTATTATGATAATATTTATCTCGGTGATTGATTTAAGTATTTTCATAAGAGAGTTACAATCTTTTATATTAGGTAAACTGAATTAAAGTTGAGGAAAAAAAAGGGGGAAAAATAAAAGGGAGTTGGTGTGATGATAAAAGGATTGGTTGGATATTTTAAAGTTATAATTATGATTATATGCGACGATCTTAAAGAGATTAAGGAAATTGGTGGATGATTGTTTTGATTTAAAGATTTTATACCGAAGGAATTTATGAAGAAATTTTATTTACAGGAATTTGATTTTTTTTTTATCTTGATGAGGAAATAAACATAGAGGATGTTACTCTAATGAGATAGAAGTGTCACACCTTAGTTGCCATATTTTTCATAGCCATGATAGTAATTATATGCAGTTATAGTTAAGTCATCGACCCATGTGACTATGTCTTCTTCTTAAAATTTTATCATCCTTGTTCTCGACCCTAAACTAGTATCATGATTCCCTAATTGTTTAGAGCTATAGATGTCTATAAATTTTTCTTGACCATACCCCAAATCCGTCAACCAGTATATCTTCTCCTATATTTTAGTATTATATTATTAGTAACAATATTAGGAATATCTATTTAGTTGTTTGTTACTTTACCTGTAGACAATATTGGTTGATATTTTCTGTAATAAAAATTTTCCTTCACCTTTAGCTCATGCCACGGTTGCCGAGCTAAATGCTGTAAGGATTTTTTTTTATTATCTAATTAGTTTATTTTCTTTCCTGATTTACTATTTATCGTGCTGCATAATTCTAGTACTATCGATCCAAAATTTGTTTTCTTAAGCAATAATGGAAAGCAGATCATTACGTCTTATCCTTTTGAATAGACCAAAGGATTTTTTTTCTTCTCATGTTAGGATTATTATTGCTTCTCTAGAAAATTCTATGTTGTTGCTACAATTTGGTAGGATAAACTTGCTTCCCTAAAGAGACAGTTAGAGGTACTAGTTCAATTCTTATAAGTTGGGTAGTATACCTTGTAGTCTAGCATCATACTTTTCTTAGGACCATTAAGAAATTATAGTTGGATAACACTGACTATATGTTGGTATAAGTATTTAGATTACCTAGACATAACTTTGTGGGTTCCTATCCCTAGCTCAACTAAGGTTAGAGATTCATAGGGCAACTAGAAAGGTCAAATCATTATTTGTGTTTTGGACTTGAACTATCTTGTACTTTCTTTTCTTCTGTACGTTTATTTTTATCGTCTTGACTAATATTGCTGTTATAGCCTAGTTTTTACAAGCTTCTTCTTTTCTCAAGCTTGTTCTTGACACATATATTATTGGGTGCACCCACTAAAATGTTGTCTAATCAGAATCGGTGCATGATGGTCTGGCCAACCTAGTGCATGTTGATTCGCTTTTCCTATGATTATTTTATGCAGATGAAGATATAGTAAACTTGTCCTAGGATCTCATTTGCGACCGTTTGACAAATTTTGTTTTCTTGAAACATTTATTCGCATTGGACCTTCAAATTTGTAATCGACCCCATCCCCCTTGAACTCTTCTTTATTCTGCGCCTAGTATAGAATTTCTCTTTATAATCCTTTATTAGCTATGATTTATAGTAGAACCATCTTTCTACTAAGTCAGTTAAGTATACCTTGTATGATATCTTATTTTAGTAATACCCTTAGCACCCTAGTAGCCATCTTAGACTGATTTTAGTCGGACATTTAGCAAATAAAAGTTTTCCTATTATCCTTTCCTTGGTTCATATCATTTGATCCCTTACCATGACTTGGGTAATTGAAGCACAATATTAGGATTTTTCTTCCAATAATTGCACCATTATGATCTAGACAAACCGCACCATACACATGACATTTATGCCCCCCATAAACACACCTTTATGTGCTCTATTTTAATAACTCTACTTGTTTGACAAATCTTTCCCTTAGAATAGACTATTTGTGTCCTCTCCTTATCCTATTAGATTTGACCATGCAATATCGATCTATTCCCTGATCACTTGGAAATCCTATGACCTATGCCGGACCTAGAACATATTCTTGTAGGATATGATGCCAGTTTTGACCCCTCTATAAACCCCCAAGTATCGTTGTAAATTGTCTTGTTGAGTAAGTTAAAATTTACATATTTACTTTTCATTGATTTTCTTATTATTTCTTCGGTATTAGAATTATTTTAAATTTCGAGGACGAAATTCTTATAAGTTGGGTAGATTGTAAACCCACTGAATTTTCAGAGAATTTTTAAATTTTTTTTTTTTGAAGAATAGCTTGTTAATCTATTTATTTAATAATTAATTAATTATTTCTAATTAGGGTTTAATTTATATTGTAAATATATATATAGATGCAAGATTACTAAATATTGTTATTTGTTAAATAAATGCTGTTACATTAATTATTAAATTATTTATAAACTCTAACCAAGTTTCATATAGATTTATTATTAGATTATATTTATATCAATAATTAAATATATATAGCGTTATTATTCAATTGGTTTTATTTTTAGATTATATATATATATATATATCTATACTTATATAGATGTGGTGTTAAAATTCCTAGCAACCAAACCCATTCCTTAAGTTTAACCCTAACTTAGGCCCAACCTAGTATGGTCCTATTCATTTGGATCTCCTTCATGCATATATATATATGCATCTACTCTCAACCCTAACCCTAAACTTGCCTCCACACAAACCACCAGCCCCCCTTCATCACTGCCACCCTATCCCTCTCTCTCTCTCTCGTCTATCTCCTTCCCCCCTCATCCGGAGCCCCGCCGTCGACGACGACGGCGTTTCCCGCGCCCGCATGTAGCATCCGGCGGCCCCCTCGTCGGCGCAACCCCCCCTCGTCGGTGAGCCACCCCCCAGCGGCGTGGCAAGGTAACCCCGACCCCCCGTGGCGCTGTCACGTGGATTAAATCCTCTTTGCATGCTTTAAACCGAGTTTTAATAATTAAATTCTGAATATTCAGATTATTGTAAGGATTGTTGTGATGAATAGATTGATGATTAATTAGATATAAATGTAGGAAATCATTGGTAAATATGTAGGGGTTCTACCCTAATTTTTGTGTGATTTAATATTAATTAATGATATTTATTTATATTTAATTATGAAGTTTCAATGTTAGTAATTAATTAAATGTGTTTTCTGTTTTAATTTTTATGTAACATTTTGATTACGAATTAGAGAACACTTTGTACATGAAAAAGTTTGTATAATTAATATAGTATTTTAAAATAATTTTTCCAGAATTTTTATAATTTAATTTATAATTATTTATGTGAAAAACAGCGAATTTACACTGTTTAATTAATTCTATTTTGATGCTTATTATTTAATTAATAAATAATTAAATAATATAACTTATATGGAAAATATAGATTTAATTATAAAGTAAGTTATGGAAATTTTTCCAGAATTTGATTGTGTTTAAAATATTATATTTAGATTTATCTTGGAAGTTTTGTATTAATCAAATTGAATATTAAATATTGTTTTCAATTTATCTTATTTATTTGGTTAGTAATTAAATAATACTTATTGAATAGAAAATGTTTGTAATAGCATGTTATTCTGTAGAAAAATAATTCCAATATTTATTTATTATTATTTATAATTATTTGGATTTAGTTGAGTAATTTCTAGATTTATTACATAAGTTGAATATATTATATAATTAATTGTTATTAATTATATAAATATTGTAAATTTTGTGAAGTGATATGATTCTGTTAGAAATGTGTAAATATGGTATTTAGGAATTTATTTTATGTATTTTAGATATATTTACGAATTTTTAAGACTTAAAAGTAATTTTGAGAATCATGTTTAGGTTTATGTAATCAATTGTGTAATAATTATTTATTGATTTAAATAATTATTAGTTTTTTGTTACTATTGTGAATTTAGTTTTAATGATTAAATTTAAGGTTGGTGGTGATTTACTTGGATTTATTTAGAATTATTAAGTACTTATTGTTATTATTCAACTAGTTATTTAATAAATAGTTTAATGGTAATAATTCATTTTCTGTAAAATATATATATAATATATATTTATTATTCTGATATTATTTAGTTTATTATTAAAATATACTAAAAATGATTTTTAAGGATTTTTACTATTTAAGTTAGTATTATTAGGAATTGTGTATTCATGTGTGTATTAAAATGGTTGGTTAATTGATTATCATTAATTAGTTAATTAATTATTAAATATCTAGTTGTAAATAAATTTCAGAATATAAATGGTATGATAATAAGTATGGTTACCTATTTATTATTGTATAATTATTATTCATAAAAATTTGATACTAGTTAGCTAGTAGTACTAGATTAATTTAAATTATAGATTACTTAGCAATTAAATGAATTGTTTAAATTGTTTAATTAGTAATTAATTAGAGATAAATTTTGTTTAGGATTATTTGCTTCTCGGGACTCGGACTCTACTTTGGACCCAGATACTCAGTTGCTGGACACAGGCAAGTACACCTTGCTTGATTGTATATTTTTGCAGTTTGTTTATGTTACCTAGTTACTTCTCAGTTGTGTGCACGCGTCTAGTAGTAGTGGACTTATCCCGTGTATTGTGAAGGTATGTGGTACCTTCTAGCCGGACACCGTATCATACACGATCACTATATGAGTGAGTTGAGAGCATGGATTTGTGTGTCGACTGATCATTGGCACGTGAGTTCGCGTCTGGTCTAGTGGTTGGTACAGGTCTACTTATATATACTATGACGTCTTGCATATTATTTGTACCGCATATACGGTACGGATATACATTTGGTGGGGAGAGTCTACTAGTGGTGTATGAGAATTTCTGTTTCCAATGGATGCCGGATGCTCGTAGCCCCTCGTTTCTCAAACCGTAGAACGCTTGGTGGCCGTTTCTTCTTCTTCTCCCCCTCTCATGTGCCACTAGAGATGTCTCGAGTGCATTTTACACATAGATGGTTAGTTTACCTGTCGTATGTTGCATGATATATCCTGTCCTTGTTTGGTTGGGGAGATGTTATGTTACATTTTGTTCTAGTTATTTATATACTGCCCTGTACTATCATGCATGTCGATTTCTTGTGTACTTGTTACGTCCCTCTGAGGACCTGGCACCTTTTCCAGATTGGGATGAGCACAGGTACCGACGGACTACGGAGATTGGAGACTTTTGCTGACGAGGACTTCAATGTTGAGCCTCGTGAGTTTCTTGAGTTCTTAGGTGATTTCTGCTAGTGGCTATCTATTTCTTTTCTGGTTCAGTTGTACTCTTTTAGTAGTTCATTCATACATTTATTGGTGGATTATTTTCCACTAGTCATGACTTGTAGTTTGATTCAGAGTTATTTTTATTCCTTCCAGCTTTATTCTGTGATTTTTCCTGTGGATGAGATTAGTATTTACCTGCCTGTATTGTTATTTAGTTGTTACTTCAGCGTACTACGATCGAGTATAGTCCATTAAATTGGGGTTTTTCTATACTTGATCGTACAGCTGGCACGCCACGTGTTCCTGGTCCCACATATCTTGGAACCGGGGCGTGACAGAAAGGGAGGCTAACAAGGGGACTGATTTATGTGCAAATTAGGACAGTGTATTCGGGACTTCTATGGACTGATTTTGGGATAGTGATATAGGCTAAGGGGACTGGTTTTGTGGCTGCTGATGTGGGGACTAGATAATAGGTGTGTGGACTGATTCCAGGTTCAAATGAATGCAAGGATTTACATGGTAATGGATTTCTGAACAGTTAAAAGGAATGAAGTCAATTCTTAGAATATGACCGTTTCCATATGAAATCGTATCATTCAATATCAAGGTATCAGTCAATACATTAGAAACCAACTCAAAGTCTAAATTCCTATCCAATATCATAAAACTTAATCCAAATGAAATTTGAACTAATTATGAACTAACAACATGTAGGAGAAATCAAGACACTCAAACATCAATTGAGTTCAGTCCAAGAAGGAAAAAAAATGTCAATTTCTAAATACAATTACATAGGAAAAACTAGGATTGAAATCAACATTCAGTTAATCATTGAAACAGTCATTTGATTCCCAGTTAAAGGAAAAGGGTTTCAGCTCATATTTCAGTGAGAAAGAAAAGGAATTCAATTCATTACAGGTTCTATATCTCAGATAAAGGAAGGAAAAATCAATTGAATTCAGTCCTACACTATCTCAGTTCTCTAAGTTTACCACAGTGCATATAGGACAGTGTGTAATGTGTGTGAATTTGTGTACAGTGAGTGAAAGAGAGAATGTGCAGAGTGTGTGTGTGGGATGTTAACAGGGATAAGGGTGGCCTGTGGATGTGTAACAATGTAAATCAAGTCATATTCCTAATCTATTCTCAGGTTATACCCATTAATTCTTAGTTTAACACTATCAAAAAAACCAATTTAAAAACCTAACAATCTACACATGGTTTCAGAAATGAATGAACTGTTAAACATGTGAATTATTTGTTAAACTAAACTAATCTTTATCAATCAGTAAAACACAAATTATACTCAATTTATGAGTATCAGGAAAATGGTGGTTTTAAACCCAAATCCACATTCGAAATCCTAACTATGGCCAATTGAAACTCAAACTCTCATGTAACCACCCTAGCAACAATTTATACATTTGCACATGAATTTAAACATGGTAATTAACATAGAAAATCAGTTTAGAGTCACTTAATCTCAGAATTTCAATATTCTAAAGCAAGTATCAGTAATTTGGGGGAAAAAGACCCAAATCGAATTCGAAATCTCAGCAACCAACAAGTTAATAGTGGGTATTGTGTCGTGTACACGTGATCATGCTTCACAGGTGGTGTCGTGTCTATAGAGTTGGACACGAAGCGTCCCCAGCAAAACAGACACTGCACAGGGCACCCGAGTGCACTGTCTCGTACGGCCAGTCTCCAAGGGATTGGACACGACACGGAGCATCAGACACCTCGTGCACTTGGACACGGGTAGCCCAACTATAGGGCTACCAGGTTGACACAATACGACGTGTCCTAGTTGTGTCTACACGCGACACGAAGGCCGTATCAGAGGGCCCTGTCTGCGTGCGTACATTGCGTGTGCACACAGTGTGATTCAGTGCGAGCAGGGTTTCTCCCAATCCGCTCGATAAGATGTGCTGAAATTTTATCAGTGTGGTGTCAGACACGTGGCCTAGGTGTCCACAAAATTTCGTGTCCATACGTGGTGTGTCATGTCCGCTACAGTGCCCGAGCAGCAGGGCACTGAACCGAATCAGTGCGCAGCGTGTCCAACCCCTCGTGCACCCGACACAGACACAAAAACACTATCACCACTTCACAAAAATTAAAGTACTCATATATATCTACAAAACCCTTCACACACTTTTCAAAAATAAAGAAATAAATATGAGTGCGGCATTTCATCAAACAGTTCACTGCATGGACTGACACGTGTCCGAAACGGACACAAAATGGTTATGACTCAACACGAAACCAATACCTACAGCTAGAGGACACCTAGGACTTCCTATCCATGCAAAGAAAACGAAAATTGGTGGAGGGAGTAGGAATTTACCTATTGTTGAACTTTCAAGAAAAACCCCTTTCAATAGCTCTTCTCCTTGATATCCCAATCCCACAAAACAATGCCAAACTGAAATAAAACTTCAATAGCAGCAAGAGTGGGTACATTAGAACCTAATGGAGAAGATTTGAATGAAAAAAGGAAGAGGAATGGATTTGTAGGGATTAAAAGAAATAGAAACAAACCTTTCCTCAAACTTGAGCTTTCCTAAGAAAGAGGCAACCCTAAATTTTAGGAGGGATTATATAGGGTGATGATCCCAATGATGATATGGTGGCTGGCCACTTAGTGTAGGGCTTAGGGTTTTGGAATTTGTCTTGGGCTTTGGGCCAACTTACAAGGCTATGAGTTAAATGATTTATCAAAGGCTCTAAATCATAAGCCATGACTTATGACTTTCTAATTCCTATTGCTAATTAGAGTCTAAAGACCAAACCAAGGATTAGGCTAGGTTAGACTAGAGTCATATAACCTAACCAAGTCCATACTAACTAGGGTTAGCTTCTAGGTTGGTCTACAAGGGTCAACACTAGTCAAAGTCAACCTTTTATCAAATAATTCCAAAATAATTCCTAAAAATTCTCATAAATCATAATAAATTCAATAAATCCTAAAATGGCCAAAATACCCTCTAGGCTAAAATATACTAGTCATACATCCTAATCATAAAGTCGAGACCTAGGTTAGCCACTAGGTTAGTCTCAAAAGTCAACATAAGTCGAAGTCACTAAAACTCCAAAATCAATTATTCTAAAATTACTAAAAAATCACATTAATTATAAATAATAATAATTCAAATTAAATTCTAGAATTATAAAAATGACTAAAATACCCCTCAGTTTGGAAATGAACACTAGCAAGACACCAAATCATAAGTCATGAATTTAAATAGTTTAAAACAATAATTAAAAATTACTAAAATCATAATATAAAATAAATATTTTTAAATAATAATCGTAATTATAAAATTTCAAAATTACCCTCATCTGGAAAACTGGGTGTTACACCGCTGCTTAATAGCCAGCAGTAGAGGCGAGCCGCATAAGGCCACGTGGCTTTTATTCGAACCACATGGCTATGTTGGCAACTTTTGAGCCGCATAAAACTCTTGAGCCGCATGAAGCTCTGAGAGTTTCTTTGAAGCGCATGAGACTCCCTCTGTTTTGAGCCGCATGGATTTTTCTGTTCTTTTCATGCTTCTACATGACCCCATTCAAAGTTTTCAATTTGTAAAATTAAAATACTTTGAATAAGAAGCACAGCTATGTCCACATAAGCTCTTCTGGCCTCATAGGATGTTCTGGTCGCATGGACTTCTTAGCCGCATGGTCTTCCTAGCCGCATAAACTGCCTGGCCGCATGGACTTCCTGGCCGCATGGACTTTCTAGCCGCATGGATCGCTATGGCCGCACACTGTCTTTTCTGCCACATAGGCGTCATTAATTGCCCTTGATTCGTTTTTTTTATTTAGAGTCATCTTTTGGGGGAATCCCAAGAGTCGGTTCATTAAATATTCAGATTTTGTGCTTTGATGAATCTCCTTTATGAGAGGGGACGAAATCCTAGGAGTCGGTTTTGCCTGCAGCACACGACCCGAGGCGTTCATCGGTCCACATGCCCCCCTTTGGCCTCCTATAAATAAGAGTAATTTGGGGAAAGAAACTCTTTACTCTCTTTTCCAATTTAAGCTCTTCTTGCCCTAACTGTCGTCCTCTTCTTCTTCTTCTTCTTCTTCTTCTTCGATCAACGATGGACCCCAAAGTTTCCAAGGCTGCGGCGAAGGGTAAAGGAGTGGCCTCTACATCGACCGTGATGCCTGAAGTCCACCCTGACGTCCACCCCACCATTGCTGGTAAGGACTTTGGGAGGATCGTATGCTTCGAAAATCCTAACAAAGATGGCTCTGTTGTATGTTTTATGCACAAGCCTTTAAACTGTTCAACTTGTGTGTGCCACATGTACGTCCCATGGCCGAGCCGCATGGAGGGTATATCCCATGTCCGAGCCGCATGGGAGTTGTCTAGTGCCTCATAAACGCTTCACAAACTGGACCGCATAATAACCTGGCGAACAGAGCCGCATAAGTCCCTCTGAATCGAACCGCATGAAGCCCCCTTCAAACAGGGCCGCATAAGCTTATCTGGACTGGGCCGCATAATGCCCCGCTAAGCAGAACCGCATAAACTCGTCTGGATTGGGCTTCATGAGGCTGCGCTAAACCGAGCCGCATGAGCTCCTCTGAATTGGACTGCATAATGCTCCGGTAAGCAGAACCGCATAAGCTCACGCTAAACCGAGCCGCATAAGCTGACGCTAATTAGTGTCGCATAAGCTCATGTTCAAATAGAGCCGCATGAGCTCTTTTAAACAAAACCGCGTAAGCTCACACCAAACAGAGCTGCATAAGCTCATGTGGACGGCGCCGCATAAGCCTAAAAAACACCTAAATAGTTTTGTTTAGCCATCTCCTGACTTGTTTTTTTTGTCCTTTTTCAGTGAACCTGCCAGTCAATCCAGCGGGAGAACCCCTGGTGGGTTTGGCCCAATCTGCTATGGGTGTGCGATTCGACCACTTAGTCCAATATGTAGCGAATCAGCTTCCTACAGATGAGCCTTTGGAGAGGCTGAATGCTATCAAGAACCAGCCCTTCTATTTTTTCTGTGCCATGATAAACTCGGGGCAATTGGAGGGGAAATACCTGAAGCCAACGTTCCTCTTCGGGGATGCTTTGACTGTAAAGAACCCTTGAGTGCTGGATATATCCGAGCGTTGGAATTTTACTCTTGACGGGGTGGCGATCCATATCCCTCCGATAGAGCATCATTTTCCTCTGTCATGGTTCAACATATTATCGATGGACAGAAAGATGGTAGACTCCTTGACTCCATGCAGGTCGGGGATGATTGTGGGAAACATCTATTACAACAGGAATTTGGGGTCAACGTATGCAGGAAGGGAACCGGTTAGTCGGTACGTGATGGGATTGGCCCCGGGTACCTTCATAAACGTATCGGGTCCCAATTTCACGTTCTCTCAAGCTGACACCTTCTTGAACTAGCTTGTTCGGAAGGGGTCTTATCCAGTCGGACGGTTGGCGCTGCTGAACTGGATAAACCCTATCCCTGCGTGGGCCAACTTGACCACGTAGATTTTGAAGAAGTATGAGACTCCCCTGCGTGAGATCGACCTCTATCACGCCGTTCGAGGCACCTGTCACGGTCTACCCATAAATAAGCCGTTGTTCATGGCTCTTCTGGAGATGTACAACCGGCAGACGGGAACCTTCTTCATACCTGGAAGGGAGCTGGGACTCGCTCTCCACGAGATGCACGTCATTTCCAAGCTGTCCTGGGGGAAGAAGTCTTTGAAGTGTATAACCCTACGAGTGAAGAGCTCGAAGATTTGGATCGGCAGTTCCCGGGCTTTGTTGCCATATATCGGGAATTGTTATGTCACCACAGTACTTGTCACTAGACGACCAACAAGAAGGATGGCAGCTCAGAGGGGAGCATTCCTCATA
>JANAVB010039828.1:0-121375 GCA_029216955.1 Iris pallida | reverse complement strand
TTAAAAAATAAAAAAATATGGGAGGCAATATAATGTGTTCTAAAGCTTAGTTGAGTGTTCTGAATTTAAGATAATATGTCAGAAGGTTAACAAGCCTAGGATCTTTGTCCCGATATTCATGATTGTCATACAATCTACTTAATTACTTACCTTCTTATCTTTATTCTATTTAATAAATATTTATTAAGGTTTCTCGGTAGCTAATGCTACAAACTATTCCCTTAGATATTTTTTCCCTCAAAATTAAAACTAAGTAAGCAATCAAGCACAATCAAACAATCTCTCTGCCGTTTGAGATAAACTCTAAATTCGAACTACCCTCGATATACATAAGTAATTTCTTTGATGAAAAATTATTAGTAGTCCACAAAAATCAGCCTAAACTATCACATAAAAAAGCACTCATAGAACTATGGCTTCGGATCACCGATTTCCATCTCATATGTTGTCATTATATCCCATAATTTTATTTTTATGAATAACTAACCCCCCGATCACAATGACAATATATTGCTTATGATATGATTATTTAACCAACTAAAGGGTATATTTA
This sequence comes from Iris pallida, assembly GCA_029216955.1. Taxonomy (NCBI): domain Eukaryota; kingdom Viridiplantae; phylum Streptophyta; class Magnoliopsida; order Asparagales; family Iridaceae; genus Iris; species Iris pallida. Next base: position 120,822 of record JANAVB010039828.1, on the reverse strand, counting down.
ACAAACTCTGTAATATAGTTTCACTGAAAGGTCTCTAAAACAACAATCTAAAATTTTATGTCTCAAACATATATACAATTGGTCAACAGTTGAATTTTAACAATTATTGACCACCAAGGATTAAGTAAAGAACAAGAATTCAATTACCATTTTCTCGTAAATATTTTTCATCCTCAATTTAACTTAATCATAAGCAATCACTATCTCCAAAGAAACTTCTAATTAACGTCAACTATGTTATTCTACCACATACATAATGCTATCTCAAGTTGTAAACAAACTAGATTATCCAAAGTGAAACTTTCCCAACTACTAACTACTTATGGTTATCCTTGACAAATCGTAACATAAATATGAACAATTATATATAATTAGAAACCTAAATCATCATCCAATTTGTTATAGTAGCTATCATAATAGAGACAAACTGTAATGCCCCGTCTCGCTCAGCTCAACCGGAAGAATCGAAATGCAATAGCGTTTGGACGTAGCCATGCAACGGCTGCTTGAAGACCCACTCGGCCGAGGCAACTTCTCGCTCATGTGGGTGGCTTCGGTGAACTTGCCTCAACATGGCCTTCACACTCAATAACTGGAAGTTTTCAAATGCACTCGTTAGGCTTGATAATAAAAAGAGACGAACCTACATAGCTAAAAGGAATAATCCCGTTATGAGTCAGATTGAGTAGAACATGGAAAATGATTAACTTGTTGCCTAGATATCACTCCACGATGGCTTTCAAAGTTGGGACTTGGTCCTTTGATCCCATGGCTTGGGTAATAAAGAGACGACTTGGACAAAGTAGGTCACATTTATACGGGCACATAGACTATCGACTTGCAGTCATAGTCTAGATGTTATCACGGTCGCATTGCTTATTATAGCATGCGCGCCCCACGATATCAATGTCGATCATACGGATTATGGCATGGATCAAGACACTCAAAGAATACGGTTGTTCAAGTTGAGTACGTGCACATCCCCATGGCTTCATTGGAATATTTCTACTGTTTTACGGCTGAATCAAGTGATATGTCCCTACAGTCTCATAGTTGTCATATAGAGTATGACATGGTTTGTGGCACATATACAATATGTTTTGTTCAAGTTTAGTGGAAAGGCTATACAGTAGCTGTTTCCTGAGTTTCAAAGGTAACATCGAAAGTTCACGCGACCGTTTGTCGCTGAGGTGGTCCCTCATTTTCTAAATTCTGCTGCTATTATTCAATGTCTCTGCTTGGGACTTCTATGCGACGACCCCGTCGCAGCCGCTGAAATCGGCCGTTATGGAAACCGCCTTGTACGAGCGCAATCTAGGCTCGTGCAGCATCACGCCTTAGCGAGGACGATCGATCCTACGGGTGTGGGGCGTGACATAATGGTATCAAAGCACGGCTTTACGTCCTTGGACTATCGATTGAATTCTTTAACTTCGTTGTTTCCGTAAACTCTAAATTGTGCTTCCGTAAAGTTGAAATCGTTGGTGCGCTCTCTCTCAAATGTCCTACGGGATGTTCATACAATGAGTCTAAATAATTTTCAAAACGTAGGAGAATAGTTTTTGATAAAACAAAAAGATGGTTCACATAAGCACGGTTGGCTAAGTCGGACTGGGCATATACACCAAAGTTGCGTCGACCTTAGAAAAGTCGAGTGCGAGATTCGTAATGTTTCGAGCTAGAATGAGTTGGACTCGAATGAGTAAATGAGATGACTATCGATAGGCGTGCTATCGAGCGACGAAATTGTCGGTGCGATATAGATGAGCGTGCTTGGAAATTGAGGAATGGTTCGAACAAAAACTTGATGAAGTCGATTTTGATTCGAATGATAGTTGAGAATTGGTTGAACGACTTCATCCCTGAGTGGTGTATACGATAGCCTCAGGGATGTTAATCGGTCGATTGAGGATTCGGGTATCGGTGAGTCTATCAGCAAGCATCGCGTTATGCAAAGCCTTAGATTGAGTATCGTTGAACAAGTGTAGTCTTGAGATTTGACAAGTTGATTCGAACAACTTAGAAATTGATGCGCACGGAACATGCACGGAATTAAGGATTACGCAAGTATGAAATGCGAAGATGATTGAGTAGATAAATCAAATCGAGGAAAAGTTAAGGTGTAGTGAACGGATGACTTGATAAAGAAAATCGATAGATGGATCGTATTAAAAAGTTAGCACGATGGTAAGATTGTGTGCATGAAAAGTTGAATTTTGAAGTTACGCAATGACTCTAACAATTGGATTCAATGTTGCTCGATGATTTGAGTTAGCAAGGAATGATACGAATTGAGGAAATACGTTGGTCGATTATTTAAGATGGACAGATAAATGATACGAGAATTTAGGTTTGAGAAAATTGATGTTGTGAAAGATTCGAGGGATAATGATTGAACTTGAGTTTAAATGTTGGGAGATTATCCAGTCGGACGATAGCACCATTCGCACGACTCAGAATTTGTTGCAAAGGAAGATCGTCAGGTTACGCATGTCATCGATAGTATTGAGGCATATCAAAGGTCGATATGCGATAACTCGGGGGTACTCTGACTCGGCGAATGACGATCGTACAAATGTTATTGTTCGGTTGGATGCGAGTACGTAACATCGCCCACCGTGAGGGTACGAGTACGTAACAGCGCCCAGCCTACACCGCAGTGTCGGCGGTAGAACGTTGTTCTAGGTCATGAACTATAACTACATAACATGAATATACTCTCCAAAAGGAGGCCAACACAGAGGTACAACTCAATCACAATCTAAGGTAGAATGTAGCATGATAGAAATAGATAAGAAATCCTCAACTGAGGTACAGTAGAATGAAATAACAGAGTCTCAACAACTACCAATCTCAACATCTCTAAAATGTACAACTCTGAAAATAAAGACAACAGCTAAACACAAAAGGAAAGAACAGTCTAAGCTATCTATACTATGCAAGGTATCATCCTGGGCAGCTGCCTGAACCTCCCCAGGGGTCCAGGTCGTGAGTGTCAACTAGGCAAGCTCCAAGTAAGGGGTACAGGGTTCCTCATCATCCTCTGTAAAATTTTCAACAGGTCCAGTCAGGACGGGAGCGAGCACAAAACATCTCACGCAGTTCATATCAAGTTAGGAAGTATAAAGCATGCAATAGAGTAAGGTACATGAAACGCTGAAAGAAGAATGTATATGAAAAACAGTTGAGATTTGATAACAGGAAATATCTATATATGATAAGTAAGAACTGTAAGCCAACTGTGATTTAGAGTATAATATGGTTATGTAAACGGTCTAAGACAATGAAATGGTAACTCCATTGTACGTGGGTGTACAATAGACATATACAATAGTTATACAATGTTATACAATAGGATTTGAGTACATAACCAATTATACTCCCCCTCTTCAATTAATACACAAGGATCCACTCCAGTTACGTTATCTTATGCAATAGTGTACAATGTTATACAATGGATGTACAATATTATACAATAGATGTATAATATTGTACAATAGTTGTACAATGTTATACAATAGTTTACAATGGTCTATCCTTGGAACTTATATGATAATGAGAGTACAATATGCACAATGAGTATACAAGGATATGGGTATTCAATAAATACAATATGTAAGTGAAACGCACATCACAATATGTATTTAGTGAATACAAGGGAATAACATCTCAAAAGAAGATCCATATAGTACCAATTCGTGATAACAATCGTGTCAGCATCAAGTACAGTAATCTAGAACAAGAATGTAAATCCAGACAAGTATGAAACAGTCAGAGAATGTACTCGCCTAGTATCTGAATGTCTGAAGTAAATGTACTATCCGAGATGAGGTACCTGACTCCTAGTTAAAGCACCACAAGTCAAGATGTATACAGGGAATGATAATAGTAATCTACAATGCGTCTGCATGCTGTCTAGGTCAAACTAGACTAAAGTCAACACTTGATCAACTCCAGTCAACTATACTAGTCAAGGCTAGGTCAAACTAAACCAAACAAGTCTCGCTAAGCCTAACCAGCCTATTCTAGCAAGCACACATCACATCACAAGCCTTACAAGTCTATCAACACACAAATCACATGTGTATATACATGCCATATATATAGGCTATAATATAGGAATCTACATAAGCCAATACAATCTATATTGGTAATACATTGCTTCCACACATTATATACATATATTATACTAAGTTAATACAGTTATCATACACATATATATATAGGCTATATTATATTACATTACATTTCAGACTAGGTTATATATTATGTATGCATATATAGACATAGAGAGGGATGGGGGAAATATTGCATATGTGTGTGTGATATATGTAAGGATGAATGTGTGTATGTCTTGTGTGTAAGACAATAGAAAACAGTGCATTGGAAGTTCAAAACAGTGTGGTGACCACATGACAGTAATCATTGAAATAATATAGTGTACATGTGTACAGTGGTATAGGGAATCAAAGGCAGTGTGTGTTAGCAGGAAAAATAAAGTGTGTTGTGTTAAACAGGAATCCTGTGTGTGTGTGTTCAGCCATACAAACAGTGTGTGTGTCTGTGTTTAGGTGACAGAAGATATGTGCAATGGTGTAGTGTGTACATGTGTACAGGAATGTAAAGCCAAGACAATCAATGTGCATGCTTAGGAATTTCCAGCTTTAGGATTATGTTCTCAGGTCTGGAATCAAAATCAGTTTTTCACATGAAACCATCATTCAATCCTCAATTTTCTTTGACAGGAAAAAATATAATAGAGTGTGATATGTGATATCCTAAAAAGGAAAACAGTAAAAGGAATTTGGGAAATGGGAAAACAGTGAAGTACCAAAATAGTTAGCTAATTGACAGTATAATTAACAGGTTGACAGTGAACAATTGTCAATGTGTGTAGAGAGTGTGAGTGTTGAGAGAAAACTGGAAATTATATGTGTGTATCAGTGTGTGAACCAATTTGTGTGGCAATGTGAGGAATAGCAGTGAATAAGTTCAGTTTTTCTGAACTTGACAGGAAGAACCCCAAACCAATTTTAACTCCCATTTCAGTCACATACAAACACTCAAAATCAGTGAATTCAGTTAAGAACATGTAGGAAATAAATCCTCAGGTTTTCATTCATTACAACTCAGTTGCTAATATGAAATTTGACAGTGAAAACAAATGAACCATTTGACAGTTTAATTAACTTTCAACCAATAGCTAACCAATGCCTAATTTGAACCCAAATTCGAATCCACTTAACATGAACTATTCAATGCTTAAGAATTTAACATTCAAATTAGTTTAAGGGAAGAAAATGGAATCAACTCAGCTTAATAGGAAATAAAATAACAGGTTAGAAAGAGAACAGTGAATACATTGCTCAAGTGTGTGTGGAACTCAACCTTTGGAAAAGCATGACAGTTAACTATGAAATAAGCATTCATTCAAACTCAGTGATATACATGGAAAAGAAACTAGAATCGGTGGCATGGCAGTGTGTGATACAAACAGGAAATAGAAAAATCAGTAAACAACCATAAGAAATCAGTGAAATGGCAAAACCTGTGTACATGAGTGACCCTGTGTGCAGTGTCAAAATCCTGAATTTGTTGTTAGGTAAAATTCTGAAAAACATTAACAGTTGACAGGAATAGAGATTTCATTCTTAGTTATTAACAAATTTCTAAATCCAACACAATTGTCTAATTCACATTCACAAACCAAAAAGCCAATTCGAATTGCAATATTAGGCTAACATGAACAACCAATCATGTGGGGGACATTAACAGTGAGAAAACATCACTAAAAACTGGGAATTAATGTTTAGGAAATGGGAAAAACCAAGTATCAGCTATATATCAGTTAACATGCCATAATCGAATCTGAAATTGACCCAATTCGAATCACATATCACATCAACAACCCAACTAACATGTAGACTTAATCTAATATAATTATATATTATATTTAGGTCCTAATTAACAATTTAAAACATTTAAAACTGAAATCAAATAGTGGACAAATAATACACTGAACCAATCCTCGTGCACGTGTTCACTGTGTTCGTGGACACGACACGACACGAATTAGGACACGTGTACGCCTACACTAGGGCTACACGCTCATGTCAACACGAGGTGTCCAAGTTGTGTCTAGACATGGCATGAAGGCCGTAACAGTACACGAAATCACGTGTGTGCAGTGCAGTGTGTGACCAGTGCAGCCTCGTTTCCGTGTCCGACACAAAACGAGGTGCACTGAAACTTTGGGGGAGTGTGCGCAGACACTGTCCCCGTGTCCATGCCAAATTTGGCGTGTCCAAGTGCTGTGTGCAAGGCATACGAGACACGTTGTAGCAGGAGAGCCAACCGCGCTCGCGCGCGTGTGTGCATCCGCGTGTTCTCGTGTCCCCCGTGACCCAACATGACACAAAAACCACATCAGGACACTGGAAATCTATAAGCAACACTAAGATCTAATTTTCTATTCATTTACAATCCTAAAAATCACTCGAAATGCCTATTGGGGCATTTTATCAAACACTTGCACAGTGAGCCTGATACGTGTCCAAATAGGACACGAATTGGACACGAATTCTAGGGTTTCCTATTCCTACAGTTAGGTTAGGCCTAGGGCTTCCTAGATATGCAAGAAAATTAGAATTCTATGGTGTAGAATGAAAGTTACCTATGTGTATCAAAATCCTCAAAAAGCTCCAAAAAGATGTGTTCCTCTTGATAGCCAAACTCCTCCAATTTGCTCCCAAGCTGAAAATACTCATTACCAACAGCAAGTAGAGTAAAATTAGAACCTATTCAATTGGTTTGGGTAAAAAAGGAATTAAAATGAATAATCTGTGGGTTGGGGAAGAATGGACAAACCTCTTTCTTCAAAACTTGGAGAAATTAATAAAAGAGGCAAGAACAAATGGAAGAGGCATTAAATAGGGGTGTGAAACCCTAGGTTGGCTGCCATGGGTGGGCTTGTTCGGGTTTGGGCTTAAGTCATGGGCCTATGGTTCAATTCACAAGTCATTAAATCACAAGTCATTGCATTAAACCATAAGTCATGACTTAATTTCACTAAACCTAATCCCTTCATTCTAAAACCAATCTCTAATGACTAAAATGGGTTAACTCAAGTTAGGCTAGGGTTACCATAGCTAGGGTTAGGTTCTAGGCTAGTCTACAAGTCTCAAACTAGTCAAAGCCCAAACTAGGAATTCACCAATTCAATAAATTATCAAATAATTCAAATAAGTCAAATGACCAAATTACCCCTAGGCTAAAAATGATAATTAGATCATCCTAATGACATGGCTAGGCTCTAGGGCAGACAGTCTCTACGGTTTCACTAGCTGCGCACCAAATCACAAGTCATTATTTAAATAGTTTTAAAATGATTAAAAATCACCAAAAATTATATTATTATTTAAATATCATAATTAAATAAATTAAAATACAAAATTTCAAAATTACCCTCATTTTAGAAACTGGGTGTTACAATCCTACCCACCTTATAAGAATTTCGTCCTCGAAATTAAGATGATCGTACCCCCTTCTAGGTCAAACATAATCAAGGGTCAATCACTAGTCAATTTTCTCAACATCCTAGTACTTGGTCATCAGTTGGTCAACTTCTTAGGATTTTACCTATGCTAGCTACCTAAGTTTTGGCAACTAGAATTTATCAAAAGAGAAACTGTATAATAGGCTAGCTCTTAACTTTCCAATCCTATCAAGTCACCCATAACTAAATACCTACAAGCTAAGCACACCAATCCCAAATACCACATATACATAAGCTCAAGAACAACAACCCATCCCATATATCCTAAGTATATCATCTGCAATCTATATGTATATAGGCCTCTCAGTCTTAGGTGAAATAAAACTATACTCAAGGACAGGCTCTGGTCACTGGGTGCCTCACTGGAAGGATAAAGGAAAACAATAAATAATCATCAAGGTTGTATGGCATACTAACATCCTATATGTGTAAACTGGTTGGTATTATAGATAATAGGAGAATCACCTACATTAGGTTACTATTCTAATACCAATGCTAACTACTATCTCTAGGGTACAGACATCCTACAAGTCGTCATATCATTATACTATGAAGGAACTATTTATGAATAAGTTCTACAAAACTAAAATGTCCCTACTCCTAAGTCATTTATAATAATCAAAAGGGTATGATGTTTAAATCCTTCTCAAGATACAATCTGTTAATCATATGTGTTTGTCCAAAATCATGTTGTCCAGTCTTCATCATGCTAGTGAGCAAGGCTACGATAATCACAGTCCTTGACTAAGGTACGTACCTCTAGGTTCATGGTATTTAAAATTTTCGCATTGCCGCACGCGACGGCGAAAACCTTAAATTCCTATACCCGAGAAATATATCCAAAATCTGACTACGTATCCTCACTATGCCAACTAACACGACTATCGAAGATTCCAGATCCCATGATTTAGGTGACCTATCCCATATGATTTTTTTTGAAGAAAAACCAACATAACAAAAGAACAACATGACAAATTTAATCAATCAGCAAGGAACAGATGGAATCGGATTTCAAGGTAGTTATAAAAGACAATTTCGGGAATGGAATTGAGAAGAACAGAACTTGCAGCAAGATCTCCAATGGTCTATGTATTCTCGACAGTCCTGATGATAGCTCGCCCTGCTGGCTTCCTCTAGCCTGTTACTGATACTGCATGAAACGCTGCTGCTGCAAAAAATCAGAAATGACGGGAGAAAGTCTCTATACATATAGAGGTGCACCTCCAACGTAGCATGTTACGCCCCGCTCCCGTGTGAGTGATCGTCCTCGCTAAGACGTGATGTCGTACGGGCCTAGGTTGCGCCCGTGCAAGGCTATGTCCAGAAACGGCCGATTCGAGCTACGCCACAAAGTCGCACAGAGTGTCCCCATTTGCAGCGGAAAGTAAATGAACACAAGTTAAAGCGAATTCAAATTCTTTATTGATATTCAAGAGGTTTACAAGCGACGCTAGGCCGATATTACAAATCGCTCAAGCTCTCTCTCTGAAACATAAAAGGCGTGCCAAGTGGCTTACAACATGGAATGATTCATAGCGATATTCCGATACATTATGTCCTGTATAGGGTGCTTCAGCTTCTAGCAACGTCCCAAGGCCCCGGAGTTGGCTCCGTACCCTAACACGTTCGATGGAAGTTCCGCACCTGCCGGCGTCTCCTGCATCCTGCAAGCAGACTGTGGGGTTATCAGTACATTGTTATGCACTAGTGGGGAGGCTAGCTCGCCCACAATGCTATCATTACCAAGCACATTCCATTTACTTTTGTGCGTCTCTATCATTCATTATCTTTCTAATCTTGCCTTAGGATCAATTTCTTGGCATATGTCATAACTTATTCCGTGTTGCCAAATTCAAGTGTCGCATGGAAATACATGCACGACTTACCCATACTTACCGTCCGGCCTTCCCTGTTCAACGTAAACCAAGTTAGTCAACAATTCATATGAAATAACTTAACGTAGTTCATGCAAACATTCAATGTCCAGTGCGTGTCCTTGCCTCGGGTTCTAGCACGTCGTGGGCACGTTTTCTAACTCGTTTGCTCGAAGTACTCTTGATCATTTTGTGTGTTATATTCAAGCCTATTCAGAAAGTGCTTTGTACAGTTAACTTAGACTACTTTGATTTCAATGCAAGGACTTGCACATGGATTGCCACCAGCAAAGCTCACTTAAATCTGTATGCACCGGTCGCTGGTATCACAAGCCATTTTGGACACATCCCAGCGTAGTATTTTTCAACTAGCGTAGGGTGAGGACTGGCACACATCCCGTTAGTCTCTTGAAATACCTCAGCACTTACGTCCCCCGAGTGGCCGAGTCCGCACCCAGGCAGCCCGTAAGCCTCGACTTGATCCCGCCTAGGCCGGCCACGATCCTCCCTTTGATCATGCCGCGGAATCCGTATCACCCGTGCACGGGTCCGTCCACGACCATTTCGTATTTTATTATCATAGGCCCCTTAGCCACAATGCGTTATCGACCAGGTTAGCGTCCGTGCAGTGCGGGTAGCGAGCCCCATTGCACGTGCCCATCACACCTGTCGCTAACCATTCCTTTCCTTCTTATCTCTTATTCATTCTTTCTTTTATTTCTTTCACTTGTCCATTCGTTCATCGGTTTATTTCGTATTCATCCATTCGTTGATTCATTCATTCACTCATTTATTCGTTCATTCTTTCATTTATACATTATGCAACTCCCCGTGCGGGAGTCGCCTTGGCGACCCATCGGTCCCATAGTCTTTCTAATATTGCTAAACTCTACTCGGAATGACTATGTTGATAGTCTTCCCGTTTCATTGTTGTAAACCATTCATTGTTTTATTGTTGAACGCATAAGCGACTTGAACGTAAGCTTGTGCCTTAGCACAAGCGTGGAGCGCGGTGCGAGAGTTCTCGTATTTTTTATGTTCCTTTCCATATTCTATACAAGCATACAAGATGGGATTAATCCCTTAGCTAGGTGCGTTGGGTCATTTATTAGCATGTGCGGTGTTATCGCCTAGCGACTTCAGTGATAGTGTTCGTATTATTATGTGTCTAGGCTAAGCAAAGACGGGTTCATCGGAGTCACCCACCTTAGCGATGTTCGCATCGGCCGAGCGACACTCCGAGTGCGCCTTTGAAAGTCTAAGTCTGGATTCACCTTGACGGGCCAATGTAAGCCTTGCGTCGATTCTTCTTCAAGTCGATGCCAACTCTTCGGGTCGACGGCTCGTTTGAGTCGTTGCACTTGCCATTTTGAATCGGCGTTCCGCTAGGGCGGAGCGGGTCATTACATAATACACCACTCAAAACAAGTCTCGTCCTCGAGACTTCCTGAGTGCAGGTCATCCTACCATTCCTTAACTCGCATCGTCGTGCTTCTTAGGCAATCCCTATCGAACGGCTCTATCGTTCTATGGCACCGAACTTTACTCGATACCTTTCCAAGTTCTGTGTCGCATACGTTTGGTCGATTTTATTGAATGGCTTTTCATTCATTTTAGAGTTGATGGTTCTTATTCAATTCAAGCATTTCTTCGACTTGGTTGCTATTTTGACGTATCATGGGACTGAAATGGTCGTACGAGGTACGTTGTTATTTATCAAACTTGAGGGTCGTAGGCTGAGGCAAACTCATTTATTCGTTCATGTGCATCGCAACACCCACTTGCAGCTGCATTCGAGTTCATTATATCGCTGAGTTTGGATTGTGCACGCATTTAAGGCGTCCCCCGAATACGTATATTTCAACCAAGCTTAGCGACTAGCGAAGTCGGACAAGCTACTCGTGATAGTTTCGATTTGTCGATCGTCTTGCTAACTTTGATTTAAAACCAAACTCATGTGTGTATCACATATCGTTTATCTCGGTCCTCGAGATGATTCGATTCGCTTCTCAAGCGCTATTGTCCATGAAATCAGTATGATTTCTTCTTAGCGGGTTCGACCAAGCCTAAGTAATTTTTGTCCGATTCAAAACCAAGTATTGCACCATCATCAAGTATTTCTTCCTATCAACGATACAATTCGTTATCCCAACTTTTACTTGCGTATCATCCATCCCTATCATTCCCTTCGTTTGGGGCCAATCTCGTCGCCGTTCACGCACACTCCCAGTTCCTCGTCCTACTCTAAGTCTTGTTTTCCCAAGTCTATCGTCCGTCCAGACGATACTGTAAATGCCATCGCACAGGTTCAATCACTCGGCATAGGGTCGTCCGTCTATCCGCTAGGTCAGCTCACAAGATCATAGTTACATGTCAGGTCCGTGGCTCGTCGTGCAAGGTCGTTGTACGACGCTTGCCCCAAATCCTATGGTCAAACCATTTGTTCGCTTGTACGGGAGTTTCTATCCAAGCTTGTTTCACTCAAATTTCTAAACATCGAGCATGATCATCTAATTCGCATCAAGACTTATGTTGCACATATTCAATTCCGTTCAATCACCAGTTCTAACCAATTCATGTATTCGATCATGAGGTCATCCAACTCGACAATATATTGTGCCCCAATCTCACGCGAGTCCGATTATCCATGGCGGTTCATGAATCACCATGCAACGCTCCCGCAGAATAATCATTCTCATCGGGGCGTAACTCTTATTTGAGTTTTATACTAACCCATTCTCGATATACGGATTGGACCTACTCAATCCTCAAGTTCAATTCTTCAAGCACACAAATTCATTCTCGAGTCCACCTTTGCGTCAAACCACAAGTCGAAGCAATCAGATTGCCATGCCATCCAAGTTCAATTACTCCCGCTGCATGAATCACCATATCAGCGCTCACGCGGAGTTATCGCCAAAATCCGGCGCGACGCATGTGCGAGGCTGGAATTGCACTCGCATAAGACAAGAACGTCAACGTTGTGGTTGTCAACGAAGCAAATCCAAGCATTCACATTCTCATCCAAGCCAAATCAATTTGATAGTCTGACCGTCATACGTCCAACTAGAAAATCCTCGAGCTAAATCTATCTTTTCCTTGACACATTTTTAACATCCCAAGTATAGCATCCAACGGGACAATGACATTTGCACGATCGTCATTCGCCGAGTCAGAGTACCCCTGAGTTATCGTATATCGATCTTTGATACGCCTCAATACCATCGACGATATGCGTAACCTGACGATCTTCCTTTGCAACCAATTTCGAGTCGTGCGTTGATGCTGTTGTCCGAGTTGGATATTCCATAATTTCATTTAACATTTAAGATCAAGTTCAACTGCTATTCCTCAAGCTAGTTTCAAGATCATTGTTCAAACCCAAGTCACAATTTATTTGTATCAATCCGAAATCGTACGCGTGATCCTCTAAGTTTTCCTCGATCAAGACCATTCATTTTCATTCATCGTTCCGAATCGTTTTCTAACTTGCGTTTTCCATTGACAAGTTGTCCGAACGACATCTCGTTCGGGACATTCGAAGTCACGACCAACTAAGCGTGACGCGTTCTAAGGTTTTGCGAGATTATATCGCTTGTCGACATACTCGTACGATCCGTAAATCCTTTAGTTTCGTTCGAACAATTTCTATGACGTCCATACACCACTCAGGGTTCGAGCCACTCGACTAGTCGTTGACACTCATTCTTATTCTTCTCCGAACCTATCACATACACCACTCGGATTCAAGCCATACGATCTAGTCCTCAATCACGTTCGCGTCATGCGCTAAGACATCCTTCAGATTCGTTCGACGAATCTCTAGCGTAATCGCTCACGTCGTCTCGACGTACTAAGTCGTTCATACTAATCCTCAAAATCTAAGCCAATCTTTCGTGCACGCCTAAGCGTTAGTTTGATAGCGTTCCTATCGATATACACTCTAAGTGTAGCTTCATTCCCGACCGAGCGGTACTTGATATCGCTCGCAACTCGATTGCACCAACAGTCGAGGTGCGCGACACACGGCACAACATAACCAAAAGGTCGTGTGCTTAGCTATCCCGTACGGACTATGTTCAAGTTCGCATGCTCACTTATTCTCGTTCGAGCGATAATCGATCTCACTCGCAACTGGTTTGCACCATAAGGTCTAGGTGCACGATAATCTGCACAACTTAGCCAAAAGGCTGCGTGCATAACCATCCCGTTCGAACTATACCTTGGTCTCATGTACTCATTTGCTGTCAGCGTAAGCTCAATCAAGCACGCACTGCGTTTGCTAACTCTTAGCAACGGTTCCTCCCAACTCAAGTTCGTCGTGGTAGCACAAAGGCCTTCGCTATCGATCCCTTCCAACCGAGTACACATACGAGCTTTTGAAAATATTTAGATTTATTGTATGGAACATCTCCAGGCACAACGAGAGAGAGCGTACACTTCTTTTGTTTCCAACCGAGCTTTCAAAACTGAGAAAATCGAAATAAAGTCCAAGGACGTAAAGCCGTGCTCTGATACCAATCTGTCATACCCCACTCCCGTGTGAGCGATCGTCCTCGCTAAGGCGTGATGGCGCACGGGCCTAGGTTGCGCCCGTGCAAGGCTATGTCCAGAAATGGCCGATTCGAGCTAGGCCACAGAGTCGCACAGAGTGTCCCTATTTGCAGCGAAAAGTAAATGAACACAAGTTGAAGCGAATTCAAATTCTTTATTGATATTTAAGAGGTTTACAAGCGGCGCTAGGCCGATATTACAAATCGCTCAAGCTCTCTCTCTCTCTGAAACATAAAAGACGTGCCAAGTGGCTTACAACATGGAATGATTCATGGCGATGTTCCGATACATTATGTCCTGTATAGGGTGCTTCAGCTTCTAGCAATGTCCCAAGGCCCCGGAGTTGGCTCCGCGCCCTAACACGTTCGATGGAAGTTCCGCACCTGCCGGCGTCTCCTGCATCCTGCAAGCAGACTGTGGGGTTATCAGTACATTGTTATGCACTGGTGGGGAGGCTAGCTCGTCCACAATGCTATCATTACCAAACACGTTCCATTTACTTTTGTGCGTCTCTATCATTCATTGTCTTTCTAATCTTGCCTTAGGATCAATTTCATGGCATATGTCATAACCTATCCCGTGTTACCGAATTCAAGTGTCGCATGGAAATACATGCACGACTTACCCATACTTACCGTCTGGCCTTCCCTCTTCAACCTAAACCAAGTTAGTCAACAATTCATATGAAATAACTTAACGTAGTTCATGTAAGCATTCAATGTCCCGTGCGTGTCCTTGCCTCGGGTTCTAGCACGTCGTGGGCACGTTTTCTAACTCGTTTGCTCGAAGTACTCTTGATCATTTTGTGTGTTATATTCAGGCCTATTCAGAAAGTGCTTTGTACAGTTAACTTAGACTACTTTGATTTCAATGCAAGGACTTGCACGTGGATTACCACCAGCAAAGTCCACTTAAATCTATATGCACCGGTTGCTGGCATCACAAGCCATTTTGGACACATCCCAGCGTAGTATTTCTCAACTAGCGTAGGGTGAGGACTGGCACACACCCCGTTAGTCTCTTGAAATACCTCAGCACTTACGTCCCTCGGGTGGCCGAGTCCGCACCCAGGCAGCCCGTAAGCCTCGACTTGATCCCGCCTAGGCCGGCCACGATCCTCTCTTTGATCATGCCGCGGAATCCGTATCACCCGTGCACGGGTCCGTCCATGACTATTTCGTATTTTATTATCATAGGCTAACCCTTAGCCACAATGCGTTATCGACCAGGTTGACGTTCATACAGCGCGGGTAGCGAGCCCCGTTGCACGTGCCCGTCACACCTGTCGCTAACCATTCCTTTCCTTCTTATCTCTTATTCATTCTTTCTTTTCTTTCTTTCACTTGTCCATTCGTTCATTGGTTTATTTTCGTATTCATCCATTCGTTGATTTATTCATTCACTCGTTTATTCGTTCATTCTTTCATTTATACATTATGCAACTCCCCGTACGGGAGTCGCCTTGGCGACCCATCGGTCCCATAGTCTTTCTAATGTTGCTAAACTCTACTCGGAACGACTATGTTGATAGTCTTCCCGTTTCATTGTTGTAAACAATTCATTGTTTCATTGTTGAACGCATAAGCGACTTGAACGTAAGCTTGTGCCTTAGCACAAGCGTGGAGCGCGGTGCGAGAGTTCTTGTATTTTCTATGTTCCTTTCCATATTCTATACAAGCATACAAGATGGGATTAATCCCTTAGCTAGGTGCGTTGGGTCATTTATTAGCATGCGCGGTGTTATCGCCTAGCGATTTCAGTGATAGTGTCCGTATTGTTATGTGTCTAGGCTAAGCAAAGACGGGTTCATCGGAGCCACCCACCTTAGCGATGTTCGCATCGGCCGAGCGACACTCCGAGTGCGCCTTTGAAAGTCTAAGTCTGGATTCATCTTGACGGGCCAATGTAAGCCTTGCGTCGATTCTTCTTCAAGTCGATGCCAACTCTTCGGGTCGACGGCTCGTTTAAGTCGTTGCACTTGCCATTTTGAATCTGTGTTCCGCTAGGGCGGAGCGGGTCATTACATAGCAGAAATGCCAACCTGAGTCGGCACAACAGGAACTGCGGTCTCGAGGCCCTGATGAACAGGACGAGAGGTGGCCAGCCTCTCGATAGTATCCTCCGAACCGAAGCGATGAGATCGTGTCTTCATAACCATCATGAAAACAGATCAAAACAAGAAGCAATTTCTGAGAATGAAGCGAAAATTCAAAAGAGGACAGTTTATATTCAAGGGAAGTCAGTAAGCAATAATTTTAGACAAAAGGAATCTGATTAAGAGTTTTTTCTAATGTGATTGAGTACCTCCAAAATATCCTAATCCTACTGCAGGCTATAGTGATACTCTAGTTCGAATACCACTACATAAACTCGACCTGCATGGGCCACCACTAAAAACGTGTCACGACCCGGACCCACCGTGAGGGTACGAGTACGTAACAGCGCCCAGCCTACGCCACAGTGTCGGCGGTAGAACGTTGTTCTAGGTCATGAACTATAACTACATAACATGAATATACTCTCCAAAAGGAGGCCAACACAGAGGTACAACTCAATCACAATCTAAGGTAGAATGTAGCACGATGGAAATATATAAGAAATCCTCAACTGAGGTACAGTAGAATGAAATAACAGAGTCTCAACAACTACCAGTCTCAATATTTCTAAAATATACAACTCTGAAAATAAAGACAATAGCTAAACACAAAAGGAAAGAACAGTCTAAGCTATCTATACTATGCAAGGTATCATCCTGAGCAGCTGCCTGAACCTCCCCAAGGGTCCAGGTTGCGAGTGTCAACTAGGCAAGCTCCAAGTAAGGGGTACAGGGTTCCTCATCATCCTCTGTAAAAAATTTAACAGGTCCAGTCAGGACGGAAGCGAGCACAAAACATCTCACGCAGTTCATATCAAGCTAGGAAGTATAAAGCATGCAATAAAGTAAGGTACATGAAACGCTGAAAGAAGAATGTATATAAAAAATAGTAGAGATTTGATAACAGGAAATATCTATATATGATAAGTAAGAACTGTAAGCCAACTGTGATTTAGAGTACAATATTGTTATGTAAACGGTTTAGGACAATGCAATGGTAACTCCATTGTACGTGGGTGTACAATAGACATATACAATAGTTATACAATGTTGTACAATATGATTTGAGTACATAACCAATTCTACTCCCCCTCCCTAATCAATACACAAGGATCCACTCCAGTTACGTTATCTTATACAATAGTGTACAATGTTATACAATGGATGTACAATATTATACAATAGATGTACAATGTTATACAATAGTTGTACAATGTTATACAATAGTGTACAATGGTATATCCCTGGAACTAATATGATAATGAGAGTAAAATATGCACAATGAGTATACAAGGATATGGGTATTCAATAAATACAATATGTAAGTGAAACGCATATCATAATATGTGTTTAGTGAATACAAGGGGATAACATCTCAAAAGAAGATCCATATAGTACCAATCCGTGATAACAATCGTGTCAGCATCAAGTATAGTAATCTAGAGCAAGAATGTAAATCCAAACAAGTATAAAACGGTCAGAGAATGTACTCGCCTGGTATCTGAATGTCTGAAGTAAATGTACTGTCCGAGATGAGGTTCCTGACTCCTAGTTAGAGCAACACAAGTCAAGATGTATACAGGGGATGATAATAGTAATCTACAATGCGTCTGCATGCTGTCTAGGTCAAACTAGACTAAAGTCAATACTTGGTCAACTCCAGTCAACTATACTAGTCAAGGCTAGGTCAAACTAAACCAAACAAGTCTCGCTAAGCCTAACCAGCCTATTCTAGCAAGCACACATCACATCACAAGCCTTACAAGTCTATCAACACACAAATCACATGTGTATATACATGCCATATATATAGGCTATAATATAGGAATCTACATAAGCCAATACAATCCATATTGGTAATACATTGCTTCCACACATTATATACATATATTATACTAAGTTAATACAGTTATCATACACACATATATATAGGCTACATTATATTACATTGTATTTCACACTAGGTTATATATTATGTATGCATATATATAGACATAGAGAGAGATGGGGGAAACATTGCATATGTGTGTGTGATATATGTAAGGATGAATGTGTGTATGTCTTGTGTGTAAGACAATAGAAAACAGTGCATTGGAAGTTCAAAACAGTGTGGTGACCACATGACAGTAATCATTGAAACAATGTAGTGTACATGTGCACAGTGGTATAGAGAATCAAAGGCAGTGTGTGTTAGCAGGAAAAATAAAGTGTGTTGTGTTAAACAGGAATTCTGTGTGTGTGTGTTCAGTCATACAAACAGTATGTGTGTGTGTCTGTGTTTAGGTGACAGGACACATGTGCAATGGTGTAGTGTGTACATGTGTACAGGAATGTAAAGCCAAGACAATCAATGTGCATGCTTAGGAATTTCCAGCTTTAGGATTATGTTCTTAGGTCTGGAATCAAAATCAGTTTTTCACATGAAACCATCATTCAATCCTCAGTTTTTTTTACAGGAAAAAATATAATAGAGTGTGATATGTGATATCCTAAAAAGGAAAACAGTGAAGGGAATTTGGGAAATGGAAAAATAGTGAAGTACCAAAACAGTTAGCTAATTGACAGTATAATTAACAGGTTGACAGTGAACAATTGTCAATATGTGTAGAGAGTGTGAGTGTTGAGAGAAAACTGGAAATTATATGTGTGTATCAGTGTGTAAACCAATTTGTGTGGCAATGTGAGGAATAGCAGTGAATAAGTTCAGTTTTTCTGAACTTGACAGGAAGAACCCCAAGCCAATTTTAACTCCCATTTCAGTCACATACAAACACTCAAAATCAGTGAATTCAATTAAGAACATGTAGGAAAGAAATCCTCAGGTTTTCATTCATCTCAACTCAGTTGCTAATATGAAATTTGACAGTGAAAACAAATGAACCATTTGACAGTTTAATTAACCTTCAACCAATAGCTAACCAATGCCTAATTTGAACCCAAATTCGAATCCACTTAACATGAACTATTCAATGCTTAAGAATTTAACATTCAAATTAGTTTAAGGGAAGGAAATGGAATCAACTCAGATTAATAGGAAATGAAATAACAGGTTAGGAAGAGAACAGTGAATACATTGCCCAAGTGTGTGTGGAACTCAACCTTTGGAAAAGCATGACAGTTAACTATGAAATAAGCATTCATTCAAACTCAGTGATATACATGGAAAAGAAACTGGAATCAGTGGCAGGGCAGTATGTGATACAAACAGGAAATAGAAAAATCGATAAACAACCATAGGAAATCAGTGAAATGGCAAAACCTGGGTACATGAGTGACCCTGTGTGCAGTGTCAAAATTCTGAATTTGTTGTTAGGTAAAATTCTAAAAAACATTAACAGTTGACAGGAATAGAGATTTCATTCTCAGTTATTAGCAAATTTCTAAATCCAACACAATTGTCTAATTCACATTCACAAACCAAAAAGCCAATTCGAATTACAATATTAGGCTAACATGAACAACCAATCATGTGGGGGACATTAACAGTGGGAAAACATCACTAAAAATTGGGAATTAATGTTTAGTAAATGGGTAAAAACCAAGTATCAGCTATGTATCAGTTAACATGCCATAATCGAATCTAAAATTGACCCAATTCGAATCACATATCATATCAACAACCCAACTAACATATAGACTTAATCTAATATAGATTATACATTACATTTAGGGCCTAATTAACAATTTAAAACACAATTTAAACATTTGAAAATGAAATCAAACAGTGGACAAATAATACACTGAACCAATCCTCGTGCACGTGTTCACTGTGTTCGTGGACACGACAAGACATGAATTAGGACACGTGCTCGTGCACACGTGTACGCCTACACTAGGGCTACACGCTCGTGTTAACACGAGGTGTTCAAGTTGTGTCTAGACACGGCATGAAGGTCGTATCAGTGCACGAAATCACGTGTGTGCAGTACAGTGTGTGACCAGTTCAGCCTCGTTTCCGTGTCCGACACAAAATGAGGTGCACTAAAACTTTGGGGAAGTGTGCGCAGATACTGCCCCCGTGTCCATGCCAAATTTGGCGTGTCCAAGTGCTGTGTGCAGGGCATACGAGACACGTGGTAGCAGGGGAGCCAACCGCGCTCGCGCGCGTGTGTGCATCTGCGTGTTCTCGTATCCCTCGTGACCCGACACGACACGAAAACCACATCAGGACACTGGAAATCCATAAGCAACACTAAGATATAATTTTCTATTCATTTATAATCCTAAAAATCACTCGAAATGCCCATTGGGGCATTTCATCAAACACTTGGACAGTGAGCCTGATACGTGTCCAAATAGGACACGAATTGGACACGAATTCTAGGGTTTCCTATTCCTACAGTTAGGTTAGGCCTAGGGCTTCCTAGATATGCAAGAAAATCAAAATTTTATGATGTAGAATGAAAGTTACCTATGTGTATCAAAATCCTCAAAAAGCTCCAAAAAGATGTGTTCCTCTTGATAGCCAAACTCCTCCAATTTGCTCCCAAGCTGAAAATACTCATTACCAACAGCAAGTAGAGTAAAATTAGAACCTATTGCAATTGGTTTGGGTGAAAAATGAATTAAAATGAATAATCTATGGGTTGGGGAAGAATGGATAAACCTCTTTCTTCAAAACTTGGAGAAATTAATAAAAGAGGCAAGAACAAATGGAAGAGGCATTAAATAGGGGTGTGAAACCCTAGGTTGGCTGCCATGGGTGGGCTTGTTGGGGTTTGGGCTTAAGTCATGGGCCTATGGTTCAATTCACAAGTCATTAAATCACAAGTCATTGTATTAAACCATAAGTCATGACTTAATTTCACTAAACCTAATCCCCTCATTCTAAAACCAATCTCTAATGACTAAAATGGGTTAACTCAAGTTAGGCTAGGGTTACCATAGCTAGGGTTAGGTTCTAGGCTAGTCTACAAGTGTCAAACTAGTCAAAGCCCAAACTAGGAATTCACCAATTCAATAAATTATCAAATAATTCAAATAAGTCAAATGACCAAATTATCCCTTGACTAAAAATGATAATTAGATCATCCTAATGACATTGCTAGGCTCTAGGGCAGACAGTCTCTACGGTTTCACTAGCTGCACACCAAATCATAAGTCATTATTTAAATAGTTTTAAAATGATTAAAAATCACCAAAAATCATATTATTATTTAAATATCATAATTAAATAAATTAAAATACAAAATTTCAAAATTACCCTCATTTTAGAAACTGGGTGTTACAAGAATGAATTAGTCTAGACTCGAACAAGAGTTACGTTCCGATGAGGATGATTATCCCGCGAGAGCGTACATGGTGATTCATGCCCACCGTGGATAATCTGACTTGCGTGAGATCGGGGCGCAACGTATTATTAAGTCAGATGACCTTGTGATCGATTTCGTAAATTGGAATAAATGACTTAGGGAGTATGGAATGTGAATTACGGCTTAGCGATGAACTATGTCGTAGCATGTTTGATTTGAAAGGATTGTCAGACGGATTATGTCGAACGTGTTCGAAGAGATAGACTATGAAATGGATTGTTGGTCGAGCGATATTGATGTATCGAAGATTTGGTTGAGTGAACTTATAATAGGATGGCTTTGCTGAACGACTAGGACCCCGTGCAACGAATGTTGCGATGTGTGTAGGGAATCGATGCTCAATGTTTAGAAATTGGAGTGATGCGAGCTTGGGTAGAAAAATCCTGTACTATCAACTTGGTTTGACCTTAGGATGGGGTCAGTGTTGATATCGTTGTTTGGAAACTATAATTCCAATAACTATGATGCCAATACTGACGGAAAGACATAGCCTAGCGGTTAGGCAGACGTCCGAGTGCGAAGTGGTAGGATTTATGGAGGCACCACTTGCGAGTCTCGGTTGACATGCACGTCTATCAGGGACGCCCGAATATGTGCACGATCCGACTCGAGTGGTGATGGCGAATTCTCTATCACGAGGCTTGGCTGAAATGCATGTATTGTGGGAACGCCTGGAATATGTGCACGATCCAACTAAGTGATACGTTGAATTCAAGTAAGACTTGAGGAACATAAAAGTGTCGAGGATTTTGAGATCCTAAGTTTTGAAGAAAAGATTGTAGGTAGCACGAGCGTGGCTCGGGTTTGAGGAAACGTATAGGAGAAATGTGTGCGAGAGTCGTTAAACGTTTGAGTGATAAGTCAATGAATAAGTACTCAGTTAGTTTCGAGGACGAAACTTTTTCTGAGTGGTGTATGATGTAGTGCCCCGTCACGCTCAGTCAATCGGAGGAATCGGAACGCCGACGGCGTTCGAACTTAGCCTTGCAATGGCTACTCGAAGACAACGCTCGGTCGAGGCGATCGCTCGCTCAGGTGGGGTAGTTTCGGTAAACTTACCTCATCTTAGCCTTCGCATAATAAATCACATGTTTTCAACTTGCACAAGTAGGTTTGATAATAAAAAAGACGAATCCACATAGCTAAGAGAATAATCCCGACAGGTCGAAATGAGTTAGAATATGGAAAGGTCCAATGGTCGACTTAGAGTTAGTGCACGACGTGCTTTGAAAATGACACTCGATCCTTCGTCCCATGGCTTGGGAGAAGGAAAGTTGGATGAGTAGACAAAGTTATGAACGTAGCCTAAGTCATAGGCGTCACCCGCACAAATGCTTCATAAAGCATGTACGGTCCTATCGTCCAAGGCTTGGTATAGCCTTGGCTTGCCCCATGAGTTATGTTGCATTGTACGGCTTATGATATAAGTCTAGGCACCCAAATGACTTGGTTGTTCAGAAGTCGAATGCATGTGCGGCACATTTTCTGCAATACGAGGCTTGACGTAGCCTTTGCTCGTCGAGTCGTTGTGCGTTTAAGTCAGTCAAGTTATGTTAGGCTATCGGAGTGGTAGCAAGCACGGTCCTACGAGTTCTACGATTAGGTAAAATCATATAGTCTTACGGTCTCAAGGCCCGTCATATAAAGTATGACTTGGGCGATAGCTTCGTGTAGATCGGAAGTCGGTTTGAGGCACGATGCACGGACTTAGTGTTTAAGGCATGAACCACGGTTGATTTAATGAGTTTTGGATAAAGGACTATCGAATAGGCATTGAGTTGAATGAAATGATATGGTAACATATAAAGAATGCTCGCGACCGTAGGTCGTCGAGGGGTCTCAAATGATAGAAGTCTTGATATTGGTTTGAAAGAGATGGTAACATTGGAAGAGGAATGTCTGTGTGATACGTCAGTTTGTGTCGAGTCTTGCATGGTCATTGGACAACTTGTCGACAAGGGCAATTTGTTTCCTCAGACGACAACCCGGGGCCATGGGACCGTTCCGGCCTAGGAGGAAACCGATGGTGAAAGTGAGCGGAATAGCTGAGCCGAAAGACAAGTATTCGGTGGACGCTCATCGGGGCTAGCTACTTGCGGTGACCGGTCCATCCTATACCAGCTATGTGTCCAAGATAGCTTGTCATGCTAGTGACCTCATATAGATGAGTCGGCAAGGATGGCAATCCGCGAGTGTGCCTTTGGATTGAGTCGAGTATTGAGTACACTATATCAAAGAGTCGAGTTGAATGTGTGTGTATAGTTTGAACACAATGTTGGGCCTAAGATTTGGTTGCAACGTAGGTGACGTGCTTCGGAACGAGATGTGGCATCGAGTCTTATGTTGTCGGTATATAAGTTGCATAGTTATGGTTTGAGTTGTCTTGAGTTTAAGTCAGGAAATATCGCAAGACAACGTTGGTCGAGTGACACTTAGTTCCCAAGTTGGATGGGTCAGTTGATGATTTAGTAGCGAAGGGACACGAGGCGGCGATATGATTGAGTCTCATTTGAGTTGCGAGGCACGGCCTCAACAAGGACTTATAGTACGGTCACACGGGAATGGAGTCTTATCGCTTAGTTGCGTCTCTGATTATGGGCCGTAAGGCAAGCATGACTTGATAGGTTAACGTTGTTGAGTCGACGTTGTTTTTGCAAGCACGGGATGGTCTAGAGACACAAAATAGGCTAGGGCGTCGGTCATAAAACTGATCCTAAGATAAGACTAGAAAGACAATTGATAAGAAGGGACTATGTTGTACGAAGTAAATCAAACATGTTGGTTTTGTATGGGTAGGAGAGGAGCTCATTCCACCAGTACAGTTGAGTACTGATACCCACATAGTTTTCATGTGCAGGAACAAGTAGAAGCTCGTGGCGTGGACCTCGCTTGGATGCGTCGAGGCATGGAGTTCCTTGGCGATTCGAAGCGTGCAGCCACATGTATTTAAGACTTATACAGGACATAATGTATGGACGTCGCCTTCCAAAGCATCCGCTGGCTTAAGACATGTATTGAGAGATGAGAGAGAGCTGAGTGACTTGTAATGTAAGAAGAGTGAGCTTGAGTGACTTGTAATCTTAGCCTTGCGCCCTTTGTAACCTTTGTTTCAATATCAATAAAATGCATCTTTGAATGATTTGTGTTTGGTTCTAAATTCTGCTGCTATTATTCAATGTCTCTGCTTGGGACTTCTGTGCGACGACCCCGTCGCAGCCGCTGAAATCGGTCGTTATGGAACCCGCCTCGTATGAGCGCAATCTAGGCTCATGCGGCATCACGCCTTAGTGAGGACGATCGCTCCTACGGGAGCGGGACGTGACAAGCATGGCCAAGTGCCACTGCATCCTACAGTAGTACAACCAAGTGAGCATGCAAGGTGCCCTGTATTGTAAGGCATGGCAAGGCGCTTGCCTTCCTAGGTGCATTCATGGTCAAGTGGCCAGGCCCACTGCCTACTGTAGTGCCATGGGCTTGGCCATACTACCCGACCCTCACTGACCATGAACCTATACTCTAATCTGACCAAAGCTCAAATCACAGATTGGCATAACCCGAACCCAGTGTAGGGACACGAGAAGTGGGTACGTCTAGCCTATGTCGCAGTGTCGGCGGTAGAACGCTGTCCTAGGTTACTATTTAATCAACAACTCATACAATTATATAATGTAATTATCAATCTCAACTCCGAACGGAGGACAAGTATAGATATAATGAAATCTCAATCACAGTCTAAGCACGATATGATAACACAGAAGTTTATAACTAAGACTAAGTAACAACAACAAACCAACTACTAAATGATAATAATCTCAAAACAAACAATATCTTAACTTATTACAATTCAAGTTCTAAAACATGAAAACTAAACCAAGTCAACTAGCTAGTCTCCCGATCACTCCTGAGTATCGGGGCCAAAGGTAGCTAAGCCTCTCCTGGTCCATAGTAAATAGGGCAAGTGTCATCGGGACAAGCATATGTAATATTTTTAATAGGTCCAGTCAGGACAGAAACGAGCATAACTCCTCAAGAAATCCTAAGTAAATGTCAGAGAACTATAAGCAGTTATAGACAGTTGTATTGATGAACATAGCAGTTTATATGAGTAATGATGTAGAGAAACGATTAAAGTACAAGAAAAGTAAGGTAACTAAACAAGAGGAGAAGCATGGCAATAAAGGTTGTAAAATATGATCTAGCTGAACTAGAGTAACATGATATAAGTCCAGACAGTATAATATGAGTTAAGTGTAATCCCAATGTGAGTCCAGACGATGTAAATCTAATACCAGATGAATCCAGCACAAGATGAGTCCAGTATAAGGTGAGTCCAGTCAGTGATCAAAGATTCCAGGGTGAGTCCAGACTATACTCTAACAGTGTATTTTAAAATATCGAGATCGATATGTAAATGGCTGTAGGTAATACGGCATATCGTACACTCGGCCAAGTGTGGAACGGCTATCATTCCAGTATAATTCCAAGGGAGTGGTTCCAGTATTTGGGAATGTTCACATGTCTACTCCAATATTTTCCCGTCCTACAAGTACAAGTGAATCCATAACCCGACATAAAATAAGTACAAGTCCAACCAGAACATGAATGATACCAGTAAGCACTACAAAAAAAGTGGGCATTTGGGACGACACTACTAGAAACGCTAGGCTGAAATGTCCTAAAAACTTAATATTTAGGATGGCTATATTTTTTGTAACAAAAAATAATTTTATTTGGGACAGAAGAAAAAAATGGATCTCTTAATTGGGACTACTAATATTTTTGGTCCCAACTAAGTTCTGGAACCGTCTCAAATTATCACGCGGGAATGAAAATTATTTGGCGGCTTAAAGTTTATCATCCCTAAATTTTTTGGAAATCTTTTTTCCTGTCAATTATTACTCATAACCGTTGGATCAAAAGATCTAATGGATGCTATTGTTTCCCCTTTACTCATAAATGTGAAGAGAGAAAGAAAGGGAAGAGATTATGAGCCCTAGATTGAGTTCAGCCTCCCTCTCCATTTCTTCATATCGAAAGTTCGAAAGAGGGAAGGTCGAAGACGTCGCCCACTGGAGCCCCGCTGCTCCATGTGAGCCAGGTGCCAAACTCCTCTCTACGAAGCTCTCGTGATCTTCCTTCCCCCTCTCTCTCTCTCTCTCTCCATGATATCGGCGACCACGAACAGTCGGTGCTCTGACAGAAGGTCATCTCCATGTTCCTCGTCGTAGCCTTAATAATTCTAGAGATCCCTCTTCGACCCCCAGACACCTCTGCCTCCATGACTCTGCCATGCCTCAATTTTTTCTTCTTCTCCATAGAAAATTAGGGCACCTTATCCTAACAATTAGGGTTTCTTCTTTGGAAGCTTTATTCAGAAAGGAATTTCCGGCGCTTAGAGGAAATAGTGAGATCTAAAGCCTAGTGGTTGACCAGTTTGAGCTATCTGTTTGTTATATCTTCGAAATATCATAATTTCTGAACCTTTAATCTGTTTGTTTAATGTATTTTCATATATGGTAATTGTGTATCCATGAATTGTTGCATGTGCATATTACTGATAGGTACCATGTTTACAAGTTCAGCAAAGCTAAAGTTACATTTAGTCTTTAGTAATCCTATCTTTACATATAGTTAGATTTTTTAATTTTAGTTAGATATTAAGGATTGATTCCATTATCCAATATAGTTCACACTTTAATGATGCAACAAGAATGGTCTATAAACATGAATTTCTGGGTCCTCGGTTTGACAATATTTTTTTGATATATTTTGACATAGTTAGTGCCTCTTATGAGCAGGTTCTTATGGATTCTCGAAAGCTTATCGAGCGTAAAATGGAAAGATTTAAAGTGTGTGAGGAGATTAAAACAAAAGCATTTTCCAAAGAAGGGCTAGGTCAACAGCCCAAAACTGTAAGCACCACTTCATTTTTTCCCTATATGTTTCATTATATTATCTTTTGTGGGCACACACGCGTGCGCACACGCACACACAAGCAGAGTAAAATTCTGATTGTGATACTTTCGTTGCTCCATATTCATGTATTTGCATTTAAACCAGTCATATAAACTATAAGGTTGATTAAAGAAAATAGTTTGTTAATTTTAGTTCATGTTATCTTGCCTTGTCAAATAGTTATGCTTAATTCAATTTTTTCCACTCATGTAGACTTATATTGTAATATAATGGTGTAATACACTAGAATGTAACCTGATATGCCACAAAAATAATAAAATGGGGTAGGGTTGGATCGGCATGTTGCATGTTGTATAATATGCTATTGTAGCATTAGCTCTCGTGGAAAGAGCTCAAGGAATCTTATAGGATCTCCCTTCTTTTACAGTATAATTTTTATACAAAGGAAAGCTTGTAATGATTATTATATACCTCAAAGCATGTATATCTCAATTTCCTAGAGTTTGCTCCTTAAATCATGTGTGACTAGGTTGAATAAGGTGTTAGGATAAGAAAAATATTCTTGAAACTTAATTTATTTCAATCAAATATGTTCACATATGTTTAGTTTTTTACGTTCTTGTGCATAATCACCGAAGAGAAATCTGGAAGGTCGGTATAGTGCAGATCATTTCATAGGAAATCGATTCGGTTTCAGTTGCCTTCCAGAGAATTTCTAGGTTGGTATGGTCAGCAAGAAAAGGGGTTTGGCCAAACAGAACTACTTGAATGTACAGCCCTACATATAAATTGTTGTAAGAAAAGCAAGTGTATCCACCCAATAACCATAACCCATCTAAATTTCCAAAAGAAACATCCTTACTTTTACCAACCGATACAAACAGCTTTCACCTATTTTGCACAGACACGAATACAAAACGAGAGGGTACGGACACAGCGACGGAGACACGGCACCTATTTTGGTGTCGTAGTGTATTTTGGGGTGTCCAATTACATTGTACCATGGACTCCAATATGTGTCCATGGAGTATCCGATACGCGACATAGACCACATTGGACTGTCCGTGCTTTCCAGGATAGCATTATTCTTAGTTCTTCTGGCATCAATCAATTGTTTATCCATTTAGTTGATATAACAATAACCAGATCTTACAGTACTACACTAAGCAATCATGAATGGTTAATTAAATATAAATCATTAATCAGATCTTACCTCAAACTCAAAGACAAGCACTGACACTGTAAATTTACAAGAGAACAACAGGCCTTTGATGGATCATTGAAATGGTTTACTAGCTTTTGCCTTTTACCAATGGATGTGGTTCCATCAAGCCTTACGTATGGGTACCTTCTCTCAAGACAAAGTTAAGCAAAAAGGTCCAAGGTCTGATACAACTGAAAACAAGATTAATTATCCTGACAGATTAAACTAGTATAGTAAGTCCATCTTTTATCAAGAACAAAAGGACGACCATGTAATAGAAACACAGATTCCTCAGTAGAAACAAAATTGTGAAGACAGAACATCGAGTTATCTAATACTAAAATTCCTATAATAATCATGACTTCTTCAGGATTAACTAGTACAATGGTACACATACAAGCTTTTATCAGTGTCCAATGCTTCCATCAGCATTGTTTAAGTTAGAATTCATTGGGAGAACCATATAGAAGATAGTCCATATTATCTGGGAGAAGCTTGTCAAACTGATGCTCATAACTGTATGCAAAATGTTTACAAGCATAGGTACACTTTTGGTGCATTGAGAATCCTGTTATGAGTTTCAATACAAAGGTGCATTTATGAAGGTAGCATATAGACATTAAGGGTTAGCTCTGTCAGAATTTTGATTATCGTCTTGGAAGCAGAGTAAGCTTTATATTATGGTGGCAGTGGGATCATGGAAGAGAGAATAACATGTTTTCCTAGATAAATGTGGAAAAGTTCTTAATATGGGAAGAACACTACTTTGTTAGTAGATTAAGAAATGCACTTTGAAAATCCTAATTACAAGATGATCAGGTTTCTTACAATGCTTTTTATATAAATATAGACAAAATTCTAAGTCATATTTATCTTTTTCTTGGTGCTTAACTGGTGTCCATACTCACCCAAGTGATGTACATACCTATAGGAAAGGTGTTGATGCATGCTATAATATAATTAAAGATCAAAGGTAACCATGCAATCCTTTTTGGTAGAGAAGACATTTTATTGAAGTTGGTAATTAAGCATGAAATTACTAGTTTAGACTCAACTCTTTATCTACTTTTAGTGATAAAAGTTTTTCATCTTCTAAGTTCTAAGAAATATGGAAACAGATGTCTAATTTATAGCAAGGAGCTTTATCGTATTTATGTCCTTATAAAAATACCAAGGGAAGAAATTACCAAAAAATTCGTACGAAATACACCTGATTATAATTTGATACAAGAACAATTCGACCATCCATTTTCTGGTGAAGATGAGCACAGCAGTCAAGCTAAAACATGCATTTTTCCTGAGAATTGTACCCAAATTCCACCACCACCAGCCCAAGATCTAGACCTGCTAGAAAAGCATAAAAATGCCTAGTAAGCTAAGTTTTCTTTAACTCAATAGGTCTAAGTGAAGAATGAAAATTACCTTCCAGTGAACAGCTCTGGAGGGGAAAAAATGCAAACAATCTTCAAACAATGTTGTTATTCCTGAACTTGCGCTTTTGGTTATGTCGTAGATGAGGTGCAATGAACAGAAACTAATAGACTTGTAGTCCAATAGCAATGTTTCCTTGTAGAGTATCCAAAGCTAACATTAGGCATTATGAAACAAAACTTATAAAGGGATAAGTTCAGGAAAAAAAGCAAGTCTCTAAACATTATCTTGTAATACACATCACATAGATTCGTCCCAAAAGAAAAACACATCATATAGATGCTAAATTGTGCCATAGGAATTTGATTCTATTTTGCTACATAAAAATAAATGTTTTCGCCTAGTTTAGGTATTATAATAAAAGTGCATGCGACTCTTTCCGATGCATCTGAAGAACACCAAATCTTGGAAAAAGGATGTAAAACATGCATCATATCTAGGTGAGTTAGGTTATAGAGCTTCTATAATCCAACGTCCAACTGGTACACATTTTATCATGAGTTTGCATCTACAATGATCTGATCTCACTAATGTGAATCTCCAAACATTTTTCAGCTTTTGGTAGGACCAGTGGCCTAGACAGGAATTTGACAATAAAGATCAGGACATAAAGAATACAATTTAAAAGCAATCCTAAATCATATAATGAATCAGAAAATGACCAGATTTGAGTACAAAATATAGAAAATTGGTCATGAAACTAAAGTTGACCAACATATTGCGGTCTACAGATACTTCAATTGTTAATATTGTTTATACATAATCAAATATTAGTTAATGCATCCAAACAATCAGTACCATTATAGCATAAGAATCGTTAACCTTTTGTTCATATTTCATGGATATAATGGATTGTTAATTTTCTCATTCTAGCCTCTCTAGTCTTTACTCAATATCAATGTTGCATAATAAAAGAAAAAAACAAGAAATCTATATATTCAAGGGAAACTAAAAATGGAATAGCTTGTCCTAAAAGTCTCAAAAGGTACTTGAATAGTTTAAATTGTTTCATATGTTTTAAGCAAAGCTACAGATGTCCTCCAACATGTCCGACATATCGGCCAACATGTCATTTTCAGCATGAAAATGACACAAGTTGATGAGAAGCATAAAAATTCTAGTTTGGGACTAAATTATTTTGACATATCGGAGAACCATCCAACAACAAGGAGTACAAATTTGTAATCGATAGGATATTGTACTTAAATCTGAATTGGTTCGACAACATACTAGTAGCAGTTCTTGTTGTGTAAGTGCAAAAATTACACTTTTCTTCTTCCCCCTTCTCTTGCAATTACAGAGTATCTCGTTTGAGCTACAAAATAAATATCTCCAACCGAAAAATTTAGCAATCTGCTCAAACTCATAACAGAAAATATAAATTATAAATTTGTAACACCATCTTAAATGCTACCAGATTTGAAATATCATTTGACAAAAGTCAAGCATACATGTCTCATTCTATTGTCAACAAACAAGTAAAAAAAATTAGAGGTCATTTGGCAAAAGTCAAGCATACATGTCTCATTCTTCCCTTGATTAAAAATGAGTGGCTTGCTATATGATCCCAATTCGTTCGTGTTAGCGACATCATTATTTTTATTGCTGCTTATCAGGAATAGGCTGAAGGAAGCAGCTGATCGTTGCGGATTTCCAACTTTTGTTGTTGCTGATGCAGGACGTACACAGGTTTTTTTATAGAACATTTAATACTAAAGATTTCTCTTATTTTCTCCTTTCAGTTGGAACTTAGATTTTTTTTAGCATCGCATTTGTTGAATGGATATCTAGGTTGTTATACTATGTCAGTAGAAGTGGCATTTTCGAGCAATAGACATGATGCACTCATCTTGAGTGCTTGCATAAACTGATTAAATGTGGAAGTAATAGAAGTGGTCATAAGACACATTTATTTTCTTCAGGTTACTTTCTTAAATTTCCAGTAGGATTTTGTTGCCTTGTAATTGCCATTCTACCAATCTGTAGTTAGTCTCTTCAGCAAAGTTTGATGTATGTTGTGCTTGCTGCACGTCAGCTCTGTTTTTTATGATCAGATCGCACTAAAAATATCATGATTTCGCAGTTTTGTAGTAAAGGATATTAAAGTAGTTTTCTTATCTCATTTTTTTTTGTTATCTGGTAAGTTAATTCATAAATTTAGATAACAATGAGAAAACTCCTTTACCGTTTACTTAATATAATGGTCAATGAAGTTCAAATTGCACCTTCTCTATAATGGCATTATAGACTTTTGGTAAGTAATGCTGTAAAATGAAGAGTTGAGCACACAGGTTCCTTTTTTTTTCCCTTTTGGTAAGTAATGCTGTTTATCAAACCTCCATGGCAATGTCCCTCTATGTTAATTATCTTCATGTTAGTCTTAAAACATGAGTTTTATTTACTATACATGACTGGTGTCTGTATATTCAAGTTGTGGCTAGTGTATGTATATTCATAACATATTTCAATTCATTTAGAAAGTGTTTACAAAATCTGTACTATATTTGAATGTAGTGTTAATTGTTATGAAAATACTTGCATAGACGATATCAGGTTCCTGTGGAGTACCTTGTTGTACAATCAATCTTGATAATTTTTAATACTTGACAGTCAATCTTGTTCTATTATGAGCAACCAATACTTGACAGTCAATCTTGTACAGTCAATCTTGGCAAACTGTAATATTGTCCCAGAACAAACTGATAGGACAAAGATTGTGACACAATGGCATCATTTTGATCCCCCAGTACTGTGAAAGTAAAGTGGGCTGGAAATAATAACCATGGTTTAAAGTATCAACCGATCCCGATACTCATAGGAATGGTCCGATACCGATTCCGATACCGATATTTTGAACATTCATAATAACATCTTCTGATTTAACTTATTTGTATTCAGACTTCCAAATAACTTCTTTTCCATACAAACATGATACAAATTCATGTTCAAATTATCTTACACTGGTAACAAAGCATACATACATACCAAATGACTTTTTTTTTCCATACAAACAAGATACAACAGGAGTGCACAAGCCATTTTCTATAGAATTACCACCCATTATGTAACATAATTTGATGTGTTCAATCCATATACATTTGTCATGACATTGTTATTTAAGACCATGCTATCAGTAGTCCAGGATTAAATGACATTGTTATTTTTTTTTATTGAATTCTGAAAGCTTTACCATATTTTATAAAAAATATATCTACATTGGGATGTTATATTGCCCATTGTTATTTTTTCATAGAGGTTATTAGTATAGACTGTATAGCAGTAAGCATGCTATCATGCCTGTAACTAGGGGTGATTGTTGTATTGTGCTAGATCAAGTGTAGAATTCATTATCTGCAGGTTGTTTTTTATGAGGCTGATTTGTTTACTTCTATTTGCAGGTCCTTCCAATGCTTTTTGTACCTACTTTGCAAATGATGGGAGATGCCACTTTGAAAAATCAAATATGTTTTGGACTTGTGTAAAAAGTTGTAGATTTTATTTTGTAAATTAAGTGAATGCTTAATGATGTAAAACTTGATGGAAGAACACTCGAAATGATGTAAGACTTGGATTTCATTTTTTGAACAATGGGATATTACCTTTAAATATGTTTTATAGAAATCGCTTTGTTAATGTTGCGGCTACCATATGCATTTGCGATTAAATAAAATAGTCATGTATGAATTTTTGTTGTATATAAAATTCAATTATATATTTTATATATAAACAGGAAATTAGTAATTCCATAATAATTTAAACAATTGTTAAGTTTTTCGGACGATTATAGTATTGTAACAAAAAGTAAATTACTTTTTTTTTGGGATTTTTTAAAATTCTGTCCCTTATTTATTAGGACGAAATATATCTGTTACAAAAACTTATTTTTGGGACAAACTAATAAACCGTCACACAAAAGCATAAATTTGAAAACTTTTGAGACGTTTTGCCTAACCGTCCTTTAACGGTAATTAGGACGGCAATATCCGTCCCTAAAGTTTTTGCTACGCCACCCTAATAGGACCGTCCATTCCCGTCCCAAAGGTCGTCCCAAATATTTGTTGGGACGGTAATTGCAGTTTTTAAGACAGTTTTTTGTTGTCCCCAAAGGTCACTTTTTTTGTAGTGAAGTGATTCCAGTAGGTGCTGCCAGTAGTGGTTCCAGAAATGGAGGCCAGACATGAATAAACGAGTGTCGCATGAAATGGGTTCAGCAATATCAAATCGTGTTTGTAACAGAGAATCAAATAGAACTAACTAGAACTGAAGTAAGTAATCGACAAGTAAATGAAAGAACTATCAGAGAATGTACTCGCCTGATACCCTGAATATCTGAAATAAAATACTGCCTGAAGAGTGGTGTCTGGCTCCTATAGAACAGTACAAGTCACAACATATCCAAAATGGTAAAATAGACTGCTACATTGTATTCTACATGATGTTTGGGTCAATCTAGGCTAAAGTCAACCTTTGGTCAACTCTAATCAACTATACTAGTCAAACTAGGTCAACTAGGTCAAACCTAACCCAAACAAGTCTCATTAAGCCTAGCCATACCTATCTAGCATTTACACATCATCACAAAGCCATATAAGCCATCAACACACATCTCATGTGTATTCATGCCAATACACATAGGAATACACATAGAGACCATAGGATATATCCCATAGGGCTATATGCCATATACAGTCTATATCACACATATTCAATTACCACATCCACATACACAAAAATAATATAGGCAATATGCATACATATTACATTATTAACAATTTGTATGTATATACATTACATATTTATCTAACAATTTATAGATATTATATATATACATAATAGAGAGTGATATAGTGTGGCATGTGTGTGCATATATGTGTGTGTCCTATGTGTGTGAGTGATAGGAAAGAGTGTGTGTTTCTCAGCTTGTGTGTAGCAGTAGTGTGTGTGTGTATGCACACAACATAGGCTAGGGTGTCTCAATGTGTGTGTACACATACTAGTAGCTATAGGGTGTGTGTTCCCAGATTTTGGGTGACAGTCCAATGTGTCCTGGTATTCTCAGATTTGTGAATGTGTGTAGATGTGTATGAGTGTGTGTGTAAGGAAACATCATGGGCTATAGGGTGTTCTCAGATTTTGTAGAGTGTGGGTGTGTGTGTATATGTCAATATTGTGTGTGTGTGTGTATAATAACAGTAGCTATAGGTTCTCAGGTTTATGTAGAGTAATGTGTCAAAGTGTCCTTAGTTAGTGTAATGTGTATGGGTAGCTGGAAAAACAGGGTACACATGACATTTCCCAGGTTGCAGGTTGTGTGTGTGTGTGCTAAATGAACTCAGTTGAGTGTGTTCCCAGTTTTCAAGTTAACAATCAATGACATTCACAAACCCATCATTCCATGCTAACATGAGCCCTCATATATAACTTAAACTCATATATATATACATGTGAATTAACATGATAATCTAATCATTAAATCAGTTAAAACCCAACAAAAGCTCAGAAATCAGTATATACATAAATAGGTTTCAGTTTAACAGTCCAAATCAAATTCGTAAACCAATTATCAATCCCTAATCATGAACCCTAACATGTAGCTAAAACCTAGATACATATAGATGAATCAACATTGTAAATAATCATTAGAAAACAGTTTAAAAATATATTTAAACTCAAAAATTCAATAACAGTGAACTAGGTATCAGAGAATTGGGGAAATCACCATTCGAATTCGAAAATGCAACTAATATTCTGATTTAATAGTTGGTAATCAAAGCCCCACATGTGTACGTATCCCTCGAACTATTTCGTGTCCAATAAAGTCGGATACGGCGTGTCCATGCTCACAAACACTGCTTGTGCATGCACAGACACGCTGCCTCGTGCACGTGTTCACGCGTGTTTAGCACACGACACAGGCCACGTGGAGACACGTGGTCATGCACACGTGTTCGCCAGGTGTAAAGGTAGGTGTCCAACCGCCTGCAAGGTGTCCATGTCGTGTCGTGTCGACACAGGAAGCCCGTATCAGTGCGTGCTTTCAACAGTGTAACGTGCAGTGTGAAATCGATGCGGGTGGGACTTCTTCCAATCCGCTCGATCAAATAGCCTAAAATTTTATATGTGTCGTGTCAGTCATGTGTCCAAGGTGTAACCAATTTTTACCTCAAATGGTGTCGTGTCGTGTCCGCTAGGACACCCGAGAGGCAGGGCACAGTGCATGCTGTGTCGTACACGGGTTTCCGTGTCCAAAATTGACACAATTCGTGTCAGAAATCAACTCAATCGAGTTGAAAATTAAAACACATATATAAATCTACATTCCTATTCAAACACTATTCAAAAATAGAAAGAAAACATCGAGTGTGGCATTTCATCAAACACCTAGTTCTAGGTTAGGATACGTGTCCGATACGGACACGAAATCAATGCAAATTGACACAAAACTTATACCACAGCTAGGGGACACCTAGATCTAGGCTACCATGCAAAGAAATTAGAAATTTAATTCAATTTAGAGGGTTTATCTATAGTGTGTCAATGATCAAGAAAAGCCCTAAATCGAATGATTTTCCTTGCTAGCCAAACTCTCCAAATTGTTCCCAAATTAAAATTTCTCTTCATGAACATCAAGTAAGGGCTGATTAGATTCTATTGCAAAAGATTTGAATCAAAAAGGAATTAAAATAAGAGAGTTATGAATTGGGGAAGAATAGAAATTACCTCTCCTTTTAAAAAGTTGATTCAATACAAAAGAGGCAAGAACAAAGAACGAGAGACCTTGTGGGGGGATTCCCAATGTGGCTGGTCATAGTTGCTGAAATTAGGGTTAGGGTTTCACTTGTGGGCTTTGGGCCAAGTTTAAATGGTAAAGGAAATCAGTTCATAAGTCACAAGTAATTGAACATAGTCTTTATTTCTCCTATTTCAAACTTGATTCTAAATGACTTAACTTGGGTTGACTTAAGTTAGACTAGGGTCCCACCATGCTAATCAAGTCACCATAGCTAGAGTCAACATCTAGGTTAGTCTCCAAAGTCTCAACTAGCAAAAGTCAAAAATAACAATCATTACTTCAATAAATCAAAATAATTTCAAAATTCACAAAATGACTAAAATACCCTCAAGCTAAAAATGATAAATAAATATCCCAATCACATGGTTAGGCTCTAGGTCAGACAGTCTCTAGGGTTTCACTAGCAATAAATCAAAATCACAAGTCATGGTTTTTAAATAGTTTTAAAAATGATTAAAAATTACCAAAAATTATAATGTGATATAAATATCA
The DNA here is from genome assembly GCA_029216955.1 of Iris pallida. NCBI lineage: Eukaryota > Viridiplantae > Streptophyta > Magnoliopsida > Asparagales > Iridaceae > Iris > Iris pallida. The sequence continues at coordinate 83,596 of JANAVB010039828.1, read as the reverse complement.
ATAAATAATAATTATAATTACAAAAGTTCAAAATTACCCTCATTTGGAAAACTGGGTGTTACATAGATCACTCAACAGTGCCCCAAACTAAATACTTACAAACTCCAAATGCCAATTGGCCATATCAAGCCCGAGCCACACAACTGTTGTACATGCAGTCCCAAATCCCCTCATCCTCACTCTCCCATACAATCCACAGTTCACTTTACAGTGAACAACAAACCCCCACTCCAAAGACCCAAACACAAACATACATATGACATACATATTTATAGATATATACATTAGTGATATAGGCTAGGAAATCAATGGAGATGCCTACCACATGATCAACCAACCCATCCATAGGCATAAAACTGAATACAAAGCCAAAAATAACCTATTAGGCATTTAAACAAACACTTGGTGGGCTCTCCTCGGATTTCTCCAAGGAGGAAACAAAAATGCCCAATAAAATGCACAAAAATGAGATTTAGAGCCTTGTTCATCTCCCAATGGGTACCCCTAACCAATGTGGGTGTTCCTACATGTGTCATGCATGAAGAATGAGCTCAAAACTATCAAATACAAGAGTTTTACCTATTGGGTGATTGATTTCCCAATAGAGTCTTCTATGGATGCTTTTGTGTCAAGTTTGACACAAATTTCTCTTCCTTTGGACTCCTCCCCACGAGCTCCTTGGTCTCTAAGCTTCTAGCCTTGTAGAATAAAGGTTTGGAAAGATTTTGGGAGAATTTGGGGGTATTTTGATGGAGGGAATGAATGGAAATGGAGAGGGCTTGAAGAGGGTCTCTTTTAGGGTTTGTGGAGGCTCTCAAATGAAGAAGAAGAAGAAGATGATGATGATGATGAAGAAGAAGAAGAAGAAGAAGAAGAAGAAGACGAAGAAGAAGGTCTAAAAGCTCTTAATGACCAGCCAACATGGGAGCCCTAAAACCACCTCTAAAATGTATATTTTACCCTCTTAAGTTGTCATGAACACTCTCCTAATTAAAGGGTTAGTTGTGCTCTAAGTGTGAAAATAATTTATAGTCTAAACTAAGTCTAACATGACTTAAATGAGGCTAGTTGTGTTCATCATAGGTTGTGGGTTCAAGTGGTCATGTCTAGTCTAATTGGGTTCACAAGTTAAGGTCCAATAAATATGTTAGTCAACTAATAAATGCCACAATCATATTCAATTAATTAAAAAACCTACTATAGAAATAATACAAAATGACAAAAATATTCCTATTTTAGAAATGTGGTAGTGACAAGATGTAGCTTGGGGAGGGAGAAAATGGTGGAGAAGAAGAAGAAGAATGTGAGAGAGAAACTAGGATTTTGGAAGAGAGAGAGAGAGAGAGAGAGAGAGAGAGAGAGAGAGAGAGTGTGTGAAATGTTGAAATAAAACTCAAAATTTTGGTTTGGGGGGTGTTGGGTTGGGACAGCCCAAAGAGTAAAAACTTGGACTGTCCTGAGTAATTTTTTCCTCAAACTAGGGCTAGTCCCAATCCAGACTAGCCCTTAGTAATTGATGTGCCCTTATAAATAACCATTAGAAATGATAACTTATTGATATATTAGTTTATTAGTTAGAAAATGTGCGTCTTCAATATTGAATGATGTTCACTCTTTCCGTAAATTCGTCTTTAGTTCTATCTTGTATTTGTCTCTCTGCAACCACAATGTGAACATTTTATATATTGAGTTATATCACCCCTTGGCATTTGTCAAGTCGGAGAAAAAGACACCTCAAAAAAAATTTATATCACAATAAATTCTTCTTCGGTCCAATCGTCACTTTTCAAGTTTTTCTTCATTATATCATTGAAGTTTTTCTTGTGAGCTTTGCTATGCCGACAACCAAATGTTTACAATTCTCTTATAACTGCCACGTGTCGGGCTTTGATTGGAGGAGGGAGGGAAGTGATAGGGTCGGATGGAGCCCATGTAGCAAGGGGGTGAGAGAGGAGGTGGGATCCAGTGGGACCCATGTATAAGGGATGGGGGAGGTTGTAAGAAGGTTGTAGACATTTGGTTGTAGACCTGGCTTTTTTTTCTTTTGAGTTTTGCTATGCCTACAACCAAATTCTTACAATCGCCTTACAACTGCCACGTGTCGGACTTCGATTGGACGAGGGGGGTAAGTGGTGGGGTCAGATGGAGCTCATGTAGCAAGGTGGGTGAGAGCATGTAGCAGGGTGGATGAGAGGAGAGGTGGGATCGGGTAGGATTCATGTATAAGAGGTGGGAGAGAGAGAGAGAGGGGGGTTGTAAGCACGTGGTTGTAGACTTAGCATTTTCCTTTCCAATACCCTCCCTAGAGTCCATTTCAGCATGAAGAAATGTTTTTTTTTTTTTTTTTGACAAAGCATGAAGAAATGTTAATTTTCTCTTTTACTATTATCTTTGAGCATATTTATGCATATGTTTTAATTTGAAGTTGATACCTTTTACAATATCTTCACACTTTAGAATTTTGACCGTAATTTTCTGTAACGTGGGGCCTCTTGAATCTCGAATCTAAAGCGTACATAGCCATCAAATTCTAACAAACAACAAGAACTGCAACATAAATCATCTTGACCGGAAGGTTTTCATTCGTCGTTATGTACATTGTCTTCCTCAGATGGACCAACCATTCAATCTTGTACAACCGAAGTATAATACAACATTTACGAGGGGATAAATTAGCCGCGCTCACCATGAACCTTATTCTCCTCCACTTTATGATCTCGGATTTGAGATTTGAGGTAAGAAAAGAAAATCAAAACCATTTGTACGTGCTTGCTCTCGCTCGTTTATCAAGCAGAGGAGAATCAAAATTTACGATGAGTCCGACTCACTGAACAATTTCTCGAGCGAGAGCAAGTAGGCACGAGCCCATTCCAGCCTCTTCCTAAACCTCCCCAGATCCAGCCTCACACTCTGCCCGTCCAGATACACCTTCTTTGTCACCTCCCAGCCTCCGGCGTTCACGCTCCGCGGGTCGCGCAGCACCGGGTGCTCCTCGCCGTACTCCCTGCTCAGCGAGCTCTCGTCGCGGCCGATCCTGTACGCCGAGTACCGCAGCCCCATCCTCCGCGCCGGGCCGCCGTAGTACGCCTCCGCGGCCCAGTCCGTCCCCAACGGGACGATCTGCACGAGCACCGACCCCGGCCGCATGAACAGGAAGTGGGTCATCGCCGCGCCGTGCACCCCGACCATCACGTCGCTCGCGTTGAGCGCGCGGTACATCTTCGCCAGCTCCGTCGTCCCGTCCGGCCTCAGGACCGTCACTCTGAACCCGACGCCCTCCGCCAATCTCACCAGCTCCGCCTCGTTCTCGATCGACCGGGACCCGTTTCTCGATAAGATTGTCAGTGCAGGCTTGGTACTACTATTACTACTCTGTTCTATTTTTAGTTCTGCTTCTTCTTTCTCGAGAGACCTTATTCGCGGCAGGTAGGCCTCGTCCAGCATTGCCCGCAGGTCTCCGACGGACACATCGCCAGCCGTGTTGTCGATGGCGAGGTCCCCGTGGATGCGGAGGCCGACGAGGGCCTCAGGGAAGCAGTGCGTGCGCGCATCGCTGGAGAAGTCGACGAGGGGGTGCCGCGAGAGGCGGGAGAGGACGTCGCGGTACCGGGTGACCCACCAGCTCCTGAGCTGCGACGCGACGAGGACGACGTCCCCGCGCAGGCGCCTCGAGGTGACTTAGAGGGGGACGATGCCCTCGTTGAAGTCGTGGAACGCGTTGCCGGTGTAGCCGCCCGCGGAGAAGACGAGGGCGGGCGCGCCGTGGCGGACGTCGCAGGCGGGGGCGGAGGAGGAGCGGAGGAGGTGGAGGTCGTGGACTGTGGACATGATGCTGGCCTCCCACTTGCGGGGGTAGGGTTTGATGACGACGTGGTCGGCGGAGGCGGCGGAGGCGGAGTGGAGGAAGATTGAGCTGGAGGAAGAGTGGGCTCGGACGTCGCCCTTGAGGAAGCAGAGGTCGGTGCGGAAGCCGGCTCGGTCGCAGAGGATGGTGTTGCTGGGCATGGAAGGAGGACACAGGGAGACATTCTTTTGTTCGTCTGCAGAAGAATGAGAAGAAATTAGAAGAAGAAGTAGAAGAAATTAGAAAGAAAAAGAAGTGAAGAAGTGAGTGCTTACATAGTAGAAAGGAGTGGAGAAGAGTGGAGGGGTTGGAAGAGGAGGAGAAGAGGAGCAATGCTAGAGTGAAGGAGAAGAGGCAGAGGAGGACGATGAGATGGAGGTTGGTGCGCTTTGTTGTCTTCTTAATGTTGCTGTTGTTGTTGTTGTTGTTGAAGTACACTATATGTTGCTCTTCTGCTTCAGTCTTTCTTGGCTGGAAGAAGTAGATCCTGTGGTGATGAACCACCGCCATTTTTCTTCTTCTCAAAACTCTACTGGTGGTAGCAGTGGAAGTAGCAGAGGAAGGAGGAGGAGGGAAGGATTGCTTAATATAGAAGAGTGATTTGTTAGAATATTTTTTTTAGGCTTTTTCTAAAGGCACTATAAAATTTACTTGGGACTAGTCTAATTTTTTTCAAATTTATTTACAAGTTTGTCATTCAAATTTTTACTTGGCTAGCCCAATTTTTCTTCAACAAGTTGGCAGTCCTAACATAAAGTAGGACTGCCAACAAGTTGGCAGTCCTAACATAAAGGAGGACTACCAAATTAGTTACAGTCCGCGTCGACGAAGACGCAGTGCAGCTCGGTTGCGGCGGCCCGTCCCATCCGAGGACCCCTCGCACTCGGCAGAAGTCCCACGACGACGACGACGAAGACGAGGAGGAAGAGGAGGAGGAGGAGCAACATCGCGGCCGGGAGCCATCCCCCAACCATCCGCTCCGCCCTCCCCCTCGCCGTCGCCCTCCACCTCCTCCTCGACCTCCGTCGTCCTCCACCTCCGTCGTCCTCCACCTCCCTCGTCGCCTCTGGAAACTCCTCCGCCCTCGCCGCCTTGCCCCCGCCGCCTCTGGAAATCCTAATTTTTGGGCTGTCCCCAGTAAAAGTTTCACATTCTTGGGCTGTCCCCAAGTAAGGGCTAGTCCCAAGTAACTTTGGGGGTGCCCTTAGAAATAGTTTTTTTTTATTATCTGAAAATAGAGTAGCAATAATAAAATGATGAGCTTTGCTATGCCTACAACCAAATGTGTACAATCCCCGTACATATCGCGATGTATCGAATTTTGATTGCAGAAGAGAGGGAAGTGGTGGGTCGGATGAAGCCCATGTAGCAGAGGAGTGAGAGGGGAGGACAATCGTCACGTGTCGAATTTCGATTGCAGAAGAGGGGAAAGTGGTGGGGTCGGATGGAGCCCATGTAGCAGGAGAGTGAGAGGGGAGGTGGGACCCGGTGGGACCCATATGTAAGTTGTGGAAGAAAGAGCTTGTAAGAATTTGGTAGTAGACTTAGCATTTTCCTAAAATGATTAATATTATGGGTCTATGGAGAAGTCGCTTACGAAGCACTATCCAGATTATGCTGTAAAATTATTATTGAATTCTTATCGAGATAAAATTTCGTACTAGCAACTTCTCGACATTGCACACAATTCCAAAAGAGTGATCCCAATTTTGTTGTTGTCCAAACAAAAATATTAGAATGCAACAACAAACAGCCGGCAACAGTCAGAATTGAGATCTTGATGGAAGCTTATATAGGTGTTAGCATTAGTTAATTACCGTGATATGTTGAATGAAGAAATATTTATAATGAAAAAATTGTGATTGATTAACTAGGCAAAAATGTAGGAGTAAGAAAAGGTATTGGAAAACCTTTTAAAATTTTGTTTTAAACTTGTTATTTAAGACAAGAATCAGAGTTCCTAGTGTTAGCTTTAGTTAAAGTTAGGCAAGGTAGTTGATCTAATCATCACCATAGCTTACTAATTAGCTTAAAATATGGCATTTAGCATGTTGCCAATTCGCATGATGTTCTAAAAAAAAATTAGTTTTAAATTCTTCCTTCGATTATGCAAAATTTCATTACTTTTTCTTCTTCTTCTTGTGCTTGGTCCCCAATCCATACCTCGAGCTAGTTACAAAACGTTTATGTCATGGCTAGGTACAGAGCCATATGTACTTAATGCTGTCTAGTCTGGGAATTTGAAATTAATTGATAAGAACCGAAACAACTTACTAAATGCAACTCCTTTTGTTCCTTACTTGTATCATGTGCAAAGTAAGAGAAAGTCTTGCTCCTATGGAGATGGGGACAGACAGGCAGACAGCAGCTGCTGCTTTCTAGAGAGGGGTTCAGATTTTCAAAATTAATGTGAGCAAAGAATCCCAGAAAGTTTGGGTTGGGTCCGAGTACTAAGCAGTGTGTGTACCGGATTTTGCTGCTTTTGGTGCAAACAACAAATTTTCTATCGGAAAATTTCATGAGAAGCAAAAATGTTTGTAAAAATTGCATAAAAGACGTTAAATTTGAAAAAAATAGCAAAATGAGCACAGTCGCGTCCAAAAATAGAGCGTAGAAAATTTTCACGTCCTTCTTTAGGTCGTCAAAATTTATTTCTTCTTAATCCAGTACGACAAAATTCATTTTCTTCTTAATCCAACCCATGGAAAAACCGCGCCCTAATAAAGGGCGTAAAAAATTAAAGCCCAAAAATCGACGTCCTAAATAAGGGCCTAGATTTTCTCAGGTGAAGGTTGTGTGGGAAAGGATTGAAGAAGGGATATAGTTATTAGCATTGGAATTGTTGGGAAAGAAGCGCGGAAACCTTTTCCCAAACCGGAGAGTACCTGCGAGAGGACCGAGCAAACAACGCACGAACCCAAAAACAAGCACACACAACAATCACGCAGACACAGAGAATTTTTGACGTGGAAACCCTTGCGGAAAAAACCACGGGACGATCGGAGTCCAACCCTGAGAAGCCTCCACTAATGGAATAGAAGAATTACACCCTCTACAAACTCCTCCCGATCCAAATCGGATCCCCACAACACTCAGAGACAAGAACAATGATCACAAGGCTACGAAGAACGAGAACGACGAGTAGAGATTACCCGAAACACGATCTCCTTCGAAAACGACCTTCGATCCTCCGTCTTCTTCTCCGAAGTTGCAATGGCACTCTTGCCTCCTTCTCTCTCAAACTTGTGTTGTCCAATGCGATAATACGATAATGAATTAGGGTTGAGAAAACTCAATATATCTCCCTAATCCCGCAACCAACCTGGACCGTTGGATTAGATCCAATGATAAAAACTCATCCAAAAAATCGCTTCAGCCCCCGACGACACAGAGTTCGGCCAGAACTCTGTGTGGGGCAACCATCACCTACTGGCCAAACCCTGGAACGGCCAGACCGAGTTCGGCCCGAACTCGCCATGGGACCGAGTTCGGCCCGAACTCGGATCCCCTGCTTCCAGCAGCTCCAGCAGCAACAGCAGCAACTCCGTCGCCTACTTCCCGAGCTTCTCCGATATCGGACGGCGCTCGTCGCACTCCGGGGTCTTCTCCACATAGGTTGGGAACCCCACCCACTCCAATAAATCTCCCCCTTCACAACTATGGGGAGGACGTCGTCATCCCGACGACCTGCCTGCAGTACTCAAACTTCCCTCTTGGTAGAATCTTCGTGAACATATCAGCTCCGTTGTCATCTGTATGCACCTTCTCAAGCTCCGCGTCCTTCTTCTCAACCACATCCCGTATCCAATGATACCGGGTCTCGATGTGCTTGGACCGGCTATGAAACGTCTGATTCTTCACAAGATGGATAGCACTCTGACTGTCGCAAAGCAAAGTATACTGCTCTTGCTTCAGTCCCATTTCCTGCAACAGCTTCTTCATCCACAATAGCTCCTTGCAAGCCTCCGTCGCCGCAATGTACTCTGCCTCTGTCGTCGACAAGGCAACACACTTCTGCAACCGCGACTGCCACGATACTGCTCCTCCCGCAAACATCATCACGTAGCCCGAAGTCGATCGCCTCGTGTCTACATCTCCAGCCATATCAGCGTCGGTATACCCAACCAGCTTCGGCTCGTCACCACCAAAGGAAAGTCTCCAACCAGCAGTGCCCTGAAGATATCGTAGAATCCACTTGACCGCACTCCAGTGTACCCTTCCAGGATTCGAAAGATACCTGCTAACCGTACCAACTGCATGAGCAATATCTGGCCTCGTACACACCATGGCATACATAAGGCTTCCCACAGCTGAAGCATATGGAACCCGCTCCATATCTTCCTTTTCGTCCTCGGTAGATGGATACTGCTCCTCAGTGAACTTAAAGTGAGCCGCAAGGAGGGAACTCACTTTCTTCGACCCGTCCATCCCGAAACGCTGAAGTACCCGGTGAATGTACTTCTTTTGGGACAAGTGTAGCAGCTTGGACTCTCTCTCTCGGCTGATCTCCATCCCAAGAATAGTCTTCGCTGCGCCCAAATCCTTCATAGAGAAGGCCGCGCCCAGCTGGCGCTTCAACTCCGCTATCCTAGTGGCATTCCGACCCACTAATAGCATATCATCAACATAGAGCAATAAGATGATAAAATCATCATCGGCAAAATACCTCACAAATGCATAATGGTTTGACGTCGTCCGTGCATAACCATGCTCCCCCATAAACGACTCGAACTTTCTGTACCACTGCCTCGGAGCCTGCTTCAGACCATACAAGCTCTTCTTCAACCGGCAGACCAAATGTGACTTGCCCTTCTCACAGAATCCCTCCGGCTGCTCCATGTACAACTCCTCCTCAAGATCACCGTGGAGGAATGCCGTCTTCACGTCCATCTGCTCGACCTCCAAGTCGAAACTGGCTGCTAATGCTAGCACCACCCGAATAGACGAATGCTTGACGACAGGCGAAAAGATTTCATCATAATCCACGCCTTTCCGCTGACCGTAGCCCTTGACTACCAGTCTCACTTTGTATCGAGGGCGAGTAGCATCATCCGTCTGCTTCACTCTGAACACCCATCGATTCTTCAAAGCCTTCTTGCCCTTTGGCAACCGCACCAGATCATAAGTAGAATTGGTGTGCAAGGAACTCATCTCCTCCTGCATAGCCACCATCCACTCCTGCCTGTGTTCGTCTTCCATAGCCTCTGCAAAACTTTCGGGCTTTCCCCCGTCAGTCAGTAGCACATACTTATCCGGCGAGTAGCTCGTAGATGGTCGACGATCCCTGTTGCTCCTTCTCAGTGGAGCCACTGGTGCTGGCTGTATACCGACAGCCTCCTCCCCTTCAGGAACTACCTCTCCGGCATGTTCATCCTCCTGAGGGACACCCTGACCACCATCAGCAGGCTGATGATCAAGGTTGGGAGCAACTCCATGTACCGGCTCCCCCATAACTGGATCCTCTGCGATGTCTTCTGGAAACTGCTCGAAGCGAAATGACTCTAACTCAGGCAATTCCTCAGCCTCAGAAGGCGTCTCGGAATCCTGAGTGTTGGTCATGGTCTGATCCTCGACGAACACCACGTCCCTGCTTCTGTAGAGCTTTCCTTCCACTGGGTCGTAGAGTCTATAGCCAAACTCATCCCGACCATAGCCGACAAAGACGCATCGCCTCGTCTTCGGCTCAAGTTTGGTCCTCTCGTCCTTCGGTACATGCACGAAGGCTTTACAACCAAACGCCCGCAGGTGATTGTATGACGGCTCTTTGCCGTACCATACTTTGTCAGGCACATCACCCTGCAAAGGAGCACTAGGAGACAAATTAATAATATAAGCAGCTGTGAGAAGAGCCTCACCCCAATAACTGCCCGGCAATTTACTTCTGACAGCAAACACCGCACCCTCTCCATCAGTGTCCTGTTCATGCGCTCCGCTACACCATTGAGCTGAGGTGTCTTTGGCGGAGTCTTCTGGTGTCGTATCCCTTGCTCTCTGCAATACGCATCAAAGGGACCGATGTATTCGCCGCCATTGTCGGACCGAACACACAACAACTTCTTGCCCGTCTTCCTTTCAACGGAGGCCTGAAACTCCTTGAAAGTAGGCAGCACCTGATCCTTGGTCTTTAAGGCATAGACCCAAACCTTCCTGGAACAGTCATCAATGAAAGTCACAAAGTAAGAAGCACCACCAAGAGATTTTACCTTCATAGGACCGCAGACATCCGAGTGAATCAACTGGAGCAACGCCGGCTTCCTCGAACTTGGGTGACTCTGGAAAGACACCCTACTTTGCTTCCCAGCCAAACAGTGCGTGCATTTCTCCAACTTTGTAGACTTGAGCCCCGGAATCACTTTCCTGTTCACCAAGTAGCTCATCCCCTTCTCGCTGATATGGCCGAGCCGCCTGTGCCACAACTCGGTAGACGCGTCACTGACGGCGTTCACCTCCTGTGCCCCCTCTGCGCTCCCCTCCATATAGTAGAGACCGGACTTCTTGCTTCCTCTGGCAATCACCATCGAACCTCTGGAAAGCTTCCACTGACTATTCCCGAAGAGACTGAAGAATCCCTCGTCATCCAACCTTCCAACCGACACCAGGTTGAAACGGATATCAGGGACATGACGAACATCCTTGAGAACAAGAACCGCACCCGTCTTCGTTCTCAAATGCACATCTCCAATGGCAACCGCCTTTGACACATCTCCGTTGCCCATCTTCAACACGCCACAGTCGCCTGTCGTGTAAGTGGCAAACAGTGCCCTATTGTGAGATACATATGCTGAAGCCTCTGAGTCCACCAGCCAAGAATTGTTATCGCAGGCGAGGTTAGTAATGACCTCATCACCTACGACGATCACATCGCCTCCATGTACCGAGGCCGCCGCTGTAGTGTTCTCTTCTTGCTTCCCCTTGTCGCCCTTCTTCTCCTTCTTCCAAGCGAAACAATTCCGCTTGATATGGCCCTTCTTACCGCAATGATAACACTCTGAGTCCTCGTACCGACCCTTGGACTTCCTCCTGCTCTTGTCTCTGCCACCACCTGGACCCCTGCTTTTGCCCCTTCCGCGGCTCTCTGAAACAAGTGCCTCTGAGTGGTGGGATGTGGATGAAGTGCCCTGAGAACGTCTCCGCATCTCTTCATTCAACACCCCGCTCTTGGCAAACTCCAGACTGACCACGCCCTCTGGAGCAGAAGCGATCATAGATACTCGTACGGTCTCCCACGAGTCTGGCAAGGTACACAGCAGCCACAGTCCCTGAACTTCATCGTCGAACTTGACTCCCATAGAAGATAGCTGGTCAACCACGCCCTGAAAATCACTCAAGTGATCCGTAATAGACGCCCCATCCTTGTACCGCAGACCCATCATCGTTCGGATCAGGAACAACTTGTTTACCCCGGTCTTCTTCGCATACAAGGATTCCAGCTTATCCCACAACGTCTTCGCGTGCTCAATATTGGCAACGTGGTTGTACACGTTCTTATCAACAAACTGCCGTATGTACCCACACACCTGTATGTGCTCGAACTTCCAGTCCTCCTCGAATTTATCACTGGGCCTCTCGGATGCAAACACAGGTAGATGCAGCTTCTTGACAAATAGCAAATCCTTCATCTTGCTCCGCCAATAATGATAGTTTGTGCCATTAAGGTTCACCATGCGCACCGGCTTCGCGTCCATCTCTCCTCTCTGGTTCCTCTGTCAACTCCTGACACCCTTTGAACCCAAAGCTCTGATACCACTATGTTGGGAAAGAAGCACGAAAACCTTTCCCCAAACCGGAGAGTACCTGCGAGAGGACCGAGCAAACAACGCACGAACCCAAAAACAAGCACACACAACAATCACGCAGACACAGAGAATTTTTGACGTGGAAACCCTTGCGGGAAAAACCACGGGACGATCGGAGTCCAACCCTGAGAAGCCTCCACTAATGGAATAGAAGAATTACACCCTCTACAAACTCCTCCCGATCCAAATCGGATCCCCACAACACTCAGAGACAAGAACAATGATCACAAGGCTACGAAGAACGAGAACGACGAGTAGAGATTACCCGAAACACGATCTCCTTCGAAAACGACCTTCGATCCTCCGTCTTCTTCTCCGAAGTTGCAATGGCACTCTTGCCTCCTTCTCTCTCAAACTTGTGTTGTCCAATGCGATAATAAGATAATGAATTAGGGTTGAGAAAACTCAATATATCTCCCTAATCCCGCAACCAACCTGGACCGTTGGATTAGATCCAATGATGAAAACTCATCCAAAAAATTGCTTCAGCCCCCGACGACACAGAGTTCGGCCAGAACTCTGTGTGGGGCAACCAGCACCTACTGGCCAAACCCTGGAACGACCAGACCGAGTTCGGCCCGAACTCGGATCCCCTGCTTCCAGCAGCTCCAGCAGCAACAGCAGCAACTCCGTCGCCTACTTCCCGAGCTTCTCCGATATCGGACGGCGCTCGTCGCACTCCGGGGTCTTCTCCACATAGGTTGGGAACCCCATCCACTCCAACAGGAATATTATAATTGTTGATTTGTTTGTGATCAAAATAATTGTTATATTTAACATTCTCAAAACAATTCTGTAAACTAATCGCTTCTTATCGGAGCAACCATTAGTTAGTTCCACAAGCCTATTCTAATTGTTATATTTAACATTCTCAAAACATTCAGTGTACAACACTGTGCATGGGACCATGCATGCTGCAGCTACTTGCACTTGCATGGAGAAAATCCACGCCCTTATTTAGGACGTCAATTTTTGGACTTTAATTTTTGCGTACTTTATTAGAGCACGATTTTTCCATCCAGTTAAATGGGTTGGATGGATTAAGAAATAAATTTAAATTTTGATGGGTTGGATGGATTAAGAAGAAATAAATTTTGAGGACCTAAAAAAGGACGTGAAAATTTTCTACGTCCTATTTTTGGGCACGACTGTGCTCATTTTGCTATTTTTCCAAACTTAGTATCTTTTACGCAATTTTTACAAATATTTTTGCTTCTCATGAAATTTTTCGATTTTCTATTTGCATCTCACTGTAACTGATTGCTAAAAGCTTTCAGAGCCTCTCTCTCTCTCTCTCTCTCTCTCTGCAATAAACGTTAGTTCAAGAAGTTCAATATCAAATTAAAAGTCTTCATACGTAAATTTTCTATAAAAATATCATTTTCATCAGTTTTTTTTAATAGTAATATATAAACAAAAACGAACTGGCATGCGAGCTCACAAGTAGAATACTTCTAGGCAAATGTTAAAGGACATCTCCTTTTTACTAAGGGCCACCAACCTACTAAGAGCAACCATCCTATACTCTTATTTTTACTAAGGACAACCTAAAATGAACCATTTTACTAAGGGCTACCAAAGGTAAAAAAGAAAAAAAAAAGAAAAAAAAACAAAAAAAACCCAAAACCCAAACTCTTTCCCTCCCGTTCGTCCACAAAATCTCCTTCCCCGTTCGTTCCCCCCTCCTCCACCCGACATCCCCCCTTGCCACGCCCCGCACCCGTAGGAGCGATCGTCCTTGCTAAGGCGTGATGCCGCACGAACCTAAATTGCGCTCGTGCAAGGCAGGTTCCATAAGCCTCTCAAAGCGTGAGATGAGCGCAAAATCATCTGTATACGCCCCCCATCATCTACAGCATCTCGTCACGCAGAGCCGCGATCTGCGCACCGACACTCTGCTGGTGGCGGAGCGACTCCTCAGTCAGTGAGGGGCCGGGCACACTAGTGGCGGTCGTAGAAGCTTGTGACGCAATGAAGGCACCATAGAAGCCCGTACCATAGTTCGTATCCCTATGCATGCCACCAACGGCCCTCATCCACAGCTCGTCATCTGACTGAGCTGTGGCGGCCGGGGGCTGCTGGGAATGCTAGCACCAGCTTCCTCTGACCGTGTCGGCCTGGCCTCCCTAAGCCTCAAAAACTCAGCCTAAAAATAACATCTATATGAATTCTCACGTGGTCGCTAAAAATTAATATTAATGAACTAGCATTAAGTAAAATTTTTAAAACTCGGCCTAGAAATAACATCTATATAAATTTTTTACGAAACTAAAAATTAATATTAATGAACTACCATTAAGTAAAACTTACGTAGGTGTCCTGGACCTTGTCGTCTACGAACCGCTCCCCCTTCGTGTGCGTGGCGAGGAACAAGGTCACCATATTCGGGTCTTCTTCCGATTCAACCTGTTACGAAATTATTATATGATTTGTCAGTTAAGTTGAAAGAAATATATTACTATAAAGTATTAATTATGGGTATACGACTAGATACGTACCATATGGGTGAAGAAATCCATGATGGACCATGATCCACCACACCACTGCGACCCCGCCTGTCGTGCTATTTTAGACTTCGTGGACTTCTCCTTGTAGGCTTCCTCCTCGAATCTCCTCTTCATTACCGCCTAGTCGACGGCGGAGATCCAACCCTGAATAGGCTCTCCCCGGTGCTCGCGATCCTTTTGGTCGAGGATCGCGTCCTAATGAGCTTGCTGGCGACGCTGGAAAAAATAGTCTCGACAGCAATGGCGCGGTGGGGAGGGAAGAAGTAAGTCCGCTGAAAAAAATCATAGAAGTACGTAAGTTATAACATAACATACTAAATGTTAAAAGGAAATAAACTTTTACGTACCGAAAAGTGCTCAAACCAGAAGGCCTTCTTGCCGGCCGGGACATCCCTCCAGTTGATCCAGGCCCCTCCGTAGTTCTGTCGCAGGAATGTACCCAGCGACCGGTGTACGGAGGAGGGATGATACCTGTAAAATGGAAACTAAAATTTATTAAACAAGTTTATAATAAATTTAAACAAATTAAATACAACAATTTTACTTACCGCCTGGTCCGAGTACAGGCCCAAATCTCCAACCTCATATCCCCCTCCGGGCGACACGGAGGATCTGTCTCAAATGGGAGCTGCAGCCTGCCCCTGCCCCTGCCCGCAACCTGCCCATCGGCCTCACCCTCGCCCTCGGCGTGGGCCTCGCCATCGTCCTCGACCTCGACGTGGGCCTCGGCCTTGGCCTGCTCCTCAGTAGTGGGGTCGACCTCTGGAATACTCGACGGTACTGGCTGCGTAGAAGAAGAAGGCCCTAGCCTCGAACTACTAGAGCCGGGTATGGAGACACTGCCGGCGACTAGACCGCTAGTGTATACTAGAGTGCAGGGGGATGAGGAGTCGGTAGGAGGAGTGGTAGATGGAGACTGTCGGCCTCGTCGACTTCCACCAGCACCGGAACCAAAGGATCCACGTCGAGTCGTATCTGAAAAAATATAGAAGTATATCATACTACATCTGAAAAAACAAAAGTAAACCATACTACATCTGAAAATGTCGCTAAGTAAACCATACTACATCTGAAAAAAACACAAAAGTAAACCATACTATATCTGAAAACGTCGCTTATTAACGTCGCTAAAACAAAAGTAAACCATACTACATCTGAAAAAACAAAAGTAAACCATACTACATCTGAAAATTAAACATATTCAATCCTCTTCTGAAAATTCATCTTATTCCTCTTCCTCTTCCTCTTCACTTCTATCAACTTCCTCTTCCTCTTCTGATACTTCTACCTCTTTCAATTAATGAAACATGTCATGAGGAACTTTCGTTGAGTCCACATCGACAATATTTGTAATAAGAGGTAGTTCATCTTCTTGATAAGCTATCTCGTCGATATCGAAGGTATTTCAAGCTTTAGTATTACAGACTGCCCACCAATCTGATCTTCCGGCTCCTCATTTTGGATAGCTGGTAAAGTAAACTAGCTGAACCTGGCTTGCTAGAACAAACGACTCATAAGCTTGATATCGACGACGATAATTTATGTCAACAAGACCATGTTTGTCAACTCTCCAACCTCGACCTTGGATCAGATCGAACCAGTCACATCTGAACAAGACGATCTTACAAGGTTCTATAGCATAATTGTATGTCAGTTCCACAATCTCCAATAAGATGCCAAAGAAGTCATTGCCTGGGTCGACGTCTTTGTAGTTTGAAGATTTTATACACAAATAGCTATTCTTCATAGAATCCAAATCCAAGAAGTCGTCTCTTATTCGAGTATTATTTGACTTGAACCTAAAACCATTTACGTAGTAACTTGGCCAGGTATTTACTTGATAAATTGGTCCCTTGGCTAGAGTTTTAATATACTCATTCTCAAGGATTGCCTCCGGACGATCAACCTAAATACCATATAACGATGCTAACTTAATTATTATGTGCAAGTATAAATGTACAGAAAAAGTAAATTGTGAAGATATCCGTACATATGCTCTCAACCAAAAAGGAAAATGAAGTGTCATTTGCTGTTCTACTTCCTCTTCGGTTGCGTACGGATTGTTGGACGTTACCTCATCCTTAAACATGCTGAAAAGCAACGAAGCATAGGTATATTAGTTATATTCAGAAGCAACGAAACACGCAAAATAATTTTATTTACCCCCTTAGCTTGTCTACTTCTTCTTCGTCGCAGTTGAGCAATACATATAACATTGCACCGCTAACC
The DNA here is from genome assembly GCA_029216955.1 of Iris pallida. Lineage (NCBI taxonomy): Eukaryota > Viridiplantae > Streptophyta > Magnoliopsida > Asparagales > Iridaceae > Iris > Iris pallida. The sequence continues at coordinate 67,220 of JANAVB010039828.1, read as the reverse complement.
TCGTCGTCATTTAGATATCTTTTTTTTTATTTTACCAGATAGTTTTTCGTAAGCAGTAAATACTTTCAGCTTTGCCTCAATACCAACTTCATAGCCGTCGTCATTTTTGGGAGCCCTTGTTCTGTTTGTAGCAATATGAGGCTGAAAATATATGGAACAGAAGTTTGAAATCTCCTCAAGGACATATGCTTCACAAATAGAACCCTCCACCCGTGCCATATTTTTTTACCTTCCTCTTAAGGTGGTTCAACTGTCGCTCGAACAGGTACATCCAACGATAACCGACAGGTCCAGCAACAAGAGCCTCATGGATAAGATGAATCGGCAAATGCTCCATTGAGTCGAAGAATGCAGGAGGAAAAACTCTCTCAAGTTTGCAAAGTGTTACTACAATGTCCTTCTCTTGCTTCTCTAAACGATCGACGAGCAACTTGCAAGAACAAAGATCTCCGAAGAATATGCTAAGCTCTGTTAATGGATCCCAGACTACCGGCGGTAATAATTCTCGAAATACAACAGGAATTAACCTCTCCATGAATACATGACAATCGTGGCTCTTCATTCCGGTCAGTTTACAGTCCTTTATGTCGACACATCTTCTTAGATTGGAGACGTATCCGTCCGAAAATTTCAAGTCCTGGATCCATCTACAAAGTCTCACTTTGTCCTCCTTGTCCAGCGAGTAGATTGCCTTAGGCCGCAAAAGCTTTCCCTTCCTGTTGTCTATCATGTGCAATGTAGGGCGTCTGCGTATTTCGGCTAAGTCCAATCTAACATTCTGATTGTCTTTTGTCTTTCCCTTGACGTCCATTACAGTATTAATTATGTTATCAAACACGTTCTTCTCGATATGCATGACGTCAAGGTTATGTCTAATCAGATTTGTGCTCCAATATGGCAGATCCTAGAATATACTCCTTTTGGTCCAGTTATGATCTTCGCCAAATCCCTCGCAATGGCTGCTCGTTGTAGGATCTTCAATAGCACTTGGAATTTCTTTTACTTGCTCCCATGTGTCCTCTCCGGATCACATTGGCTGTAGATCGCCCTCTCCATAGCTCCAGCACGGAAAGCAGTTCTGTTCCTACGGGACGGATGGTCTTTCGGCAAGAACTGCCGGTGACAATCAAAGAAGCATGACTTTCCTTCGTGTCTCAAACGAAAAGCCTTAGTACGGTCCATGCAATACGGACATGAAAGTCGACCATGAGTGCTCCATCCAGATAACATTCCATGAGCCGAAAAGTCGTTGATTGTCCACATTAGTGCTGCCCGCATCTGAAAATTTTATTTTTTCGAAGCATCATAGTGTACGCCCCTGTTTCCCATAGCTGCTTCAGCTCATCTATCAACGGCTGTAAGTACACGTCGATGTTCCTCTTCGGGTTGTTCGGACCGGGGATGATAATAGTTAAGAACATGTAAGGTGTCTTCATGCACATCCAAGGCGGTAGGTTGTACGGAGTGAGGATTATCGGCCAGCATGAATATTAGGAGCCTGAAAGACCAAATAGGGTGAAACCATCAGAGCAGAGCCCCAACCTTACATTACGGGCATCAGAAGCGAAATTAGGATATGCTCGATCGAAGTGCTTCCACGCTTCTCCATCAGATGGGTGATCCAACACTCCTTCGGTCTGTTGTCGCTCGTGCCAACTCATATTTTTGGCAGTCTCTTTCACCATGAACAACCTCTGCAACCACGGCGTCAACGGAAAGTAGTGCATTGAAGTAGTCGGTCTTCTAGACTTGCCTGCAGTAGTTGGCTTGTAGCGATCAGCACCACAGAATCTGCACACTTCTACATCCTTGTGATCTTTGTAGTAAAGCATGCATATGTTCTGACAGCAATCGATCTTGTCGTATCCCATCCAGAGGGATCTCACCATCCACTTAGAGCGGTAGAAGTCTTTCGGTAACTTGGCACCCTCCGGCAAGATATCGGTAATCAACTCGAGCACTCTATTGTAGCATTCTTGCAACATGTTAAAGTCAGACTTTATGCTCAAGAGCCGAGTGATCACTTCTAACGGTGAATGGTCCTCACAGCCAAGGTATAAAGGAGTCCTTGCATTCTCCAGCAACTCCATGAACTTTGCAGCATCGGCATTCGGTGCCTCCTCAGCTGCGTCACGATTGTATGGATCGAAACTAGGTCCCGCAGCATCGAAGATCATGTTCACGTACTCATTGTCGACACTAGTTCGGTTGTGGACAATCATATAAGGCTCCACATAAGGCTCCGCTTGGAATGCTAAAGGTACAAGCTTTCCGTGTGCGGTCCAATGGCAGTAATTCGAAAGAAAATCCTTTGTGTATAAGTGATACGTCACATCCAATTCTGGTTGAAACTTCATGTTCCGATATTTTGCACACGGACACTTAATGTCCATGCCGTCCATGGATTGAGGAAACGCCGTTGCGAATTGGAGAAATTGTTCTAATACGGCGATGTATTCATCTCGCACACCGTACCTGTCATCTCGAATACGGCTGTACATCCACGAACGGTCTAGCAGATACATGGATATAGACATTTCTAGATATCTGCAAATATGAATAAACTTCAAAACTAAAACGAATATACTACATACTACATACATACATATATACTGCGAGCCCCCTAGGGGCCCCACCCCGACCAGCAGACCCCCCAACCCCATGAGCAGCAAGAAGGTCCTAACCCGACGTACGGCCGTGACTCGGGACCATTCCTATGAGTATCGGGATCAAGGAAAATAGATGACGACATTAACCAACCAACAAAACTACGTGTTACAAATATCGGCACTATCGGTACGTGGTTTCGAATCGGAGTATCATATTTTTCGGTGTCGGAAAACAAATAATTATTACTAAATTATCAGATTTTTTGGCACTATCGGTGCCCCTGACCCAGCCCCCCCGCACCCCTCCCCCCTACACCACCCCTAACCCTAACCAGAACCCCATCCCTAACCCCTCCCCCACCAGCCCCCCTCCCATCTCCAGCCATCCCTCACCCCCTGCTCCCCTCCCCCACCATCCACCCCTAACCCTAACCCGAACCCTTACCATAACCCTCCCTTCCCCTCCCCCAACCCTCCCGCCCTCACCCCCCAGCCACCCTTACCCCCCCAGCCCCTCCCCCCCACACACCCACCCCTAACCTGAACCCTAACCCTCCCCTCCCCCCTGCCCCACCCCTCCAGCCACCCCCCAACCATTCCTCATCCCCAACCACCCGCACCCCCTGCCCCTTCCTCCGAGCCACCAGCACTCCCTAACCACCAACAACAAAAATAGAGGGAGAGAGAGAGAGAGGGAGTCACGTACCAGAGAAGAGTCGCCGGAGAGAGTGAGAGCGCCGGAGAGAGTGAGAGTGAGAGCGTCAGAAGGAGAGAGTGAGATAGTAAAATGGATGGAGGAAAATGAATCGGGGGAAAATTTAATTTAATTAGAATTTAGCAACGTTCTTACTAACGTCGCTAAATTAGTCGCTATTAGCGACGTCATAGCGACGTTTCGCGACGACTAGCTCATGTAACTAATATACGTCATTGTCACGTCACTATTTTCGTCGCTAGTAGCGACGGTTAGCGACGTTTCAGTTATACATCGCTAATGTCAGCAATTTAGCGACGTTCTGTGAACGTCGCTAAATTTACGTCGTCAATTGAGCAGATTTTAGTAGTGAGTAGCGGGACCGTTCTCGCGTGCTTGCTTATCCAGACTTATCAAGATTTAGCGAGACTCCCAAGTAGCGGGACCGATCTCGTGTGCGGAACTTATCGAGACTCCAAAGTAGCGGGACCGATCTCGGCGACAACCAGTCGCGTGGACTTCCTTTGTCCGTGGCATGCTTTTCACTAAAACGACCGTGGCTCGTGCCTTGGACAGGCCTGATTCTCTAGGCGACGCTATCGCTCAAATCATATACTTTATACGACGAACCTTGTTCTCAAGGGACTACACGACTTGACAACCGCAGATAGAGCGGGACAGTGCTAGAAATGGCTACGATAGCCCAGACCAACTCTTGTCTAACTTATTCGGGCAACGACTCGACAAGCAAAGGCTACGTCGAGGTTCGCATCGAGAGAACGTGCTATGCACGGGGTCGACTTGAACAACCAACTCTTGGGTTCCTAGACTTAAGCCACAAGCCGTACAAGACGACCTAATCCACGGGACGTGCGAAGGCTATGCCAAGCCTTGGATGACGGGACCGTGCATGCTTTATCAAGCATTCACGCGGGCGACGCCTATGTCTTAGTCCACGTTCATAACTTCTTGGCGACTTAGACCAACTCTCCTTCTCCCAAGCCACGGTAACGAAGGATTCGAGTGTCACTTTGAAAGTATGCTGAACACACTTATAAGACGGCCGTGGGACCTTTTCAAAGTTCTAGCATATTTTGACCCGTCGGGATTACTCCCCTAGCTATGTGCGTTCGTAGCTTTTATATTAGCCTACTTGTGCAAGTTGAAAACATATGAGTTATTAAGTGAAGGCTAAGATGAGGCAAGTTTACCGAAACTACCCCACCTGAGCGAGGAGTTGCCTCGACCGAACGAGCCTTCGAACAGGCGTTGCAAGGCTAAGTCCGACGGCCGTCGGCGTTTCGATTCCTCCGATTGACTTTGCGGGACGGGGCACTACACCCCTTTCTCGTTCACGCCTCCCCCTCCTCAACCCGACAGCCACCCTTCCCTATTCGTTCCCCCTCCTCAACTTGACAGCCCCACTTCTCCGTTCGTTCCTCTCCATCCGACAGCCCCCTCCACCTCACCTCCCTCTCTCCGCTCTCTACTATCCATCGAGCCGACAGCCTCCTCAGAGATACTCAAAAAAAATTTCGACATTCTTTATGGGTCGCAAAAAACATTCTCAAGCTAGGTATGGCTACGTTTTCTTCTACTTTTCGCTCCCTTAGCTTGTGTACCAAATTTTAAAATTTTGCACGTCTTGTTAATCAGGATTGTAGTGTACACCTACAGTCTATCCTGCAATCCTCAATGGACTTAGGACTGCAGGGTTGGTCTGCAGTCATTGTAGCCATTTATTTGAGATAAAATAGGAAGAATGAAGTTTCTGTCAATTAGGGACTGTAGGGTAGGCCAGCAGTCACTGTAGCCATCTATTTTTCTAAAAAAAAGGAAGAAGGGAGCTTCTATCAATTAGGGACTGCAGGATAGGCCTGCAGTCCTCAATGGACTTAGGACTGCAGGGTTGGCCTGCAGTCACTGTAGCCATCTATTTTTTTTTAAAAATTAGGAAGAAATGAGTTTCTGTCAATTGGGGACTGCAGGGTAGGCCTGCAGTCCTCAATCGACTTAGGACTGCAAGGAGTTTATTGTTTTTGTATTATTTTTGCTATAATTTTGCATTACTTCTTCTTGCCATCGTAGCCGTGGGGAGGAAGGTGCCAAGTGAAAGCGTCCGATAGCGTCGGAACAAAAAATATGCCAATTAGTGCAGGAAGGTGCCAAGAGAAAGTGCCCAACAACGTCGGAACAAAAAATATGCCAATTAGTACGTTATGTCGAGAAACCTCTAGTTATAGCCACTGAACCGGCTACAAGGTCAAAAGAGTCGAGGCAGAGTGAAGAGGGTCTCGAAGAAAAATGTTTTAGTTAGTTCTTCATCTAGCTCCGATGAGGAGTACGTACTACCGGTGGATGATTTTAGGGGGTATCAAGGGGATGAAGGAGCTGGACCATCATCCCCACCCTCATCTCAACCTTCATCTCCCGAGAGTGAGGGCGATCCACGTCCAATTGGGTGCACAATCTTAACGTCAATAGAGCACCACATTGCGTAAAAAATTTGGAAAGAACCTGTAAGTACAACGCCCTACAGTTCTAGTATTGTATTCATTATCAAGTTGCAAATTATGTTGACACTTTGTTATTTAGATATTGGAATAGGCCCATATGTGTATCCTAAGACCTATCAATCATGGCACAAAATGTCGCTCTTGGGCGTACGACGACCTCGCAAACGACGTTAAGACCCTTATTGCCCCTACCGGCTTGCATTATTTGGCAAAATATAACTATCAGACGGTCGACAACATCCCAGTCTCTGCATTTATCGAGCGTTGGCACCTGGAGACGAACAGTTTCCATCTTCGGTGTGGGGAGATGAAGATTACGCTTGACAACGTTTATCAAATATTGGGTGTTCCTATGGATGGTCGTCCGTGGGAGAGCGACAACAAAGAGCAGATGGTCTTCCATTGGTACGATGTGATGGTCTCACTGGTCGGCGAGTCCCTCGAACTAGAGCCGTCGGTATTTACATCTATGGAAGGTTTCAAGAAGGGGCAATCTCTCCCTCTCAAATTTTTAGAGTCATTGACTAGTGTGGCCGAGGTTGCTGATGATGCAAATAGGCTTGCCCGTGCATACTTGATATTTATTCTTGGATGTGTCGACATCACAGATAAATCTGGAACTTCGATAAAATCGAAGTATCTTTTAGACTTCATGTCACGACCCGCTACCCAAATTATTGGGCCGGGCCGAGTTATGTCCAGCCTACGCTGGAGTTATAGCGTAGTAAGCTGTTCTTAAAATAAATAGTATAAGATCAAAGTGTCACCCTCAAAATCCGTGTTACGTATTTTTCGTATACATGTACATATTTCGGGTCCGTATTTTTATTAGTCATGGTTAGCTAGTCATAATTTTATTTTTAGCATGTTGCATTGGCATGGTTATTTTGGCATTTTATTGGTTATAGCTTAGCTTGGTTCAATTTAGCTTGGTTTGGTTTGCTTTTGGGTTCATCATGAACCAAAAGAAAACCCCTACCTACTACCACCATCATCATTTAAAACCCAACCCCCTTTCTCTCTCATCTTTACTCTTCATCTATTTCTTCATCTTCTTCCTCTTAACTTCTCCACCTACCAAGAGAAGCTTAGGCAAGTGCAACTTGCTTCATGGAGAAACTCCATTTTTATTGTTCTATTGTCTTCCTCGCGAGATTCTAAGATACTTTAGAACTTGGCATTTTTTATTTTGATGGATATTTTCTTGTAGATCTAAGTTTATATTATTTTCGGATTTCTTAGGTTTTGATCAATTAAACTTTATTATTTTCATGTTTTGATTGTTCCATGTTGTAGAGAATTCGATTTTACCCAAAATAGACCTTTGAAAAGTTAGATTTTGACTTGTTTTAAGGAAGTTATGGCCAAAAGCATTTTTGGCCATTTCTATGTTCATCTGTGCTGATTTTGGCGGGGACGATGAATAGTACCACAGCCGCATGAATAGTACCGTAGCCGTATGAATAGTGTCGCAGTTGCATGAGCATGAATAGTACCGCAGCCGCAGGAATGAATAGTGCCGCAGCCGCAGCCGCATGAATAGTACCGCAGCCGCATGAATAATGCCGCAACCGTATGAGCATGAATAGTACCGCAGCTGTAGGAATGAATGAGCATGAATAGTACCGCAGTCACATGAATGAATAGTCCTGCAGTCGCATGAGCATGAATAGTACCGCAGCCGCATGAATAGTGTCGCAGCCGCATGAGCATGAATAGTGCCGCAGCCGCAGGAATGAATAGTACCGCAGCCGTATGAATAGTACCGCAGTCGCATGAATAGTACCGCAGCCGCATGAGCATGAATAGTGCCGCATGGAATGAATAGTGCCACAGAATGCCGCATAGGACATATTTTGGCTGTTTTTGGCTGTTTTACGTCATATTTGGCTGAATTATGGCCAGAATTTCTCCCAACTCCCAACGTAAAAGTTGTAGGTCTTTTCCTTGGCTTCAAGAATATGTTATCAGTTATTTTACGCAAGTTTTTCTCATTCATGATAATGTAAGAATAGAACATGATAGTGGCCCGCTGTGGCGCACTCTTGACAAGTAAACAGACATGATATATCTCAATATATTGTTACGATAGCTAGCCTGACATGACAAGTAGGAACGACCTGGACATCATGGGCGATTGTGTTTGTACAAATAAACTGGCACTGTTTTGTATCATGTCTAGGATGGGGATCCCTGAGTACCACGGTCAGGGGTACCCACTGTAATCGACTAAGGCTAATAAACTAGAATATTTCAATAGTCATGAAGAGATTTTCCAGCTACAGGCAATTCCGTTATCTGGGCGCACTAAGTGGACTTGTAGCCTACCGACGAGTAGGGCACATTTCCAGCATACTGTCACGTATTGCATCCTTCATAAACGGACATTCAACCTGGATAACCAGATGGTCTGCAGGGCTTGTGGCTGTTGGGATAATCTTATTACATCTTGCTAGTAACTAGGCCTGTGATAACCCTAGTTAGTTAAAATTATCAACCCGTACTCTTGATTGGCCGTGATTGATTGGATGGAGTTTATTCTATCTTATTCTTATCCTGATCCTGTGCAAGATTGTGACATGACATGATTATTGATGCTTGCCTTAACAATAACGATCGGGGGTCCAGTTCTATTCTGGCGAAGGGTTACAACCCCGGTCCTTGTTTGGTTTTAGGGTTATAACCTGGCTCCCGGAGCAGTTCTGTGTCCTCTCTTCGTTTATTGTCTTATTTCAACCCCATGCCATGTTCGTCATGTTTTACCATACCTTAATACCATGATCAATTATACTGGCCTTAGCAATAAAGATTAGGGGTCCAGTTCTGTTCAGGCGAAGGGTTACAACCTCGGTCCTTGTTTGGTTTAAGGGTTGTAACCTGGCTTCCGGAGCAGTTCTGTGTCCTCTCTTCGTTTATTGTCTTCACTGTACCAATAGTATTGGAGACGGGTTTCTATTCAGGTGAAGGGCTGCAACCCCGGTCCTTGTTTGGTTTAAGGGTTGTGACCTGGCTACTTGAATGGTTTCTTCGTACTCAGTTTACTGTTGTTATCTCTATTATTATTATCAGTTCTTATTTATTATTTATCTTTAATATTCTATTGTGATATGCTGGTTTTAGTTCCTAAGTGAAGCCTCCTTTGTGGTACTTGCTCTTTTTGGGGTCTGATCCAGCTGATTTTGTGTGGCCAGATATCGGAGCAGCACCAGAGGATCTACCTGTCTTCCAGCCAGATGGTGACCACCAAGCGTAACCCTGGCAACGAGTGGGTTTCTTTTGTCCTTCCACTTTATTGTAAAAAAATATTCTTTTAAGGCGTTTAGCCGACGAGCACTTGTTAGCTCGGTTGCACCTTTATTTACTGTCTGCCTACGGGCTGTTACATGATTAACAGATCCTAGGGTTGATCATGTATGACTGAACTCTTGCTAGTCTTGACATTTTGTACGACTAGCTTCATGATCATCCAATATATAATGTATGGGACGCCTTGCTATTATATATTTGGTGCTCTGACATCTTGTTACTATTATTGCTTGCTTAAGATTGAGACAATAGGCTTGTTCATGACCATAGGAGACTGTTGGCTTGTAGTTGAACCCTTATGTATCTAGACAGCCGTGACCGTATAGCGAGGTGGGTTGCACTTCAATATATGTAGCTGGCTATGTACGCCCCCGCTCTCCAGTATTCTGGTTCTGGGGCATTAGATGGTTTTAGTGGTGGCCCAGGCAGGTCTTGTAAATTAAGATATATGAGGGTTTACCGAATAGATGTCTCAATCGGCACTCGCCGTGATCTCTGCTCGTATCCTCTAAATCTCTGAACTCTTGACCTGGTTACATGCTTGCATCTTTGATCTATCCTGGTCCTTCCTTATTGTTCCCTATGTCGTCTTCTTCAGCGGCATTGTTCCTGGACCTGCCGATCAGCAAGGCGGAGCACCTTCCGCGGACCAGTAGCAACCTAGGGATCAAGCCCAGCATTCAGGAGTAGCCTCGAGAGTCATGCCTACTGGAGGAGAGCCTCCATTTCAGCCCGTCCAGTCTGCAGAGCCTGATGATGGCACATTGGGGGGTCTCATCAGGTCACTATTAGCCTCTTAGGATCGACGAGCAGATGCCTTGCACCAGGCGGTAGCAGACGCTTTGACCAGAGGAGGTCATCAGGGTAATAGCGCGGCCAACAACTTCAAGCACTTGAACCCTTCCTTCTTCGACGGTAGTGAAGATGCGATCGCTGCAGATGCATGGCTTCAGGACACAGAGGTGATTCTAGAAGCAGCCAGGACTCCAGAGAACGAGAAAGTGGCCATGGTGCGCCTGCAGTTATTGGATCTTGCCCGCAGCTGGTGGGCGGCGCAGGCCGTTGGATTAGTGGCCCCTATTGCCTGGGCAGTATTCAGGGAAAGATTCCAGACCAAGTACTTCGACGCTGTAGCTCGGTACGATCTACAGACGAGGTTCACCAATCTGAAGCAGATGGACAGGATGGTCGATGGATATGCGGCCGAGTTCTCCAGGCTTAGTCGGTTTGCTCCCACCTTGGTGGCGACCGAGTTCGATACAGCCCAGCGGTTCCAAAAGGGGCTCCACCTAGAGATTTTATCGGCGGTGGAGCAGTTTGAGCATCAGACTTTTGATGCAGTATTGAGAGCAGCCCAGAGGCATGAATATACCTCCCAGAGGATCATGGATAGGACCGGAGGTCAGAAGCGATCCCATAGCCAGATGAATCAGTCATCAGCACCAGCCCCGGCAGTTAGGGCTTTGACCATTGGAGCTCCGAGGCGGGCGGCCTCAGTGACGTCGGTTCAGCATTCCACCCCGATGTACCCTCAGCAGCAGAAGCCGAAGCAGTCTTCCGTAGTGGGATGTTCATGTTGGCCCATTGGTCATATGGTCAAACTGATTTTAATAATTGATCAAACTCTATCTCGATATATGAAGCTAGTCAGGATATCTCGGACTCTTGGACATGATCAAGAACAACTATCTACTCAGTTCAAAACTGAAGCAATGTTTGCCTGTTCGAGTCTGTATTTCTTTGAGCAATGTATTTTTTATTTTATTGAGTCTAGGAATACGTTGTACACCGAGTCGTACTGGCAAATAGGCTATTCCAAAATAATTTCAAAATGTTTTTAAAATATCCTTAGTTTTGAAAAACATTTATATTAACAAGAGCTTCAAAAAGGTTTTCAAAATGGTTTTCAAAAATCCCCAAAAACTATTTTTAAAAACCTAACCTAACCCTGACAGAACTCGGCCAGAGTTCGGCCAGACTTCGGTTAGTGGCCGTTTTGATTTTTAAATTCTTTGGAACTTGGTCCTCTTGCAGTTGCGGATTTGACCGAAATTTTCTCATCGAGTTCTGCCCGAATTCTGCCCGTATTCTGCCAGAATTCTGTCTTTAGAACTCCTATAAATAGAGAAGGATTTCGATCATTTCAACTCACTCATTCACTTTCAATCTTCTCTCTATCTAAAGCTTTCAGTCTTCCAAAGAGTTTTTCTCGAGCTTAAAATTTCAGATCCCAAGCCAATTACAATCCTCTAGTCGATTTGCTAGTGTGGTGCGGTCTAGAAGTTTCAGAGTGATTGTAATCAGAGGCTTGATAGAAGATTCAACTCTTCAAAATTGAAGTTGGACTAGTTCTTCGTATCAAAACTCGCATTGTAGAAGTTGCAAGGACTTCGTAAGAAAACTTGCGGTTTTGCCAATAGTGGATTCAACTGGTAGCAAGAGTTCTACCGACTGGACTAGTCCTCAACATAGGAAAACCAGTATACATCGATGTCTTTGCGTTTGCTTTCTTATCTCTTGTCACGACCCGCATCCGCTTTCGGACGCGAGTCCGTGAGCAAGCCCAGCTACGCATCGAACGGACTCCAGCCCGACTCGAGTACATATAAGCTGTCAAGGTCATGGGTATACTGCCAAATCATGGCAAACAACTCTATATCTCAATCCACAATAAGAATAATAAACAAGAATGAACAAGTATGGGTCGTGGTCTGCAGCCCACTAGCATAAATATTCGATAAGACTCTAAGGAATATAACAAGAGTCTACAACTGAAATAAGGAACAGGATATCTCATGATAAGGAATGAAAAGCACGAGCGAATAATAAATACGATAACGATACCTGAATCCCGCAAGAACCGCAAATCCTCCGTCATCCAGAACTACTAGCTAACTCCATGCAATCGCTAAACCTGAGGAGATCATCAGGTCCTCAGAGGACATAGCAAGATACATAATATACATGCCTATCTAGCAGTTTTATCATGCGCAAGAAATAAACAAGAAAGAACAAGAGCAAGACAAATGACTATGAATACGACACGAACACGAATACGAACACAAATACGAACACTAGAACAACTACACGTAAATGAACTGCCGGATGAACGAAACACGATGATCAATGGAAGAAACCAAACCCTCATCCCGAGTGTGGACTCACGGGTTTGAACTAAGCGCTAACCCTCGTCCCGAGTGTGGACTCTCTGGCTAGCTCACGGCAAGACACCCTCGTCCCGTGTGTGGACTCTCTGGTGTAAATGGTCAACCCTCGTCCCGTGTGTGGACTCTCTGGTGCCATTTGATCACGACAAATACCCTCGTCCCGAGTGTGGACTCTCTGGTGCACCAAACAACCATCGTCTCGTGTGTGGACTCTCTGGTTGTGTACAACGAAAATCAAGACTGTGGCAGTTCACTACACGTACTCGTTCTATGACACGATTCAAGCAAGAAACTGACGAGAACTCCAAATGTGAAACACAAGGCCAAAACACGAACATGGCTATAAACGATAAAACAACTACACGGAAAATAACACGAAAGCACATGTCCATATATGATTCAAGGCAGTAAAATGAAAAAAACTGCATGTAAGTAAAACTGTAGAGGAAGGCAAGGTATACTTGCCTGGTGGTAGCACGAAGAACCAATAAAATACCGTAAACTGGTAAGCCATACAGTCCAAGTCACCACAACTGTCTCCGAAAGATGAAACAAATATTACCAACCTTCTCAGAATAGTCAAATTAGCTAGGATTGCCTGTCCTTAAGTCCAATTTTGGATACAGGGGCAAAACGGTAATTTCGGACAAAAACGGTGTCCGCCGTTGGACCCGCTTTGCACCGAAAAGCGTGCTAGAGTCAATGGTCTCTAAAGTCGTCAAACTATATGTCTACGGATCCAGTTTTCCGATACGAACCCAACCGTATGTCCAAAGTTGGATTCCGGCAGGCCGTACACAAAATCGCCCGTTGAGTGGAACCGTGGGGCCCGCAAAACGGTGATTTTGTCAACGGTCTCAGAATTGGACCAAACTTGGCATACAGGACCAAAAAAACGATACGGTTCTGTTGGCGCAAGTTTCGTCTCGATCTGACGAGCATGCAGAAAGTAATTGAAGAATTTGCACAGAGGCCGATACGGGGAATTTCGACGGATACGCATCAAATTTGTCGCGCACACGCAACCAATTTGAATTCTGCCAAAGCCCACACGACCACGAAGCCGTTACGCAGCTTTTGATGCTTTCGGTTCGTGACCACGTCGCCCGGAATGGCGGGACGCACGTCGTGTGGATGGTTTTCAATATTTTTAAAACAGGTTTTTTTCGATTTTTGGATTCGAATAACTCTGCCAATACTTGACGAAATCAGGAACTACAAAAAGGGTTTTAATCCTGTATATGTTGTCTAGGTCTGCCTTCAGGTAGATTCTTAGGTTCGTTCATCTGTCGTCCCAGAAACGACTTCCAAATAGGGTTCTACGAACAGTTTCAATACTCTGTTTTCAACAGATTTTTCCCGAAGTTTCAGGAATTCCTATAATTTATATAAGGCAAACTACACAAATCTAATTGAAGGCGTTGATAGAGGGTTAACCCATCTATTCATAGAAATTTATGGGTCAAGATTTCGTTAAACGATCGCTGAGTAAACATACCTCGAAGTCGCTGTGTCAACGCTTACAGCTGCTGTTTCCGCTGTCATCTTCGTGCGCTTGCACGCGCGCGTGCCCGCCGGCGGTGGCCTGCGGCGGTGGCTGTGGGCGGCGCGCGGCCTCCTATGGTAGGAATTACGGGATTAGGGTTTCGGTTTTCCGAACTTCTCTTCCTCGCTCTCTCTCTGTTAATACATATATATATGCTGGGTCGAGCCGAGGGCTCGGGTTGGATTCGTGTGGGGGGGAGAAGTTGATGCTCGGTCTGGGTTCGGGGATGGGCTGGCCTGTTCTTGGGATGGTCCCGTACAGTTGGGGGGGTTTAGCCATATGCTTTTGGGTCGGGTCTTCTACAGGCTCGTTGCTGCTGTTGGGAAGTTGTGAGCTCAGCTACCCATGCACAAGGAAAGAGAGCTATATAGTTATAGTGAAAACAAATGCATTTACTTAGAATAAAGGTGTTGGCAAGGTTCAGCTATAGGGCATCCATCTTTGTAGCAACAGCAGCAGTAAAAACAATTTTGGAACATACTCTGACACATATATGTTGTATCAATTTGAGCAGTATTAAAACGAGAAACTATTGGTTCTACTGTATAAAAAATAAATATATGCCCAGCTAGGAACTAAGAAAACAATTACAGAAGGATGAAGGAGTTGCTACAAGCAAGACTGCTAAAAGTAAACATACACCCTAAAATCTCTCCCAACACCAAAGTATAAACTAGGATACACCAAAATAGACACCAAATCTGTGTCGTTGTGTCCAAAGCGAAAGCGTGTCATGTAGTAACCATGTCTGTGCAACATATAGTAAAATAGAAATCTCATATAATAGACAGGCACTTCTAAGAAAATGTAACATTAGACGATAATATATTTGTAAGTAAGGATATGTCGATAAAAGAACTACTAAAGATATTCTAACAACTAAGGCAAACTGCAATATTATATTGACACGGTCATCAAAATGAAAGCCAAACAGAAATTTTGTTTATTTATTCTAATCCTTAACCAGACATGCAATCATCTTAGATAGTTTTAACTATTAGTATTAAAGAATTGTTATACTTGACATCATTTCCCAGACTGAGCATTTGATGCCTCTGAAGCCATAGTAGCTTGCTGGTAAATAACAAAATAGTTAAAGTAGCTAATTATTAGAGAGAGATGCAACATTACAGATATAGATGGTGCTGATTTTGTTAATAAGAGATTTCACTAGAGAAAGAACTAAAATCTGTAGTGTTGCTCTTGTAGCTAACATATATGGACAATAATATTTTGTTCGCGGTTTATGACAGCAGGCTTAGGCTCGGTTCGGGTGCACTCCAAACTAATTTGGTACAACCGGGTCTCCTAACGTCAATTAATACTAACAACGAATAATTAAACTATTTATAATTGTCGTGTCGCAACTTGGCCTGGTTTTCCTAGTTAGGATGTCACTATGGCTCGTCCTTCCCTACCATGGCTAATACACTAGTCTAAGTACGCTACTGCACTATCCGTGCCACGGTTTCTAGTCATCTTGTACCCCAATTCCTAATCGAGACTAAAACCATCTACCGTAATAATAACTAAATAATTAATTCAAAAATTCAAAAAATCACAATTTAAATCAAATAAATAATAATAAAAAAATATTGTAAAATTCCGGGAAGGGGAGCTACAAATCTATCCACCTTAAAAATAATTTCGTCCTCGAAATTCCAATTTATAACTATTCCTTAAAAATTAAAGTCTACTATTACCTTAATCTTCAAAATTTTAATTCCTCAAAACATTTTATAACCGTCTCTAGCCATTTTATAATTTCGAATACTTGAGGAGTTTTACCCACCTTTGGTCATACTACTCCTCCAAATATGGTCACTAAAATCTTATAAGATCCAACTAGTTGCTAACATCACTATCCCTAGATATTTATAGCATATGGTATCTTTAATACCCTCATATCTATCAAGCAACCAAAATCCAAATATCAAGCAATATTATACTATAATTTAAGAATTTATATCGAATCCTAGACAACACGATCATTCGTCACCTCGGAATAGGAAGGGACGAGAATCAATGGCACATGAAGCAAGGAAGTATAATCGAGAGCAAATATGGAGTTTTCAAGGACGTAGAAAATTTCTAGGAGAATTTTCAAGGCAGAGTGGATTGAGATTTCTAGGGTTCAGTCAAAGTCGCAGGCTCGTATCAGTATAGTTACGTAACCGATACGATATGCTCTGACCTGCATGGGCCACCAAAAAAACTTGTCACGACCTGCACCCGCTTTCGGACGCGAGTCCGTGAGCAAGCCCAGCTACGCATCGAACGGACTCCAGCCCGACTCGAGTACGTATAAGCTGTCAAGGTCATGGGTATACTGCCAAATCATGGCAAACAACTCTATATCTCAATCCACAATAAAAATAATAAACAAGAATGAACAAGTATGGGTCGTGGTCTGCAGCCCACTAGCATAAATATTCGATAAGACTCTAAGGAATATAACAAGATTCTACAACTGAAATAAGGAACAGGATATCTCATGATAAGGAATGAAAAGCACGAGCGAATAATAAACACGATAACGATACCTGAATCCCGCAAGAACCGCAAATCCTCTGTCATCCAAAACTACTAGCTAACTCCATGCAATCGCTAAACCTGAGGAGATTATCAGGTCCTCAGAGGACATAGCAAGATACATAATATACACGCATATCTAGCAGTTTTATCTTGCGCAAGAAATAAACAAGAAAGAACAAGAGCAAGACAAATGACTATGAACACGACACGAACATGAATACGAACACGAAACGAACACTAGAACAACTACGCGTAAATGAACTGCCGGATGAACGAAACACGATGATCAATGGAAGAAACCAAACCCTCATCCCGAGTGTGGACTCACGGGTTTGAACTAAGCGCTAACCCTCGTCCCGAGTGTGGACTCTCTGGCTAGCTCACGGCAAGACATCCTCGTCCTGTGTGTGGACTCTCTGGTGTAAATGGTCAACCCTCGTCCCGTGTGTGGACTCTCTGGTGCCATTTGATCACGACAAACACCCTCGTCCCGAGTGTGGACTCTCTGGTGCACCAAACAACCCTCGTCCTGTGTGTGGACTCTCTGGTTGTGTACAACGAAAATCAAGGATATGGCAGTTCACTACACGCACTCGTTCTACGACACGATTCAAGCAAGAAACTGACGAGAACTCCAAATGTGAAACACAAGGCCAAAATACGAACATGGCTATAAACAATAAAATAACTACATGGAAAATAACGCGAAAGCACATGTCCATATATGATTCAAGACAGTAAAATAAAAAGAACTGTATGTAAGTAAAACTGTTGAGGAAGACAAGGTATACTTGCCTGGTGGTAGCACGAAGAACCAATAAAATACCGTAAACTGGTAAGCCATACAGTCCAAGTCACCACAACTGTCTTCGAAAGCTGAAACAAATATTACAAACATTCTCAGAATAGTCAAATTAGCTAGGATTGCCTGTCCTTAAGTCCAATTTTGGACACAGAGGCAAAACGGTAATTTCGGGCAAAAACGGTGTCCGCCGTTAGACCCGCTTTGCACCGAAAAGCGTGCCAGAGTCAATGGTCTCTAAAGTCGTCAAACTACATGTCTACGGATCCAGTTTTCCGATACGAACCCAACCGTATGTCCAAAGTTGGATTCCGGCAGGCCGTGCACAAAATCGCCCATTGAGTGGAACCGTGGGGCCCACAAAACGGTGATTTTGTCAACGTTCTCAGAATTGGACCAAACTTGGCATACAGGACCAGAAAAATGATACGGTTCTGTTGGCATAAGTTTTATCTCGATCTGACGAGCGTGCACAAAGTAATTGAAGAATTTGCACAGAGGCCGATACGGGGAATTTCGATGGATACGTATCAAATTCGTCGCGCACACGCAACCAATTTGAATTCCGCCAAAGCCCACACGACCACGAAGCCGTTACGCAGCTTTCGATGCTTTCGGTTCGCGACCACGTCGCCTGGAATGGCGGGACGCACGTCGTGTGGATGGTTTTTAATGTTTTTAAAACAGGTTTTTCTCGATTTTTGGATTCGAATAACTCTGCCAATACTTGACAAAATCAGGAACTACAAAAAGGGTTTTAATCCTGTATATGTTGTCTAGGTCTGCCTTCAGGTAGATTCTTAGGTTCGTTCATCTGTCGTCCCAGAAACGACTTCCAAATAGGGTTCTACGAACAGTTTCAATACTCTGTTTTCAACAGATTTTTCCCGAAGTTTCAGGAATTCCTATAATTTATTTAAGGCAAACTACACAAATCTAATTGAAGGCGTTGATAGAGGGTTAACCCATCTATTCATAGAAATTTACGGGTCAAGATTTCGTTAAACGATCGCTGAGTAAACATACCTCGAAGTCGCTGTGTCAACGCTTACAGCTGCTGTTTCCGCTGTCATCTTCGCGCGCTAGCGCGCGCGCGTGCCGGCCGGCGGTGGCCTGCGGCGGTGGCTGTGGACCGCGCGCGCGTGTCGACTGAGGCGGGGCGCGGCCTCCTATGGTGGGAATTACGGGATTAGGGTTTCGGTTTTTTGAACTTCTCTTCCTCGCTCTCTCTCTGTTAATACATATATATATATATGCTGGGTCGAGCCGAGGGCTCGGGTTGGATTCGTGTGGGGGGGAGAAGTTGATGCTCGGTCTGGGTTCGGGGATGGGCTGGCCTGTTCTTGGGATGGTCCCGTACAGTTGGGGGGGTTTAGCCATATGCTTTTGGGTCGGGTCTTCTACAGGCTCGTTGCTGCTGTTGGGAAGTTGTGAGCTCAGCTACCCATGCACAAGGAAAGAGAGCTATATAGTTATAGTGAAAACAAATGCATTTACTTAGAATAAAGGTGTTGGCAAGGTTCAGCTATAGGGCATCCATCTTTGTAGCAACAGCAGCAGTAAAAACAATTTTGGAACATACTCTGACACATATATGTTGTATCAATTTGAGCAGTATTAAAATGAGAAACTATTGGTTCTACTGTATAAAAAATAAATATATGCCCAGCTAGGAACTAAGAAAACAATTACAGAAGGATGAAGGAGTTGCTACAAGCAAGACTGCTAAAAGTAAACATACACCCTAAAATCTCTCCCAACACCAAAGTATAAACTAGGATACACCAAAATAGACACCAAATCTGTGTCGTTGTGTCCAAAGCGAAAGCGTGTCATGTAGTAACCATGTCTGTGCAACATATAGTAAAATAGAAATCTCATATAATAGACAGGCACTTCTAAGAAAATGTAACATTAGACGATAATATATTTGTAAGTAAGGATATGTCGATAAAAGAACTACTAAAGATATTCTAACAACTAAGGCAAACTGCAATATTATATTGACACGGTCATCAAAATGAAAGCCAAACAGAAATTTTGTTTATTTATTCTAATCCTTAACCAGACATGCAATCATCTTAGATAGTTTTAACTATTTGTATTAAAGAATTGTTCTACTTGACATCATTTCCCAGACTGAGCATTTGATGCCTCTGAAGCCATAGTAGCTTGCTGGTAAATAACAAAATAGCTAAAAGTAGCTAATTATTAGAGAGAGATGCAACATTACAGATATAGATGGTGCTGATTTTGTTAATAAGAGATTTCACTAGAGAAAGAACTAAAATCTGTAGTGTTGCTCTTGTAGCTAACATATATGGACAATAATATTTTGTTCGTGGTTTATGACAGCAGGCTTAGGCTCGGTTCGGGTGCACTCCAAACTAATTTGGTACAACCGGGTCTCCTAACGTCAATTAATACTAACAACGAATAATTAAACTATTTATAATTTTCGTATCGCAACTTGGCCTGGTTTTCCTAGTTAGGATGTCACTATGGCTCGTCCTTCCCTACCAGGGCTAATACACTAGTCTAAGTACGCTACTGCACTATCCGTGCCACGGTTTCTAGTCATCTTGTATCCCAATTCCTAATCGAGACTAAAACCATCTACCGTAATAATAACTAAATAATTAATTCAAAAATTCAAAAAATCACAATTTAAATCAAATAAATAATAATAAAAAAATATTTTAAAATTTCGGGAAGGGGAGCTACATCTCTGTCTTTACATTATTTAGTTTTGATTATTATTTTGTTGTCTTGCTGCTAACATTTTTAATTAGCATTTTTTCGCTACCAACTCTATTTACCCCCCCTCTAGAGTATTCTGCTTTACGATTTCGTTCCTACAATTGGTATCAGAATGGGTGTTACAGGTAAAGCAAGGTAACATTGCAATTATTTATTTATTTAACTAATTGTTATATAGATCACAGCACAACACATGGCAATTGTGAAATTCATAAGTGAAGGTCAGGCCACAAACAGACCTCCACTGTTTAATGGTACGAATTATACCTATTAGAAAACACGGATGAGTTTCTTCTTGAAATCACTTGACTTTGATTTATGGTCTATTGTCATTGATGGTTATCAAAAGCCACCTCGTATAAATGTTGATGGAGTTTTAGTTGAAAAACCCCATAATAGATATACAGAGGAAGAAAAGAAAAAGGCCAGTCTTGACGCACGTGCTATTAACGCTTTATTTTGTGCTTTAGACGGAACTGAATTTAACAGGGTATCTATCTGCACAACTGCTAATGAAGTGTGGAAGCTCCTTGAAGTCACACATGAAGGTACGACTCAAGTCAAAGAATCAAAGGTCAGCAAACTTAACCAAGAGTATGAGGTGTTCAAGATGAAGCCCAACGAAACAGTTACTCAGATGTTCGAAAGATTCTTGGATATTGTAAATCCTTTGTCCTCCCTAGGCAAAGATTACAGTAACCATGAAAAGATTTACAAACTCCTGCGAGCACTTACCAAGAACTGGATTCCAAAGGCTACTGCAATCATTGAAGAGAACGACCTCACAACTATGTCCCTCGAAGTACTCATGGGTAAGCTACTCACTCATGAACTGGAGCTACAAGATTTTGAAGAGCCTGAACCAAAGGAGAAGACGATCGCTTTTAAGGCTCAGCACAGAAAAGCTGCTGAAGGTGATTCAGACAGCAGTGAATCTGATGCTGAAGATCAAGCACTCCGAGCAAGGAAATTCAAAAGATTCATGAGATATGAGAAGAGAGACAAAGAAAACAATAGCGGCAACAACTGGTATCAAGATGATGCTGTCTGCTATGGCTGCAAGAAGAAGGGATACATAAAGAAGGATTATCCTACAAACTCATCATCAAGCAAGAAGAGCAACATGTATGAGAAAGGGAACCTGAAGAGATCAACATCACGGAAGTATGCCAATACTAGCATATGGCATAAAAGTGAAGCCAACGACTCAGAAGACGAACAATCAGAAGACGCTGTAATCGTATGCTTTATGGCATCCGATCAGGTACCTACTGAACCTGTAGTTGATACATATGATGACTTCACCTTTGAGCAATTAGAAGATGCCTTCAGTGAACTGATAAGTGATTACAGAAAACTGCGTAGCAAATATCAGACCTCTAAGAAGGTACTCAAAGAGTACAAAGGTGAAATAGGAAGACTTACCGACCTACTAGCTGAGGCTAGAAATAATGTTAGTGAGTCTGGTGAGCTTTCTTCTATTAAGCTCTTATTACACGAGACTACCAAGTCATCTGAAGAGAAAGACAAGGTTATTGACCAACTGAAAGAAGAACTTTCTAAAGAGAAGAAAAGTCTTCAAAGTGCACAAATCAGAATGGAAACACTCACTTCTGATTATACTAAGTTGTACAACACTTCCGAAAGATTGGAAATTAGGTTAGAAAAACAGCCTGAGACTGCTGCTTCCTACCCTAACACGTGTCACTTACCGAAAAATCAGAACATTTCCAAGCCAAACACTGTCAGACCTAACCCTATCAAACCTTTACCCCAAAAGGTTAAGCCCAAATAGGATTATAGGTATGCTTTCTTCTATACCTGAAAACCTAAACCTACCAACTATGCACACCACTCAGCTTTCAACACTAAACATGCACAATGTCATTATTGTGGCCACATTGGTCATATTTCTTCTGCATGTAGAATCAAAAAGCTTGTTGATTTAAATATTTATGCATGGATACCAAAAGCTAACATTTCAGGACCCTACAAAAAATGGGTACCAAAAGTTTTATCTGCAAACTGTTTTGTAGGTGGAATACCTTTCACATGCTAAAAGCAAATGGATCCTCGACAGCGGTTGTTCACGGCATATGACCGGTGACGCTACATTATTTGCAACACTGTCGAAGAAGAAGAAGGAAGGCTATGACTCATTCGGTAATAGCTTGAAAGGGTATATCATTGGTATCGGTGATGTTGGTAAGTCTCCCTATCCTGTGATTAAGGATGTCTGTCTAGTTACCGAGTTGAAACATAATCTACTCAGCGTAAGTCATCTAGCTGATCATGGTTATGGCATCAACTTTGGCAAAGACAAATGTACTATAGTTGATAGCTCAACTGGTAGTACTATCTTTGAAGGTATCAGGGAAGACAACATATATGTTTTCTATTTGTTGGAAGAAACTAACATTTCAGGTAGATGTTTAATGGCTAAAAGTGATGAGAGTCATCTGTGGCATATGAGACTCGGTCACGCAAATATGGACACAATCTCAAGATTATCCACGAAGAAGCTAGTACGCGGTTTACCGGACATAATATTCAAGAAAGATTCGGTATACAGCCAATGTGAAAAGAACAAAGCTACCAAATTCACATTCAAGTCAGTAAACGCAGTATATACTATTAGACCTCTACAATTGCTACATATGGACTAATTTGGTCCTAGCAGAGTTGCTAGCCTCGGAGGTAAGCTTTATGCTTTTGTAATTGTAGATGATTACTCTAGATACACGTGGGTATACTTTTTGACACGCAAGAACGATGCATTATCCGAATTTGTCGCCTTTTACAAGTAAGTATAGAATAAAAAAGGTTACATGATCACTCGTATTAGAAGCGATCATGGTGGCGAATTCGAGAATGCAGAGTTTGAGCAATTTTGTGACACACACGGTTTTGTACACGAGTTCTCCTGCCCTAGGACTCCACAACAAAATGGAGTTGTGGAACGTAAGAACGGAACTCTATCCGAAATGGCCAGAATAATGTTAAACCAGTTTAGTCTACCCAAATATTTCTGGGCTGAAGCTGTCAATACAACTTGTTTTGTTCTCAATAGAGTTCTAATTCGACCCAAATCGAAGAAGACTCCATTTGAGTTATGGTTTGATAGAATTCCATCAGTTTCATATTTTAGAATATTTGGTTGTAAATGCTTTATTCTTAATACAAAAGACAATTTGGAAAAGTTTGACGAAAAGGCCGATGAAGGTATATTTTTAGGTTATGCGGCCAAGAGCAAAAGATACAAAGTCTTCAACAAACGAACCATGATCATCGAATAGTCAATCAACGTCACTTTTGATGAACTGAATCAAATGACTATCGATGACAATGACGAAGATCTAACTGTACCAAGCTCAAAAACAGCTGATTCTCAACCAAGCTCGGCACTAGCTGATCCTCCTAGAAAAGATCCAGGAACCAGCTACCTTTAGAGTCTGCCGAAAAGATTAAAATTTATGGTTGATCATCCAAAGGATTTAGTATTTGGTGATATTACCAAAGGTGTAGGTACTCGTACATCCAGTAGAGATATTGTTTCTAGTGTTGCATTCATTTCACAGCTAGAACCCAAAACTATTGATGAAGCATGTAGTGATAGTTTTTTTGGATAGATGCTATGCAAGAGGAATTAAACCAATTTGAACGGAATCAAGTTTGGGAACTTGTTCCCAAGCCTATTGATCATCCGATCATTGGCACCCGTTGGGTATTCCGAAATAAACTGAACGAGAATGGTTTAGTGACTCGTAATAAGGCTCGACTCGTAGCTCAAGGATACAATCAGGAAGAAGGTATCGACTACTATGAGACTTATGCCCCAGTTGCGAGATTAGAATCCATTCACATGTTATATGCATTTGCATGTTTTCATAATTTCAAATGGATGTCAAGAGTGCATTTTTAAATGGTTTTATAAAAGAAAAAGTTTTTGTAGCACAACCTCCGGGTTTCACAGATTTTAAAAACCCTGATCATTTTTTCAAGTTGAAGAAAGCTTTGTACGGTTTAAAACAAGTCCCTCGTGCTCGGTATGATCGTCTAAGCTCTTTCCTACTTGACAACGGTTTTTTAAAAGGCAAGTGACACTACACTTTTTATTAAGTCTTTTAATGGTAAGCTTCTCTTAATACAAGTCTATGTTGATGATATTATATTTGGATCTACTGATGAATCTCTGTGTCAAGAATTCTCTAAGTGTATACAGAATGAGTTTGAGATGAGCATGATGGGAGAGCTAAAATTCTTTTTCGGACTGCAAATCAAACAAACTGACAATGGGACATTCATAAATCAAGCCAAATACACAAAAGATTTGCTAAAGAAGTTTGATCTGGACAATGTCAAACCTATTGGCACTCCGATGGCAACTTCAACAAAGCTTGATATTGATGAACAAGGCAAGCCAGTCGACACACGTAAGTATCGAGGTATGATCGGTAGTTTACTTTATTTAACTGCTAGTCGTCCAGATATTATGTTTAGTATTTGCCTGTGTGCACGTTTTCAAGCTAATCCAAAGGAATCACATCTGTGCGCAGTTAAGCGTATCTTTCGATACCTTAAGGGCACTTCTTCTGTTGGCTTATGGTATCCCAAAACTAAGTCCTTTGACCTTATTGGTTACTCGGATACAGATTTTGCTGGATGCAAAGTTGATAGAAAAAGTAACAGCGGCACATGTCATTTCTTAGGCAAGACTTTAGTCTCATGGTTTAGTAAAAAGCAAAATTCTGTAGCCCTATCAACAACAGAGGCTGGGTACATCGCCGCAGGACGTTGTTGTGCTCAGATTTTGTGGATGAAATAAACCTTAGAAGACTATGATTTATTTTACACACATATTCTCATTTTCTGTGACAACACGAGCACTATTAATTTGACTAAGAATCCAGTATGTCATTCTCGTACTAAGCATATCGAGATTCGACATCATTTTCTTAAAGATCATCATCAGAATGGAGATATTGACCTTGTGTACATAAATACTGAGAATCAATTAGCTGATATTTTTACAAAACCTCTAGCAGAAGATCGTTTCAATTATTTACGTCGAGAATTAAGAATTTTGGACGTCAATAATGTTAATTAATTTTATTTTATGATTTTATTTTAATATACAAAAATTGTGTTAGAGACAAGCCAATAAAGAGTCTGTTTATCACCACAACTACGGTTGAAGCGAAGCGGTATTTAAGAGTTCTCCGATGAACCTCCACCAGCTGGAACAGTACTCCTACAGCTAATCTGAAACAGTCACTGTGTAACAAAATTTAATTCATAAAATAACATTAATTATATTAATTGAATGTCAAAATTACTAATCTTTGAATTAAATCTTTAAAATGAGACAATGAAAAAGAAAGTGTTCCAAACTAACCCCAGGCGAATTCGGCCAGACTTTGAACCGAATTCGGCCCGAGTTCGGTTAGGGTATCAGGTTATATAACCAAACCCGAGAGCCTTTCTTCTTCATTGCTTCTAAAATCCACCATCACAGCAACAGCAGCCGCGTGAGAGCTCTCAAACCCTAGTTCTTCACCACTCTTTCTCTCCCAATCTACGTGGTGAAATCTATCCAAATTTTGGATTCATGCGGAGTTCGTTGTCCTCTTCAACATATTCGAATCTCGGGAGGTATAACTTCATATTTTTTCTCTTTTCAATTTCGTGCATCTTACTTTATTGCACAATGGCACCTAAGGGATTTAACCCCTTCAAGAGGAAGAAGACGACCAATCCCAGTGAGGAAGGTTCATCTTCGAATCTGCCCACGGATTCCCTCTTTTCGCCTGTCCAATCGAGCGATGGCGTATTCGATGGGTTTTATTTTCAAACCCTAGATCAAGCCCTTCTGTGGTATGGAGACTTCTCCAGGAGATCCATATGTACAGGCGCTCCCATCAAGTGGACTGTGTTTCCAGAACACCGCCCTTATTTTGAGGTATTAGGGTTACATTATTTTGTTAAACTTTGTTTTCCAGTAGCAACTAATGCCATTAGACTATTCTACTACAATATCATATTAAACATGTTTGACGTAAGTACTCGTGTTGGCGGACTAGATATCAATTTCAATGATGTCCTCTTAGCGGAAATCCTTGGTATTTCCAACGAAGGTGAGCCGCTTATTGATATCACTGAATTTGAATTCCCCGACGACACGACACTTGCTAGTTTTAAAGCTGAACTCTGTGCACCTGATCGAGTTCGCTCTGGAAAGTTCAAGGCAAACAACTTGAACTTGTTTAATTATGAATTGCATCGTATCATTTACTCCACTATCCTTCTGAAGTCTACTTCAAAGGATGATGTCACATCTCTTGAATTATCTGCTATGTATCACATTCTTAAGGGGATTCTATTTTCTGTCCCTAAAACCATTATCCAGATGATGGGATGTTGTCGTACAAGAGATAGAAATATCTCTTATGCGATGATTCTCCCACGCATCTTCCAGCGTTTCGATATTGATTAGTCAACTTGTACTCAAGACCCTGAACCCAAGTTTTTGAAATTATCTCGTCGTAGTATGACTGCTGCTGCTCCTCCTACTGCTCCACCTCCTCCACCTCCTCAGCAGTATGCCATGACCTTTGAGGGCATACACCAGCATCTTTCTAATTTGTACGTCTCGATGACGGATATGGCTCGCGAGCGTGAGTTCCACGATGTCACTCATTATCAGGCGATAGCAAATTCTCTTGCTGATCTCCGATTTGCCCAGACTGGACATTCTGCCGGTTCTATTCCTAGAGATCCAGCCTTTTCTGGTTACCGCTGTGAGGATGAGGCTGTTCATACCTACTTTCAGCCTGGCAACGCATATGATTGGTACCGTTCTGACCGTGCTCCTCGAGACTATGTCGGTAAATTTTATACTGGCGCTCCTTCTCACCCTTCTGGAGCTGGTACTTCTGCAGCTGGTCCTTCTGGACATGTCGGTCATGCTGATGCTGATGATGATGATGATGATCAGGAGTTGTGATATGTTAGCTGATTTTTGAGACTTAGATGTTATCTACTGTATATTTGGAAATGCTCCGACATTCTAAGTTTCTATCTTTAGACTTTATTATCAGTATTTCTTTTTGAGGACTTGTACTTGATATTTTTTTATGTCTCTTTGACATCTTTTTATCTTTATGAGATGCGTAGTTTATGTTTTACAGCAGTTTATTTACTTATTTATAACATCTTTATCTGCTTCTTTATTATAAACTACCTGTGAAATAATTCTCTATTATAAACTGCCTGAGACAAATACATGCCTATGATGTCATTCTATTTTTCTTACTATTTCTATCATTTCTCATGATTATTTTTTTGTGTTTCTTCACTGTTTGTTATTTATGCATTGATTGCGGGGGAGTTTTTCTCTTTTGCAATTATTTTGCTAAGTGACAACGGGGGAGAAAATAGGATCTAACATTCTTTTTGAGAAAATACAGGAATATGAACAATTTTACTATTTTTGATTTTTATTCCAAGCAAAGATGTTATATCATTCATAGTTTGTCAATTATCAAAATGGAAGAGATTGTTGGCCCATTGGTCATATGGTCAAACTGATTTTAATAAGTGATCAAACTCTGTCTCGATATATGAAGCTAGTCAGGATATCTCGGACTCTTGGACATAATCAAGAACAGCTATCTACTCAGTTCAAGATAGAAGCAATATTTGCCTGTTCGAGTCTGTATTTCTTTGAGCAATGTATTTTTCATTTTATTGAGTCTAGGAATACGTTGTACACTGAGTCGTACTGGCAAATAGGCTATTCCAAAATGATTTCAAAATGTTTTTAAAATATCCTTAGTTTTGAAAAACATTCATATTAACAAAAGCTTCAAAAAGATTTGCAAAAAGGTTTTCAAAAATCCCCAAAAACTATTTTTAAAAACCTAACCTAACCCTGACAGAACTCGGCCAGAGTTCGGTCAGACTTCAGTTAGTGGCCGTTTTAATTTTTAAATTCTTTGGAACTTGGTCCTCCTGCAGTTGCGGATTTGACCGAGATTTTCTCATCGAGTTCTGCCCGAATTCTGCCCAAATTCTGCCAGAATTCTGTCTTTGGAACTCCTATAAATAGAGAAGGATTTCGATCATTTCAACTCACTCATTCACTTTCAATCTTCTCTCTATCTAAAGCTTTCAGTCTTCCAAAGAGTTTTTCTCGAGCTTAAAATTTCAGATCCCAAGCCAATTACAATCCTCTAGTCGATTTGCCAGTGCGGTGCGGTCTAGAAGTTTCAGAGTGATTGTAATCAGAGGCTTGATAGAAGATTCAACTCTTCAAAATTGAAGTTGGACGAGTTCTTCGTATCAAATCTCGCATTGTAGAAGTTGCAAGGACTTCGTAAGAAAACTTGCGGTTTTGCCAATAGTGGATTCAACTGGTAGCAAGAGTTCTACCGACTGGACTAGTCCTCAATAGAGAAAAACCAGTATACATCGCTGTCTTTGCGTTTGCTTTCTTATCTCTGCATTTACATTATTTAGTTGTGATTATTATTCTGTGATCTTGCTGCTAACATTTTTAATTAGCATTTTTCCGCTGCCAACTCTATTCACCCCCCTCTAGAGTATTCTGCTTTACGATTTCGTTCCTACAGTTCACACTGCAGGAAGCCAGGGCATGTGGTATCAGAGTATCGTAGAGCATAGGGTTTGTGCTTGGTTTGTGGTTCTCCGGACCACATGGTTGGGAACTGCCCTAACAGGAAGAGTTTATCGACCTTCTCTAGTCCTTCAGTTAGAGGACCAGCACCAGTCCAGCAGCAGCAGCAGCTGTAGTACCCGTTCCCGAGGCCATTACCGATGCAGGACCATGCATTCCAGCAGCAGAGACCGTAGCAGTATGCCCAAGCCCAAGCCCTGATCCAGAGCAGGCAGAGAAATTTTCAGCAGAGGGGACCCGCACCCAGAGGACATGGTCAAGTGCTGGCCTTGACCATGGGAGAATGAAGGATTAGCACCAGGAGAGGTAGTGGCAGGTATTATTTTCGTCAATACCTTTCCAGCTTCAATATTATTTGACTCTGGTGCATCGCATTCATTTATGTCTGCACGATTCGCGACACGGGTAGGACTGGAGCCCGATTCATTATAAGTAAGGCTAAATATACTTACTGGTAGCGGATTTGTGGGAGTAGATAGAGTGTTTTTCTCGTGTCAGATCGTAGTTAGCGGTAGAGAATTCTTCGCTAGATTGATAGAGTTTCAGATGGCCGATTATGATGTGGTCTTAGGGATGGATTGGTTGAGGGACCATTATGCTAGGACAGACTGCCACATTGGCAGGGTTATTTTTAGCATTCCCGGCGAGCTGGAGTTTTCCTTCTTCCGAGGCGAAGTTGAACCTTCTCCTCCAGTGTTACGGATGGCAGTAGCAGTAGTACAGTTACCTCGGATAGTTGACGAGTTTCCAGATGTTTTCCCAGAAGAGCTTCCAGGGATGCCGCCAGAGCGAGAGATTGAGTTTACCATCGACTTGATTCTTGGGACAGCTCCAGTGTTAGAGAGAGTCTACAGGATGGCGTCGTCAGAGCTAGAGATATTGTACAAGATGATTGAAGAACTCAGAACCAAGAGATTCATTCGTGCTAGTGGATCGCCTTGGGAAGCCCCGATGCTTCTTGTAAAAAAAAGGATGGTACCTCCAAATTATGTGTAGATTATCGTACCTTGAACTCAGTAACAATCAAGAATATATACCCTCTCCCGAAGATAGATGACTTGTTTGATCAACTCAAAAGGGCGTCAGTATTTTTGAAGATTGACTTGCGCTCAGGATACCATCAGATCAGAGTCAGAGAGCAGGACATCCCGAAGACAACATTCAGATCGAGGTATGGGCATTGGAAGTTTCTTGTTATGCCATTTGGAGCAACCAATGCACCGGCAGTATTCATGGACCTCATAAATCGTATCTTTATGCCTTATTTGGATCAATTCGTGATTGTGTTCCTAGACGACATCCTAGTCTACAGCAAGAGTGAGGTGGAGCATGAGCAGCATCTCCGTGTGGTTCTTCAGATTCTCAGAGAGCACCAATTGTATGCCAAGTTTAGTAAATGCGAGTTCTGGCTCGATCGTATTTCATACTTGGGTCATATCATCACTCGAGGAGGAGTTGAAGTGGATCCCCAGAAGATCGTGGCCATTGAAACGTGGCCGGTACATAGCACAGTAGCAGAAATTCGCAGTTTTCTTGGCTTAGCCGGCTAGTACCGACGATTTGTTTCAGACTTTGCTCGAATTTTATTGCCATTGACCCAGTTGACCCGCAAGGATGTGTAGTTTTCTTGGACAACAGAGTGCCAGGATTCTTTTGAGAGGTTGAAGCGAGGCTTGATGACGGCTCCTATTCTCACGCTTCCAGATGGAACCGGAGGATTCTCAGTGTATTGTGATACTTCAGACAGAGGTTTAGGATGTGTTCTGATGCAGCATGGGAAGGTAATAGCTTATGCGTCATGACAACTTCATGATCATGAGAGGAATTATCCAACCCATGACTTGGAGCTGGCAGCAGTAGTGTTTGCACTTAAGATTAGATTTGGAGACACTACTTGTATGGAGATAGGGTGGAGACTTTTACCGACCACAAGAGCCTGAAGTATGTTTTCACCCAGAAGGATCTTAACATGCGTCAAAGGAGGTGGCTGGAGCTACTTGTGGATTATGATGTCAACCTGCAGTATCACCCAGGAAAGGCCAACGTTGTTGTAGATGCATTGAGCAGGAGAGCCGAAGTTTATTTCCTGACAGCGCAACCAGAGCTGTTAGCCGATCTTCAGAAGATGGGTATAGAAGTTGTCCTCCCTTCCAGTGTGGCATTGATGGCCAGCATGCAAGTTCTGTCCACTATAGTCGAGAGGATCCGGATGGCACAGTCAGCAGATTCCAAGCTTCAGCAGCTCAGGGCAGAGTGTGAGGCGGGACGAAGACCAGAGTTATGCATTCATGAAGACGGTATACTTCGACACGGTAAGTGACTTTGTGCACCCAGTAGAGATATCAGACAGGAGATCATGGCAGAGGCCCACAGTTCGCAGTATTTCATTCATCCCGGTGGGACGAAGATGTTCCGTGATATCCGCCAGCACTTTTGGTGGAATGGCATGAAGAGGGAGATAGCCCGATTTGTCTCTTGTTGTTTAGTCTGCCAACAAGTTAAGGCTGAACATGAGAGACCAGCTGGACTACTTCAACCATTGCCAATTCCAGAGTGGAAATGGGAGCATATAACCATGGATTTTGTGACTGGATTGCCTAGATCCCCGGCTGGCAGAGACGCTATTTGGGTTGTCATAGACAGGCTCACGAAGGTGGCTCACTTTCTTTCGTTCAGAGTTGGCCAGTCGATGGCTCAGCTAGCGGAGATGTATCTCCGGCAGATTGTCAGATTGCACGATGTACCAGTCAGTATCACCTCGAACAGATATTCCAGATTTACATCGCACATTTGGCGTAGCCTGCAAGAGAGTTTGGGGGCTCTCCTCCAGTTCAGCTCAGCGTATCACCCACAGACAGATGGTCAGTCAGAGCGTACCATACAAACCTTGGAAGACATGTTGAGATCTTGTACACTCGACTTCAGTGGTTCATGGGAAGATCACCTGCACCTGGTAGAGTTCTCGTACAACAACAGTTTCCAAGCTAGTATCCAGATGCCACCGTTCGAGGCACTGTATGGTAAGAAGTGCCGATCCCCGCTAGCATAGGACGATGTCGGAGAGAGGCAGATGCTCGGTCCAGAAATGATTGCTCAGACCGTTGAGGTGATCAGGAGAGTCAGAGATCATCTTCGAGTTGCCCAAGATCGCCAGCGTCATTGGGCCGATTCTCATCGGCGCCCTCTTGAGTTTTCTGTCGGCGACCATGTATTCCTGAGGATTTCGCCTAACCGTGGCGTCATTCGTTTCGGCGTACGAGAAAAGCTTAGTCCTAGGTATATAGGCCCATTTGACATTCTTGAGCGAGTAGGAGATGTATCATATCGTCTCGCTCTTCCACTATCGCTACGTGAGGTGCATGACGTATTCCATGTATCCCAACTGCGACAGTATATCCCGGACCTGAGCCACATCCTGGATCAGTCGAAATTGGTTGTTGGTACCAACCTTTCGTATGAGAAGAGGCCCGTGTCTATATTGGACCGAAGAGAGATGACACTCAAGAACAAGACTATCAAGTTAGTCTGAGTTGCTTGGGATTATCACTCTTTGGGTGAGTCAACGTGGGAGCGTGAGGATGATATCCGATCGCGATATTCCGACCTGTTTGACTCGCGAGGTATAATATCTTTCTTATGCCTTACACTTCGAATCCTTGCTTGCATATTTGATTGCTTGATTGATTGC
This sequence comes from Iris pallida, assembly GCA_029216955.1. Lineage (NCBI taxonomy): Eukaryota > Viridiplantae > Streptophyta > Magnoliopsida > Asparagales > Iridaceae > Iris > Iris pallida. Next base: position 34,902 of record JANAVB010039828.1, on the reverse strand, counting down.
TTAGCTGTAGATTGCATCTGATAGTGTAACTTGTCCCGACACCTCTAGACTTGTTAGCACCCTGAATTTTGGGTTGATTTTTTTCATTTTATTTTATTTTCTGATTGTTTGGTTTTATTAAATAATTTATTCTGTATTTTTTTCCTTAAGTGTATTTTTCCATGCCTTTGATATTTGGAGTATCAGGGATGTTCAACTCAGGAAATCTTCTTCATGAGTTTTGGAGTGGACACGATTACCTTCATGACGGTATATAGTGTCCCATCCAAACTTGTTCCTTTGTACTCTTTCTGCTTCGCCGAACTTCGGGTCAGTTTAGACCATTGATTTGATATTTAATTTCCCACTCTTTTCTTTGATCATTTTCAGCGCGTTACCATGACTTTTAAATTGGGAGCGCCAGACCAGTCTTTTCCTTGAAACCAACTCCTCATTGATGATCTACTCGAGACGCTCGTCATCAATGACCTTTGTTTCCCACTCAGACACATCATTTCGGGCTCCATTTGATTCGCACAACTTTCCCGACACGTGACCCGATTTTATTTCACGCCACGGCGTCACATTTATTTTCCAACTTGATTTGTGGGTCCCCTGTCGACCAAAACCTATCAGCCCCAATAATGGACATGGCCGACTTTGAGCCTACTATCCGTCCGCCACTTGTGTCCCATTATTTGGAATCCCCATGTGCTACTTATTTACACATGATCATCAACGTCTATTTTTAATTCTATTTTTGTACGATGTCCAGTTTTGACCCAATCCGGCTCCACTAAGTCCAGTCCAGCTCCATGATTTTCTCCATCATGACACCCTCGTATTTTCTTGCCCAAAAATATTAGTGCTCTTCTACCTATTTTTTTTCTATATTTATTGGGATTTTTCGTTGAATTAAAACTCTTTAGGAATAACCAATTTTTTCCTCTAATTAATTTCTAGCCATTTGATTCTCCCCATTTAATCTCAACCATTGATTCTCCCTAGCAGCCAACATCAAATTCCTCCTATACTAGCCGGCCCTAAATTTTAGGTAAGGAATTCTCTCTCCTCCCTTTTTTATACAACATCTCTTTCTCTCTCTCCCTTCCTTAATATATTTCCCACAACTTTACTACAACAACAAAACTAACAGCAGCATCAACACCACCTCCCCTCCCATGTAACCCGACACCATTCTCCCTCACCCTCTCCAGCCTCCTCCCATGGCCTTGGCCGGAGCCCCTCCACTGGCCGAGACTTCCTCCCACCTTTCTCCTCCTCCATCTCCTTTCTCCTCCTCCAACACTTCATCATCTCGCCACCACCACCATTGCACTCCCATGGGCCGACCTCTCCACACCACAGCAAACTGACCTCCTCTTCGGCCGAGCGCCGCCGGCCACCACCCCGGCGAGCACAGCCCGGCCTCTCCTTCCCAATCTCCACCTCCTACTTCTCCTTTCAAACCCGCAACCACCACCTTAGCTCACCACCCTTCGCGCAGCCTCGAGCCACCACCTCCTCCGCCTACACAGTGCACGCTACCTCGCCACACCTCCGCCGGGCCAGGCGTGCCACGCCGTCGCGTGCCACCTGTGCGCACAGCGGGCAGCAATAGCTGCAATGGCAGCAGCGCGCGCCACTTCGCGCGCGCGCGAGCGCGTGAAGCGCTGCGACGTGCTCGTCGACCACGCGTCGACGTGGCCATGGTCCTCCTCCGCCTTGGACGAACTCCGGCGACCCCTCCGGGTCCATCGCCTCGCTCCTCGGCGCGACGTATAGGCGATTCGTGCGTTTTGCACGACGTCCCGTCGTGACGCGTGCGAAATCACGTTCATTTTGGCGCCCCATCGCAGCGACTTCGCACATATTTTCCCGGAGATCCGATCGTTGGATCGGCGATTTCTTCGCTCCGTCGCAATCTCGGTATATCCACCTTCGCTCATGTCAATTTTTGTCCGTTAATTTTATCGTTTGATACATGAAAACCGGCCACCAAGTTGACCGTTTAAATTGTATTAAATTTGGACAGTTTCGCGGGGCCAACTTCGTCAGCTTGTATCTCCTCCACCGCAGCTCCGTTTGGCGTGCTACCAGTTCCGGTGCGAAGATGGTATAACCCTCTTGCTACCCCTTCAGTTTCGTTTTATTGTGAGCTTGTTTGATTGGTTGAATTCGACGCCAAAGTTGGCCATCCGAATTCGTAATTTTCAACTTGTAAAATTCCATTTTTGAACACGGGACTCCAGATTTTATTTCTGACACCACCATTAGACTTGTGGCATCGTTCTGGCATGTTTTCATATAAAATTTGTTAGATTTGGAGAACGTGGGCCCGGGCACGTTTTTCGGTGCAAAACGGGTCCTACTTTCTGGGTCAACGGGACTTTTTGATGCCGGCTCATCGGAATCCAATTCCGGATATACCGATGAGTTCGTATCGTCATTCTGGACTCGTTGACATATAATTTGCTAGGTTTGGGTGGACATTGGGTCTGGCACGCATTTCGGTGCAAGTCGGATACCAATATCCGGGTCAACGGGTCATTTTGAGTTCGGCTCATCGGAATCCAATTCTGGAGATACCCTTGAGTTCGTATCATCATTCTGAACTCGTTGACAGGTAGTTTGCTGAGTTTTGAGAACTTTGGCTCCGGCACGTATTTTTGTGCAAATCGGAATTCCAAGTTCTGGTCAACGGGCCAAGTGGAGATCGGGTCAACGGAATCCAATTCTGGGGATACCGTTGGGTTCGTATCGACATCCTGGTTGCGTGGACATATATTTTACTATATTTTATAGACTTGTTTTCTTGTACGTTTTTCGGTGCAAAATGGCTCCGACACGGACACCGTTTGACCCAAAATTACTTTTTTGCCCTTGTATCCAAATTGGACCGTTGGGTAGGCTATTCTAGCTAATTTGACCATTCTGGACACGTTGGCAATGTTCATTTCATCATCCGACAATGTTTGTTGATAATTTCTCTAAGTTTAACCTTTTTATAATTAATTAATAATTAATTTATATAATGTTCGTATTTCGGGATTAGTACAACGAAACTGAGATCAGCCAATTCTAGTGATCTCACATCGCTGAAATTGACAAGTCGGATACGTGGATCACTATAATAAGATTATCAACCTTACCGATAATCCTCTTATCTCGATTTACGTGTCGTAAGTTTCGACGTACAAATAACGAAGTACACTTTATATTAGACTAGAATTGACCCTGTTTGACCAGAGTTGACCAGTTGACCCAAAGTCAACTATAAGTCAACACTTGACCTAGTTTGACTATATTATTGACCGGAGTTGACCTAGAGTTAATATGACTTAGAAGAACCTAGAATAATGTAGATTGATTATAGAGATTCATTTATTACAACTTGAACACCTTGTAACCTGTGTTGCTTTAAATAGGACTCCGTGGCTTCAGTGGGACTCCCTATACTTATCAGCTGTTCAGGTTATCGAGGCGAGTACATTCTCTGATCATTTTATATCCTGCTTAGAATTATATTCCTGCTTTAAATTACTATACTTGATGCTGTCACGACATTATCACGGATTAGTACTATACGGATCTCTTCATGCGATGTTATCCCCCTCGGGAGCATCGGGTACATTGTGTCATGTGCGTTTTACTTTCATCATGTACTCCTGTGCTTTCACCATACATGTACACTCTTGTGAATCTTGTACTCTCATGTTCACAGAGCTTTCATGTATACTATCATGTGCACCCTATATGGGCCCCCATGTGATATCATGTACAATAACATAACCTGTTTAGATCCTTGTGTATTGATTGGGGAAACGGGGGAGTGCTAGTAGTCATGTGAACAATTCCATAGTAGTGTAGATCATGTACAACTCTTTAGTATAGATCATATACAAATCTGTCCCGTTCACATGTGCTATCATGTACTCTACATCACTAGCCACTGTTAGTTCTCTATTTATAGTAGATATTTCTATTACAATTCTCTCTTCCTATTTACATACTGTATTTCTTCAGATCTTGTATCTTACTTTACTGCATAATTATATTTTCTAACCTGCTATGAACTGTTGAGATGTAATGTGCTCGTTCCAGTCCTGACTGGACCTGTTGATAAATTTTACAGATAGCTTGGGGATTGCCTGCTAGCCTAGAGGAGACACAGTAGAGGTTGTTTAGGTAGTTATTTCATTTTGTCTGGAGCTGTATTTACTTTGTGGATTACTGTATTTGAGTTTTGAGATGTATTTCTGGGTTCATGTACCTTAGACACTTAGACTTCTTTCTTCTGTATCTCTTTTGGATTTCATGTTTTATCTATTCTTCTCATGCTCTACCTTAGATGTGATTGAGTTATATCTGCTATGTCACCCCCATTCGGGGAGTATAAACTGTTTAGTCTTATACTGTTAGATGCATTGAGACCTAGGACAGCGTTCTACCGCCGACACTGCGGCGTAGGCTGGGCGTTGTTACGTTCTCGTGCACTAACTCTAGGGTACGGGTCGTGACACGTTTTTAGTGGTGGCCCATGCAGGTCGAGACTAAAGTGTAGTGGTATTCGAACTAGAGTACCACTACAGCCTGCACTAGGAATAAGATATAATTTTGAAGGTACTCAATCACAGATAGGAACCCTTGAGAGATTTCCGGGACGACCCTGGAGAATCTTATTTAACTTCGATTTGAAAACTCTTTTTTTTCCTTGATTTAATTTATTTTACTTTTGTTGTTAAATTTGATTTTTATGGATTATTGTTGAATTTGAGTTTGTATTTATTTTGATGGAAGATTTTCAAATTTTGAATTTTGATGATAGCTGTTGCATTCGAGTTTGTATTTTGATGGATTTTGTTCATTTTGAATTTTGATGTTCGTTAATAAATTTGATTTGATTTTGAGTATTCATTATTGATTAATTTAATTTTTGGCAAGATGAAATTATATGGGGTAGGTCATCTATGTTATGGAATCTAGTCTTCTATAGTCACACTAGCCAGCATGGTGAGGACATATAGTCTGACTCTGGATATATTTCTCGGGTGTGGGAATTTAAGGTTTTCGCAGCCAAGCATGCGGCACCGCAAAAATATTAAATACCATGATTCTAAAGATATGTGCATAAGTCAAGGGCTCTGTGATTATCGTAGCCTTGCTTACTAGTATGACGAGGATTTAGAGTACCATAATTTTGGATAGACGCATATGATTATCAGATTGTACCTTAAATGTTTTCAAACATGTTTTCTCTACTTTTCTCAGTCATTCAAAAAAATTTTGTTTGTTGTTTTGCCTAGTTTCTTGTCATTTAACTTAAGAGTATGTTTAGTTGTTTTCATAAACCTTGGTGTAACTTCTTGCTAAGAGTTTTCATAATACAATGAATCGATGATTTTGCTAGATTTTATCTTGGATTTGATAATTTAGCTCTGGATTTCAAAATCGTTCCTTCTTTAAACAGATAAGCAAAATAGATTTTATCGTTAATTCCTTCTTGCTATTAATCTTATATTAGATAATAATAAAACTGTCTTGATTTCGCCAATCACCTGCTCGCAATCTTGGTAGGAATCTAAATGTTAGTCTTAACGTAGAATTAATTAATTTTTATTGGGACATGAGAATATGTATATGAATATATATATAACAGACACTTTGCCTAACACGTATGCATGCTACACTTGATTTTTCCACATATTTAGATACATATTGATATGTTGTTGATGTCCAATTTTTCATAACCAATATTTCTGGTTCTCTGCTTTTCCATGTTTAAATTCGTAATTTAAATATAAATTTCATGTTATTAGTTTTGTCTACATAACTGCACATGTATGTTATATATAGAGTTTCAATTCAAAGAAATTGGTTAAGTTATGTTAAATTTGTCAATTTAAGACTGTGTACATATTAACCCTTAATACTGAATCCCAAATGTTTAGTTTAGATTACTGTTTTATTTTCTTAATATAATATTTAGAGCTGCGTACATTGTTGTAAGTAGGATATAAATTTAAGCTACATATTCTTACATGCTAGTTGTGATAAACATTGAGTTGGGTTTTAATGTTCAAGTTCTCCAAAATTCTGAAAACTAGTTACATGTTAACATTTTTACATTGATTTCCATGTTTAGTTAAATTTCAGATTTAATATGTAATATTGAACTGTATGCGTAGGTAAATATATTGATAGTATGTTAGGGTTTCTTTTCTATCATGTTAGGATGTATTATGACCATTGAGATTGGTTGTGATGTTTCAAACCTTAAAATCTGAGACCGCATTATGTTCATAATTTCCATGGTTTAAATGTTAGCTTGTTTTCAGATTTTATATGTAAATGTTGAACTAAACCTGGATTTAACCTTTCCATACTAAGCTATAACCCTGTACAAGGACACACCCACACACACTCTAACATATTATATACTGTCATTTAACCTTACCCTTTCCCTCTATGTTAGGATTATATATCTATAAGGATATATATAGAGTTTTTGCATATATGTTATAACGTATATAGATACATGACTAAGTCTCTATTTTATATATATATATATGGTTAGCCATGCATGTTATGATTAAATAGGTTGCGTGTTGTAGATTGTTTAACCAAAATGCCATGATTAGTGTAACTTGATAGCTGTTGTTTTAAAACCCGAATTCTCATATATACTTTCATGTATACTCACGTACACACACGCCTACTATCTAACCGTATGAACATATCCCCATACACATGATGCTAGTTTTCCCTCTCTAATGCTCTCTCTGTATATATATTGTGATTGGATTTCAATGCAAGTGACTTTCAATTCTTTAACTTGTGATTTTGATTTCCTTGGGATAGTACTTTTTCAGATAATTGGTAGTTACCATTGTTTTATTTTTGATAAGTACCAGTTTTCATATAGGATGGTAGACCGTCTTACAGTTTTGATGGTTTGTTGTTTCCGTAACTTTGGTTTAACACCCTAGACTGCTTGTGTATTTTGATACCCTATGACCGTTTTGTTTTAGCATGACTAGTATACCTAGATGAGACTTTCACTACCACCGTATGTCATGACCCTGTATGCCGTTCTTTTATTTGATGGTATGATTCGTTTAAGTTCTGAGACTTTTATTGTGGGGGTTTGACCTAGAGGGGGTATGGACATTTTAATTTCGAGGACGAAATTTTTATAAGGTGGGTAGGATGTTAGCACCCTGAATTTCGGGTTGATTTTTTTCATTTTATTTTATTTTCTGATTGTTTGGTTTCATTAAATAATTTATTCTGTATTTTTTCCTTAAGTGTACTTTTCCATGCCTTTGATATTTGGAGTATCAGGGATGTTCAACTCTAGAAATCTTCTTCATGAGTTTTGGAGTGGACACGATTACCTTCATGATGGTATATAGTGTCCCATCCAAACTTGTTCCCTTGTACTCTTTCTGCTTCGCTGAACTTCGGGTCGGTTTAGACCATTGATTTGATATTTAATTTCCCACTCTTTTCTTTGATCATTTTCAGCGCGTTACCATGACTTTTAAATTGGGAGCGCCAGACCAGTCTTTTCCTTGAAACCAACTCCTCATTGATGATCTACTCGAGACGCTCGTCACCCATGACCTTCGTTTCCCACTCAGACACGTCATTTCGGGCTCCATTTGATTCGCACAACTTTTCCGACACGTGACCCGATTTTATTTCACGCCACGGCGTCACATTCATTTTCCAACTTGATTTGTGGGTCCCCTGTCGACCAAAACCTGTCAGCCCCAACTATGGACATGGCCCACTTTGAGCCTACTATCCGTCCGCCACTTGTGTCCCATTATTTGGAATCCCCATGTGCTACTTATGTACACATAATCATCAACGTCTATTTTTAATTCTATTTTTGCACGATGTCCAGTTTTGACCCAATCCGGCTCCACTAAGTCCAGTCCAGCTCCATGATTTTCTCCATCATGACACCCTCGTATTTTCTTGCCCTAAAATATTAGTGCTCTTCTACCTATTTTTTTCTATATTTATTGGGATTTTCCGTTGAATTAAAACTCTATAGGAATAACCAATTTTTTCCTCTAATTAATTTCTAGCCATTTGATTCTCCCCATTTAATCTCAACCATTGATTCTCCCTAGCAGCCAACATCAAATTCCTCCTATACTAGCCGACCCTAAATTTTAGGTAAGGAATTCTCTCTCCTCCCTTTTTTTATACAATATCTCTTTCTCTCTCTCCCTTCCTTAATATATTTCCCACAACTTTACTACAACAACAACAAAACTAACAGCAGCATCAACACCACCTCCCCTCCAATGTAACCCGACACCATTCTCCCTCACCCTCTCCAGCCTCCTCCCATGGCCTTGGCCGGAGCCCCTCCACTGGCCGAGACTTCCTCCCACCTTTCTCCTCCTCCATCTCCTTTCTCCTCCTTCAACACTTCATCATCTCGCCACCACCACCATTGCACTCCCATGGGCCGACCTCTTCACACCACAGCAAACTGACCTCCTCCTCTGCCGAGCGCCGCCGGCCACCACCCCGGCGAGCACAGCCCGGCCTCTCCTTCCCAATCTCCTTCTCCTATATCTCCTTTCAAACCCGCAACCACCACCATAGCTCACCACCCTTCGCGCAGCCTCGAGCCACCACCTCCTCCGCCTACACAGTGCACGCTACCTCGCCGCGCCTCCGTCGGGCCAGGCGCGTCGTGCCGCCGCGTGCCACCAGTGCGCACAGCGGGCAGCAATAGCTGCAATGGCAGCAGCGCGCGCCACTTCGCGCGCGCGCGCGAGCGCGTGAAGCGCTACGACGTACTCGTCGGCCACGCGTCGACGTGGCCATGGTCCTCCCCCGCCTTGGGCGAACTCCGGCGACCCCCCCGGGTCCATCGCCTCGCTCCCCGGCGTGACGTATAGGCGATTCGTGCGTTTTGCACGACGTCCCGTCGTGACGCGCGCGAAATCACGTTCATTTTGGCGCCCCGTCGCAGCGACTTCGCGTACATTTTCCCGGAGATCCGACCGTTGGATCGGCGATTTCTTCGCTCCGTCGCAATCTTGGTATATCCACCTTCGCTCATGTCAATTTTCGTCCGTTAATTTTATAGTTTGATACATAAAAACCGGCCACCAAGTTGACCGTTTAAATTATATTAAATTTGGACAGTTTTGCGGGGCCAACTTCGTCAGCTTGTATCTCCTCCACCGCAGCTCCGTTTGGTTTGCTACCAGTTCCGGTGCGAAGCTGGTATAACCCTCTTGCTACCCCTTCAGTTTCGTTTTATTGTGAGCTTGTTTGATTGGTTGAATTCGACGCCAAAGTTGGCCGTCCGAATTCGTAATTTCCAACTTATAAAATTCCATTTTTGAACACGGGACTCCAGATTTTATTTCTGACACCACCATTAGACTTGTGGCGTCGTTCTGGCATGTTTTCATATAAAATTTGTTAGATTTGGAGAACGTGGGCCCGGGCACGTTTTTCGGTGCAAAACGGGTCCCACTTTCTGGGTCAACGGGACTTTTTGACGCCAGCTCATCGGAATCCAATTCCGGATATACCGATGAGTTCGTATCGTCATTCTGGACTCGTTGACATATAATTTGCTAGGTTTTGGTGGACATTGGGTCTGGCACGCATTTCGGTGCAAGTCGGATACCAATATCCGGGTCAACGGGTCATTTTGAGTTCGGCTCATCGGAATCCAATTCTGGAGATACCGTTGAGTTCGTATCATCATTCTGGACTCATTGACAGGTAGTTTGCTGAGTTTTGAAAACTTTGGCTTCGATACGCATTTCCGTGCAAATCGGAATTCCAAGTTCTGGTCAACGGGCCAAGTGGAGATCGGGTCAACGGAATCCAATTCTGGAGATACCGTTGGGTTCGTATCGACATCCTGGTTGCGTGGACATATATTTTGCTTTATTTTATAGACTTGTTTTCTTACACGTTTTTCGGTACAAAACGGCTCCGACACGGACACCGTTTGACCCGAAATTACCTTTTTGCCCTTGTGTCCAAATTGGACCGTTGGGTAGGCTATCCTAGCTAATTTGACCATTCTGGACACGTTGGCGATGTTCATTTCACCGTTCGACAATGTTTGTTGATAATTTCTCTAAGTTTAACCTTTTTATAATTAATTAATAATTAATTCATATAATGTTCGTATTTCGGAATTAGTACAACGAAACCGAGATCAGCCAATTCCAGTGATCTCACATCGCTAAAATTGACAAGTCGGATACGTGGATCACTATAATAAGATTATCAACCTTACCGATAATCCTCTTATCTCGATTTACGTGTCGTAAGTTTCGACGTACAAATAACGAAGTACACTTTATATTAGACTAGAATTGACCCTGTTTGACCAGAGTTGACCAGTTGACCCAAAGTCAACTATAAGTCAACACTTGACCTAGTTTGACTAGATTATTGACCGGAGTTGACCTAGAGTTAATTTGACTTAGAAGAACCTAGTATAATGTAGATTGATTATAGAGATTCATTTATTACAACTTGAACACCTTGTAACCTGTGTTGCTTTAAATAGGACTCTGTGGCTTCAGTGGGACCCCCTATACTTATCAGCTATTCAGGTTATCGAGGCGAGTACATTCTCTGATCATTTCATATCCTGCTTAGAATTATATTCCTGCTTTAAATTACTATACTTGATGCTGTCACGACATTATCACGGATTAGTACTATACGGATCTCTTCATGCAATGTTATCCCCCTCGGGAGCATCGGGTACATTGTGTCATGTGCGTTTCACTTTTATCATGTACTCCTGTGCTTTCACCATACATGTACACTCTTGTGAATCTTGTACTCTCATGTTCACAGAGCTTTCATGTATACTATCATGTACACCCTATATGGGCCCCCATGTGATATCATGTACAATAACATAACCTGTTTAGATCCTTGTGTATTGATTGGGGAAACGGAGGAGTGCTAGTAGTCATGTGAACAATTCTATAGTAGTGTAGATCATGTACAACTCTTTAGTGTAGATCATGTACAAATCTGTCCCGTTCACATGTGCTATCATGTACTCTACATCACTAGCCACAGTTAGTTCTCTATTTATAGTAGATATTTCTATTACAATTCTCTCTTCCTGTTTACATACTGTATTTCTTCAGATCTTGTATCTTACTTTACTGCATAATTATATTTTCTAACCTGCTATGAACTGTTGAGATGTAATGTGCTCGTTCCAGTCCTGACTGGACCTATTGATAAATTTTACAGATAGCTTGGGGATTGCCTGCTAGCCTAGAGGAGACACAGTAGAGGTTGTTTAGGTAGTTATTTCATTTTGTCTGGAGCTGTATTCACTTTGTGGATTACTGTATTTGAGTTTTGAGATGTATTTCTGGGTTCATGTACCTTAGACACTTAGACTTCTATCTCCTGTATCTCTTTTGGATTTCATGTTTTATCTATTCTTCTCATGCTATACCTTAGATGTGATTGAGTTGTATCTGCTATGTCACCCCCATTCGGGGAGCATAAACTGTTTAGTCTTATACTGTTAGATGCATTGAGACCTAGGACAGCGTTCTACCGCCGATACTGCGACGTAGGCTGGGCGTTGTTACGTTCTCGTGCCCTAACTCTAGGGTGCGGGTCGTGACAAGACTCTTTAATTAAATTTTGAGGACAATTCTTTTAAGGTGGGTAGAGTTGTCACCCTCGAAATCCGTGTTACGTATTTTTTGTATACATGTACATATTTCGGGTCCGTATTTTTATTAGTCATGGTTAGTTAGTCATGATTTTATTTTTAGCATGTTACATTGGCATGGTTATTTTGGCATTTCATTGGTTTTGGCTTAGCTTGGTTCAGTTTAGCTTGGTTTGGTTTGCTTTTGGGTTCATCATGAACCAAAAGAAAACCCTTACCTACTACCACCATCATCATTTAAAACCCAACCCCCTTTCTCTCTCATCTTTACTCTTCATCTATTTCTTCATCTTCTTCCTCTTAACTTCTCCACCTACCAAGAGAAGCTTAGGCAAGTACAACTTGCTTCATGGAGAAACTCCATTTTTGTTGTTCTATTGTCTTCCTCGCGAGATTCTAAGATACTTTAGAACTTGGCATTTTTCATTTTGATGGATATTTTCTTGTAGATCTAAGTTTATATTATTTTCGGTTTTCTTAGGTTTTGATCTATTAAACTTCATTATTTTTATGTTTTGATTGTTCCATGTTGTAGAGAATTCGATTTTACCCAAAATAGACCATTGAAAAGTTAGATGTCGACTTGTTTTGAGGAAGTTATGGCCAAAAGCATTTTTGGCCATTTCTATGTTCATCTGTGCTGATTTTGGCATGGACGATGAATAGTACCACAGTCGCATGAATAGTACTGCAGTCGCATGAATAGTGCCGCAGCCGCATGAGCATAAATAGTACCGCAGTCGTAGAAATGAATAGTGCCACAACCGCATGAGCATGAATAATACCACAGCCGTAGGAATGAATAGTGCCGCAGTCGCATGAGCATGAATAGTACCGCAGTCGCAGTAATGAATAGTGCCGTAGCCGCATGAGCATGAATAGTACGACAGCCGCATGAGCATGAATAGTGCCGCAGCCGCAGGAATGAATAATACCGCAGCCGCATGAATAGTACCGCAGCCGCATGAATAGTGTTGCAGAAGCATTAGCATGAATAGTGCCGCATGGAATGCATAGTGCCGTAGAATGCCGCATAGGGCCTATTTTGGCTGTTTTTGGCTGTTTTAAGTCCTATTTGGCTGAATTGTGGCTCCCAACTCCCAACATGAAAGTTGTAGATCTTTTTCTTGGCTTCAAGAATATGTTATCAGTTATTTTATGTAAGTTTTCTCATTCATGATAATATAAGAATAGAACACGATAATGGCGCACTCTTGACAAGTAAACTGACATGATATATCTCGACATGCTGTTACGACAGCTAGCCTGACATGACAAGTAGGAACGACCTGGACACCGTGGGCGATTGTGTTTGTACAAATAAACTGACACTGTCTTGCATCATATCTAGGATGGGGATCCCTGAGTACCACGGTCAGGGGTACCCGCTGTAATCGACTAAGGCTAATAAACTAGAATAATTCAGTAGTCATGAAGAGATTTTCCAGCTACAAGCAATCCCGTTATCTGGGCGCACTAAATGGACTTGTAGCCTACCGACGAGTAGGGCACATTTTTAGTACGCTGTCACGTGTTGCATTCTTCATAAACGGATATTCGACCTGGATAACCGGATGGTCTGCAGGGCTTGTGGCTGTTGGGATAATCTCATTGCATCTTGCTAGTAACTAGGCCTGTGATAACCCTAGTTAGTTAAAAGTATCAACCCGTACTCTTAATTGGCCGTGATTGATTGGATGGAGTTTATTCCAGCTTAGTCTTATCCTGATCCTGTACAAGATTGTGACATGACATGATTATTGATGCTTGCCTTAACAATAATGATCGGGGGTCCAGTTCTGTTCAGGCGAAGGGTTACAACCACGGTCCTTGTTTGGTTTAAGGGTTGTAACCTGGCTCCCGGAGAAGTTCTGTGTCCTCTCTTCATTTATTGTCTTATTTCAACCCCATGCCATGTTCGTCATGTTTTACCTTACCTTAATACCATGATTATTTATATTGGCCTTAGCAATAAAGATCAGGGGTCCAGTTCTGTTCAGGCGAAGGGTTACAACCCCAGTCCTTGTTTGGTTTAAGGGTTGTAACCTGGCTCCCGGAGCAGTTCTGTGTCCTCTCTTCGTTTATTGTCTTTATTGTACCAATAGTATTGGAGACGGGTTTCTATTCAGGTGAAGGGCTGCAACACCGGTCCTTGTTTGGTTTAAGGGTTGTGACCTGGCTACTTGAATGGTTTCTTGGTACTCAGTTTACTGTTGTTATCTCTATTATTATCAGTTCTTATTTATTATTTATCTTTAATATTCTATTATGATATGCTGGTTTTAGTTTCTAAGTGAAGCCTCCTTTATGGCACTTGCTCTTTCTGGGGTCTGACCCAGCTGGTTTTGTGTGGCCAGATATCGGAGCAGCACCAGAGGATCCACCTGTCTTCCAGCCAGCTGGTGACCATCAGGCGTAACCCTGGCAACGAGTGGGTTTCTTTTGTCCTCCCACTTTATTATAAAAAAATTATTCTTTTGAGGCGTTTAGCCGACGAGCATTTGTTAGCTTGGTTGTACCTTTATTTACTGTCTGCCTACGAGCTGTAACATGATTGACAGATCCTAGGGTTGATTATGTATAACTGAACTCTTGCTAGTCTTAAGATTTTGTACGACTAGCTTCATGATCATCCAATATGTAATGTATGGGATGCCTTGCTATTATATATTTGGTGCTCTGACATCTTGTAACTATTATTGCTTGCTTGAGATTGAGACAATAGGCTTGTTCATGACCAAAGGAGACTGTTGGCTTGTAGTTGAACCCTCATGTATCTAGACAGCCGTGACCTTATAGCGAGGTGGGTGCACTTTAATATACGTAGCTGGCTATGTACGCCTCCGTTCTCCAGTATTCTGGTTCTGGGGCGTTACGGAAAGTGTGCTAACAGTTCCATTTGTCATATTGAAGAAATCATCACAAACAAAAAAATCATCTAGCACACGAATATGTTCAAAATACATAGCCAAAATGTAAAACTGGATACAGGTCCAGTAACAAAATACATAGTCTAAGCAGTCCTGCTCTCAAAAGTCCCGAGCAACTAAAATAACAAACTAGACTAGTTTTTCTGCAGGTACATCCTCGTGGGGTAAAGCCTGATCCTCAAAGGTGACCCCATAATAGGAATCACATAGCAACTCCTCCTCGGTAAGTATACCTACAATGTTATCCTGTCAGGACGGGAGCAAGTACTGATTCTACAAACTAAATATACGGAGCATGGAATAAAATAGAGAAGAAATAACAGGAAATCATGGCATATCACAATCTATCATACAAAGGATACATTTGTCATGGCGACAGATGTACATGTAATGTTTAAAACTGGAGCAGGCACGTGATCGTCAATAGGTATAAAATGTACCGGTGTACAAGTCTACATGTAATAAAATGTACGTATGTACAAGTCTACAAGCATAGATGTTCATACGTACAGAAATACAGGATAATGGCCTACGACAAGGTATGCATATAAAATGCGACCTTGCTCGGTACATACATACGGAAGAATGGGACATGATCACATAATCAACTATCAGTTTTTCCATAACCCAAGCTATAACATGTGAGAGATATAAGAGCAGTTTAAAACATGTGAAAGATATTGGGAGCAGTATAAAGCATGTGAAGATATGACTTGTAGTTCAAGAAACAGTATTTTAATATAATTTATTCACATTTTATTATTACATACAGAAAATAAAGTTTGTAGGTGTACTTGCCTCGTGCAAAGCAAGGGTATGTATATGAAGCTATAGATATTTGGTGTCATGTCATTGTCAAAAAGGATATACAATCTTAGTTTTTATACTAAGCTCAATACTCGGACACTAGTGGTGTGACACGACTTTCTAACTGGACACCTAGCCAAAAGATGACTTTAGCATAGGAGACCAATGTGGGGTGACACAATACCTAAACCAACTTTTTAGGGTCTCTATATTAAGGTAGGGTAAGGTCCCAACACTAAAATATCCCAAAATCACAAATAACTTCATAAGACATAATTATTTAATTAATAAATCAGACTGTACACTGTGTTCCAACAGTTATTAAAATAGGCAAAAAGATCAAATATGTATAAAATAAAGTACAAAAATTATCCTTGTTAATTATCGAAATTAATACTAATTTTTCTGGAATTTATAAACTACTATAGATATTTATTAAAAATCAGTAAACATAAGTGCTCTGAAAATGAGTTCTATTTTACTATTTTTATAAAATAGAAAATATAGAAATTAAATCTTGGAAAACTTATATTAAATTATCTAAATTAATATAGTATTTAAATACAATTTTTCCCATATTTTTGCAGCATTTATATATTGTCTAAAAATTCAAATACAGTAAGATACAGTTTTTGAAAATAAATAATTAATTATTTAATATATTTATCCACGTATACGAAATTGAACCGAAGTCCAAATACGGGACCCAAGGCCATAAATCAAGTCCGATATGATTCATATAGATCTTGAATGTATTTAGACTCATTTAAGTCAACAAAAACCCATGCTAGGTCTGGACTCAAATGATTATAATTAACAGAATACATAAAAATACGAATTTAAATATATAGACATATGTATATTAAAATATTATAATAATATTTTAATATAGTAAAATGTACTTAACCATAATATTTATCGATAATAAAATAACATGTAAATTTTACATATATTAAATATGGCACAAAATCATATATACATACATAGAAGTACATGTATATATAAATTATATATATATATATATATATATATATATATATATATATATATATATATATATATATATATATATATATACCCAGCCCAATAGGCTAATTGGCCAAAACCCGACCTAATGAACAGTAAACCCGAACCCAACCCAACAGTTAATGGGTTTGAAACCCGCTAGCACAAAACAAACCCGAAACCTAAATGTTAAATCTGTGTCATACAATTAGGGACACAAGTGATAGAATCTGACACCGTGTCTCGTATCCGAAGTCAGAATGACACGCACGACACGAATCTCACGTGTCCAAGCACACCATTGGATTCCTCGACACTCGGAGACCTCACACACGTGTACACGAGACACGACACGAACCACATAAAGAATGACACGTATGTGTCCGGCGAACGGAGGCTGTCGGGGTTGCTGTACGGCGGAGGAGGCGTCGTGGTGGCCGGAGAAAAATATGGCCGAGTTCGTCTCGTTGAGGCGAACTGTTTGGCGGTGGTTGGAGCGGCTGGCGGTGGCTAGAACGGCGGAAAACCTAGATCTAGGGTTCAGGCGAGCTCGTCGGAGAAGATGAGTCTATGGCGGGGGCTACGGTGGTCGGGGTAGTAAATAGGGTTAGGGTTTCGAATGTGGGGATTTTTATAGGGAAAATTTGGGGGTCAATTTGGGATTTTTGTGGAGAAATTAGGGTCTAGGGTTAGGGTTTAGGCCGGTGTCGTGGTGGCCGGTCGCCGTTCGGCTAATGGCCTGCCGACGACAAGGGTCAAATTTACATAAAAATCCTTCAAGATATCTTAAATTGCAAAACAGCCCACCTCCTTACAGTATGGAAATTTCCAATTTGCAAAACCTATCCCACAGTGTTCTGTTCAAAAATTAATTTGCACAAACAAATCAAATATTGCAGTTTTGATTTAAAATATTTGATTTAATTGCAAACTGCTATAAAATAATTTAAATAATTGCAAAATAATATTTTAAGTTTTATAAACCATTTAAAAATTATTTAAAAATTCTAGAAAATTCCTAATTATTATAATAAATTATTTTAAAGGCTAAAATAATCATTTGTAGTTTAAAAACCCTAATTTAAACATAAACTAATTTCAGGGGCTTACACTTCAGCAATCTGAATAACCTGGGAGAGGTTTCTTGGGGAAGCGGCCTTCTTGTATTCCTATACCGCGAGCTTGGGGCGACATCTCGTGTCAATTCGAAGACTATTGCCGGATGCCAGACCTTACTTCATGTAAGTTCTTTACTAGTTTATACTTGTGTATTCGCTAGCATTATTAACTTTTCTAATGTTTTTCATCAAGGCATGGATTTATGAGCACTTTCCGACCCTCAAACGTGCAACAGTCGTCGGAGACTACGATGAGCGTCTGTCCATGATGTGCAGATGGAAGCAAAACATATCCAACTCATCCGATGCCAAAAAATCGGACGCATTGTAGAAGCATGGAATTTCAGAACCAGAAGGTCTATGCGCCAGACTACATGCGCCAGAGCTTGGACAAAGTACTTCACGGTAAAAAACAACAAATATAGACATTGAAAGAGGACTTTTTATTTAACATATAAAAGTCTATTACATGTCTAAGAAAAGATTGTACAAAGGAGAATTTCTACAAAGAAAAGATCCTAAGTCTACAGCCAGCAGCCAACATGTGCCCTCAAGTAGGTGCAGCAATCAACATGCGCCCTCAGCCAGGCGCATCCCACCACGCGCCCTCAGCAGGGCGCATCCTTTTCAGAAGCTCAGTTATGTGCATCCCAGTTATGTGCATCCCTTCAGCAGCCCAGTTATGTGCCGCTCTTCCAGCCAGGCTCACCGCCGTCAAAATGCTTCGACTAATGAAGCATTTATTGAGCAGAACGAGGGTGGCAATCAACCCTCTAGCCGAGGAAGTGAAAAGAACCGCAAGCCAACCTGTGGCCAGGGGAGGCTTCGAAAGAGCCTCCAAAGGCCAAGGAAGATCGTGATCGAAACTGCAGGTAAAGAAGCAGCTTTCAACACAACCAGAATGGGCTACACCCATTTTGAAGGAAGAAAGAGCCACCAAAGCCGCAGCACCGCCATTCCGATCTGCGGCTCTTCCTGCACAACCAAGACGAGGTCCGAGCATCCCTATCTTTGGATGCAACAGGCACCTTCCGCCTGCCTCGGAAGCCCTCGACTCCGACTTTTGGATGTAACAGTCACCTTCAAGTGCATCAACGAAGACACTGCGTCGAATCTTCACCCTCGGGAGTATCTCGTCAACAGAATGCATTCGAGTACATAAGTTCATGTCGAAAAGACGTAAGAGAACGAGAAGCAAACCCTCTCTCCATGCCACTATTTATAGGCCGAGCAAATCAAACCCATGCGCCAAGTGGATGGCTCTCCGAATTTCGTGCAATGAATTTGCATTAAATGGATGAACCGGATGCTTCGAATTCAGCTAAGTCAAAACGGCTATTTAAAGCACTCGAAGAACGTAACAGTCGCACCATTAAAGACGTGTCACGAAGCAGATGTGCCGGCCAGACCGTGCATCACACAGACGCGCCCTTCAACATCAAGCGCATCACACAGACGCGCCTTTCAGCACCAAGCACATCACAGGGGATGCGCCCTCATGTGTCACGCCCCAGAACCAGAATACTGGAGAGCAGGGGCAGACATAGCCAGCTACGTATAATGAAATGGAACCCACGTCACTATACGGTCACGGCTGTCTAGATATATGAGGGTTTAACTACAATCTATCAGTCTCCTATGGTCAAGAACAAGCCTATTGTCTCAATCACAAGCAAGTAGTAACAGTCACAAGATATTAGAGCATCAATATATAATAGTAAGGCGTCCCATATATTACATATTGGATGATCATGAAGCTAGTCATATAAAATGTTAGGACTAGCAAGAGTTTTAGTCAATACATGATCAACCCTAGGATTTGTCAATCATGTTACAGCCCGTAGGCAGACAGTAAATAAAGGTGCAATACGAGCTAACACGTGCTCGCCGGCTAAACGCCTCAAAAGAATAATTTTACAATAAAGTGGGAGAACAAAAGAAACCCACTCATTGCCAGGGTTACGCCTGGTTTTCACCATCTGGCTGGAAGGTAGGTAGATCCTCTGGTGCTGCTCCGATATCTGGCCATACAAAACCAGCTGGATTAGACCCCAGAAAGAGCAAGTGCCATAAAGGAGGCTTCACTTAGGAACTAAAACCAGTATATCATAATAGAATATTAAAGATAATAAATAAAGAACTGATAATAATAGAGATAACAACAGTAAACTGAGTACAAGGAAACTATCCAAGTAGCCAGTTCACAACCCTTAAACCAAACAAGGACCGAGGTTGTAACCCTTCACCTGAATAAAAACCCGTCTCAAAAACTATTGGTATAGTGAAGACAATAAACGAAGAGAGGACACAGAACTGCTCCGGGAGCCAGGTTACAACCCTTAAACCAAACAAGGACCGGGGTTGTAACCCTTCGCCTGAACAGAACTGGACCACTGATCTTTATTGCTAAGGCCAGCATAATTAATCATGGTATTAAGGTAAGGTAAAACATGACGAACATGGCATGGGATTACAATAAGACAATAACGAAGAGAGGACACAGAACTGCTCCGGGAGCCAGGTTACAACCCTTAAACCAAACAAGGACCGGGGTTGTAACCCTTCGCCTGAACAAAACTGGACCCCCGATTGTTATTGTTAAGGCAAGCATCAATAATCATGTCATATCACAATCTTGCATAGGATCAGGATAAGACCAAGCGGGAATAAACTCCATCCAATCAATCACGGCCAATCAAGAGTACGGCTTGATACTTTTAACTAACTAGGGTTATCACAAGCCTAGTTACTAACAAGATGCAATGAGATTATCCCAACAGCCACAAGCCCTGCAGACCATCCGATTATCCAGGTCGAATGTCCATTTATGAAGAATGCAACACGTGACTGTGTGCTGGAAATGTGCCCTACTCGTCGGTAGGCTACAAGTCCACTTAATGCGCCTAGATAACGGGATTGTATGTAGCTGGAAATATCTTCTTGTCTACTAAATTATTCTAGTTTATTAGCCTTAGTCAATTGCAGTAGGTATCCCTGACCGTAGTACTCAGGGATCGCCATCCTAGACATGGTGCAAGACAGTACCAATTTATTTGTACAAATACAATCGTCCACGGTGTCCAGATCTTTCATACTTGTCATGTCAGGCTAGCTGTCGTAACAACATGCCGAGATATATCATGTCAGTTTACTTGTCAAGAGTGCGCCACAGCGGGCCACTATCGTATTCTATTCTTACCTTATCATGAATGAGAGAAACTTGCATAAAACAACTAGTGACATATTCTTGAAGCCAAGGAAAAGATCTACAACTTTTATGTTTTGAGTTTTTCGAGATTCTCGCTACAAAACAACTTAAACAGGCAAAAACAGCGAAATAGAGCAATTTCGGCGCATGGGATTCCTGCACTATCGGCGCATGGGATTCCTGCGCAATCGGCGCATGGGATTCCTGCACAGATCGGCGCATGGAATTCCTGCACAAATCGGCGCATGGGATTCCTGCACAAATCGGCGCATGGGATTCCTGCGCAATCGGTGCATGGGATTCCTGCACAATCGGCGCATGGAATTCCTGTGCAATCGGCGCATGTAATTTCTGCACAGATCGGCGCATGGGATTCCTGCACAAATCGGCGCATGGGATTTCTGCACAGATCGACGCATGGGATTCCTGCGCAAATCGGCGCATGGGATTCCTGCGCAATCGGCGCATGGCCTCCCGGCACATGGGGTTCGTCGTCCCCAAACAGCAAGTTCAGCCATGAAAGTTTCAAAAACTTGCCATGGCTATAACTTCCTCATCCGAAGTCGAAATCAAGCGAAACAAAAGCCAAAACTGAAGAAAATTGAATTCTCTACAACATAGAACCATTAGTTTTTGGAAATACCAAGTTTTTAGAGATCAAAACCAAGAAAAACTAAACAAGAAGGAACTTAAAACTTAGATCTACAAAAATATAACCATAAAAATGGAAAATGCCAAGTTCTAAAGTATCTTAGAATCAAGTAAGGAAGAGAATGGAACAATAAAACTTTGAGATCCATCATGAAGCAAGTTTGCACTTGCCTAAGCTCTCTCTCTTCCTGGTAGGTGTAGAAGTAAATGTGGAGAAGAAGAAGAGTAATGAAGAGAGAGAATGAAGGAATGGGTTAATAAAGGATGATGGGGGTGGTAGTAGGGGTTCTCCCCTTGGTTCATGATGAACCAAGGCAACCCAAGCCTAGCCGAACCAACCCAAAATAAACCTAGCCAAGCCAAGAGATATGCAATACAAGAGAAAATACGTACACGTATACCAAGATACGTAATATGAACTACAGACATTACAACTCTACCCTCCTTAAAAGAATTCCGTCCTCAGAATTTAATCAAGAGGCTAAAATTGCAAGGAAAAGCTATAATAATCGTAATCTATAACAAGCAGTCTATCATGCAGTCATTTATTCAAGCAAAGAATTGAAAGCATAAGGCATAAGGAAGACATTATACCTTACGAGTCAAACAGGTCGGGATATCGCGATCGAATATCATCCTCATGCTCCCACGTTGACTCACCCAAAGAGTGATGATCCCTAGCAACACAGACTAAACTAATAGTCTTGTTTTTGAGTATCTTCTCTCTGCGGTCCAATATAGACACGGGCCTCTCCTCATACGAAAGGTTGGTACCAATAACCAATTCCGAATGATCCAGGATGTGGCTCGGATCCGGGATATACCGTCGTAGTTGAGATACATGGAATACGTCATGCACCTCTCTTAGCGACGACAGAAGAGCGAGACGATAGGATACATCACCTACTCGCTCCAGAATATCGAACGGCCCTATATACCTAGGACTAAGCTTTCTCCGTACGCCGAAACGAATGACGCCACAGTTAGGTGAAATCCTCAGGAATACATGGTCGTCGACTGAGAATTCAAGGGGTCGCCGATGGGAATCGGCCTAATGACGCTGTCGATCTTGGGCAACTCGAAGATGATCTCTGACTCTTCTAACCACTTCAACGGTCTGAGCAATCATTTCTGGACCAAGCATCTGTCTCTCTCCAACATCATCCCAGGCTAGCGGGGATCTGCACTTCCTATCATACAGTGCCTCGAACGGTGCCATCTGGATACTAGCTTGGAAAATATTATTGTACGAGAACTCCATTAGGTGCAGGTGATCTTTCCACGAACCACCGAAATCGAGTGTACAAGATATCAATGTCTTCGAGAGTCTGGATCATGCGTTCTGACTGGCCATCTGTCTGCGGGTGATAAGCTGAGCTGAACTGGAGGCGAGTCCCCAAACTCTCTTGCAGGCTACGCCAAAAGTGCGACGTAAATCTGAAATCTCTGTCCGAGGTGATACTGACTGGTACACCGTGCAATCTGACAATCTGTCGGAGATACATCTTCGCTAGCTGAGCCGTCGACTGACCAACTCTGAACGGGAGAAAGTGAGCCACCTTAGTGAGCATGTCTATGACAAACCAAATAGCGTCTCTGCCAGCCGGGGATCTAGGCAATCCAGTCACAAAATCCATGGTTATATGCTCCCACTTCCATTCTGGAATTGGCAAGGGCTGAAGTAGTCTAGCTGGCCTCTGAAGTTCAGCCTTAACTTGTTGGCAAACCAAACATCGAGAGACAAACCGGGCTATCTCCCTCTTCATGCCATTCCACCAAAAGTGTTGACGAATATCACGGTACATCTTCGTACCGCCGGGATGAATGGAATACTGCGAACTGTGAGCCTCCGTCATAATCTCCTGTCTGATATCTCCATCGGGTACACAAAGACGCTTTCCATGTCGAAGTGTACCATCTTCATGGATACATAACTCTGGTCTTCGTCCTGCCTCACACTCTGCTCTGAGTCGCTGAAGCTTGGAATCTGCTAACTGCGCCATCCGGATCCTCTTGACTATAGTGGACTGAACTTGTATGCTGGCCATCAATGCCACACTGGTAGGAAGGATAACTTCTATACCCATCTTCTGAAGATCGGCTAACAGCTCTGGTTGTGCTGTTAGGAAATAAACTCCGGCTCTCATGCTCAATGTATCTGCAACGACGTTGGCCTTCCCAGGATGATACTGCAAGTTGACATCATAATCCACAAGTAGCTCCAGCCACCTCCTCTAACGCATGTTGAGATCCTTCTGGGTGAACACATACTTCAGGCTCTTGTGGTCGGTGAAAATCTCTACCCTATCTCCGTACAAGTAGTGCCTCCACAACTTAAGTACAAACACTACTGCTGCCAATTCCAAGTCATGGGTTGGGTAATTCCTCTCATGATCACGAAGTTGTCGTGATGCATAAGCTATTACCTTCCCTGTAACACCCAGTTTCTAAAATGAGGGTAATTTTGAAATTTTGTAATTATAATTATTAATTAATGATATTTATTTCATATTAGAATTTTTAGTGATTTTTAATTAATTTTAAACTATTTAAATTTATGACTTGTGATTTTGGTGTTGTGCTAGTAATTAGTAGATACTGCCTACCCTAGAGCTTAGCCACGTGATTAGGATATTTTTGACATTTTTAGGGTTATTTGGATTTATTATAATTTATTTGAATTTATGGGAATTTTTAGAATTTATTTTGGAATTGTTTAGATGAAGGTTGACTAGTGTTGACTAGGAGACTAACCTAGTGACTAACCTAGGTTAAGACCCCTTGGTTAGGTTAAGTAAACTTGGTTAGACCTAATTTAGTGAGATTTAAGTCATTAGGACTTGTTTGGAGAGTTTTGGAGTTGATTAGGCTAAATGGCTCATGACTTCATAAGTCATGATTAATGACTTGAATCTTTAAGCCCATAGGCCCACACCATGTAGCCAACCTAAACCTAATCAGCCCATGGCAGCCACTATTGATCATTTCCCCCTATTTAATCCCCTCCTAGAATTTAGGGCTAGCGTCCATTGGGATTTGTGCAAGTTTTAGAAAGAGGTGAGCTCCCATCTTTAGAAATTCATAGTAAATCCATTTCTCCTTCTTTTTAATCCAAACAAGTTGCATTGGGTTTTAAATTCTTCCCACTTCCTGTTGGTAATTAATATTCTCAGATTTGAAGAGCTTTGGAGGAGTTTCACCATCAAGGAGAACCTCACTCTTTTGAACTTTTGAGGATTTGTGATACATAGAGGTAACTCTCTACTTTTACCATGGAATTCTGATTAAATTGCATGTATAGGGAGCCCTAGACCTAACCTAACTATAGGAATAGGAATCCCTAGGGTTTCGTGTCGTTTCGTGTCCAAACAGGACACGTATCAGAGTCCCATGACAAGTGTTTGTGTAAATGCCTAAATGAAACTTTCTGTGCTGTTTTTGAATTGTATTTGAATGTAAATTTAGTTTTTAATATCGCTTATCCAATTTTGTAACTCTGAGATGATATCGTGTTGGTGTCGTGTCGTTTGGTCGCCCGCACACACACACTTGGACACGCGCGCGCGGGCTACAGTAATCCCCTGCACCACGGGCACTTTTCTGGACACGACACGATTTTCCTCGACACGAAACTTTGGGGGAACGTTGGGGCACCCACTGACATCACGCTCCCCAAGTTTCGTGGGAATTCGTGCACTGGTCGATGAGAAATCGACCGTGCACGGGTTTTTCCCTGACTGTGTGCACAGTTTAAACACACACTGACACGGCCCTATTACTCAGAACACGACACACCCTGACACGATTCAGGGTGTCGAGCACCTAGCCCTACCCTAGGCGCACACCCTTGCACGAGCACGAGATCTAATTAGTGTCGTGTCGTGTCCTAGACTTGCACGAACACGTGCACGATAATTATCCTGTTTTTGCACTGTTTCGTATCTCGAATTGATTGGACATGTTTGTGTCCACTTTTGTGGACACAAACACATCACATAGCACAATTACAATGTATTCTCACTTTACCAACCCTAAAAATTGTGTTTTAATTAAATTTCATTGTTTATTTGCATCTTTCCCTTTTTTCTGAAATTCTCAGTATCAGTCCATTTCTGATTTTCCAGTTTTTGTGAAATCCGATTTCTAACATCATTTTAACCCCTAGCTACTGTTATTTACATCATATAAGACCCCTAACAGGTTCACCTACTTGAGTTCTTCTAGTGTGGCAAGTTTGGGTTCGATTTGTTGTGTTTTAGGTTTAAAATCTGAGATTGAATGGTATTATTTGCACTGTTGTTTAATATCAAAATCTGAGATTGTGTGGGGACTATTGATTAAGTTTTTAGGTGTTATATGAGTTGTGTGAACTGTTGTTTAAATGTTTAATTTCTGAAACTGATGGACTGATTATAGGAGGAGGTTTTTCCTATTTAAAACTGAGTTTAGTTTAGATGTTATGAAAACTGAAATGAGTTTTAATGTCTTCAAATGTTGAATGATATGTGTATGAGAATGATTGAATTGATTAAGGTAAATCAGAAGACTGAGCTTAACAACTTATAAAACTGGGATTTCTTTGTGTAAACCTGAGATATGTTCAGAACTGAGTTGAAATTGAAATGCAATGTGGGTTGGTCACTGTAAAAAAAAAACAAACAAACTGAGATTCATGTATTGATGTATATATACATTGATAGTTCACTGGATTATGAGAACATGTAGAGTACACTGTTATTGATTCCTGATATCTTTACACATATGTATCATGACACACACTTAACCCTCACACACCCAAATCACATACACACACACAGGTATAGCCTACACACACACACATGAGCTGGACACACTGTCACAGGCTCCTGATTTCACACACACATATGTACACATGTCACCACTAGCCCACACACTCATGTATGATCCCTCACACCCTGTTTTCCTGTTATCACACAGGTTTTCCTGTCACAGCTCACTCTCACACATTACACTCTCTTACACACCTATTCTAGTTATTCCCTGTCACACACACATTGACACATTATGCTCACTCACACACAGGTACACCATTGTCCTTGACAGTCACCCTTGCACACCCTCCTTCCCTACACTCTCACTAACACACATGAACCCCTTACATGCTCTTCTCTATATCTCTCTGTATATACTATACATGGCTAAATATGTGATGTGGTAGATAGAGATTTTTCCTATAGTTATATGCTCTATATATATATGTTGTATAGGTGTAAGCTTATATTCATGTATATATATGTATGAAATTCATGATAGATAGCTAAATGTGATGTTGCCTATAATGTGTGGCTTGTTTTTGGCTTGTATAGCCTTGGAATGATGGGTGTTGTCTAGTAGAGGCTTGACAGAACCTAGAATGACTTGTTAGACCTAGTTAGTTGAGTTTAGACTTTTTTTTGACCATAGTTGACCTAGTTTGACTAGTGCAGTTGACCATAGTTGACCAAGAGTTGACTTTGGTCTAGATTGACCTAGATTCATGTAGAACGCATTATAGTGCATCATATTACCATTCTGGACTTGTTGTGACTTGTACTGTTCTATAGGAGACAGACACCACTCCTCGGACAGTATATTCTCTTCGGACATTCAGGATACCAGGCGAGTACATTCTCTGATTATTTCATATCCTGCTTAGAATTATTTTCCTGCTTTAAATTACTTTACTTGATACTGCCACGTTGGTCACACGGATTGGTACTATATGGATCTTTTCATGAGATGTTATCCCCCTCGGGAGCATCGGATACTACATGTTTTGTGCGTTTCATGAATCATCACGTATCTCTATGCTTCCTCTGATTTACGAATCGCTTGTGACACATGTACTCTCATGTTCACAGAGCCATCATGAATCACCTTCACGTATCACTCATTTTATGAGCCATGTGAAGTTTCACGAATCTTAACATAACTTGAACAGATCTTTGTGTATCGATTGGGGATGGAGGAGTGAAAATAGACATGTGAATATTATCCCAATAGCTGTAGTCATGAATCACTCTCTTAGCTGTAGTCATAAATCTCCTATGCCATTCACATGTTTATATTTTAGTCTGACTCACTAGTCACTATTAGCTCTCTATGTATAGTAGATATTTCTATTACAGTTTCTCTCTCTGTTTACATACTGCATTTCTTCAGTATCTATATCTTAGTTTACTGCATGATTATATTTTCTAACCTGCTATGAACTGTTGAGATGTACTGTACTCGCTCCTGTCCTGACTGGACCTGTTGAAAATATTACAGAGGATGAGGAGGAGGCCCTATGTACCACCTATTACGGAGCAGGATTAGACGACACCTGCGACCTGGTTCCTCTGGAGGACCCAGCTGCAGCACAGGATGCCACTCCCAGAGTCTAGACTAGATAGCTAGGCTTTAGCTTTACTTTCAGCATTGTTATTTGAATTTCAGTTGTTGTTCTGAGTTGTAGTTCATATTTAGAGACTTCTATTGAGTTGGATATTCTTGAGTTGTTATCTTAGACACTTAGATTTTCTCTCTTAATAGTATTACTTTGTGTTTCTGATCTCTCTATCTACCTTTTCTATTCTATATCTGCTTTAGATGTGATTGAGACTGTTCTGTTATGTCACCTCCATTCGGAGTGTATATACTGCACAGGTACCTTTATATTGTTAGATGATTGACCTAGGACAGCGTTCTACCGCCGACACTGCGGTGTAGGCTGGACGTTGTTACGTTCTCGTACCCTCACAGTGGGTGCGGGTCGTGACACATTTTTAGTGGTGGCCCACGCAGGTCTAGTTTATGTAGTGGTATTCGAACTAGAGTATCACTACAGCCTGCAGTAGGATTAGGATATTTTGAAGGTACTCAATCACAAATAGGAAAAACTCTTATTCAGATTCCGTATATCTACATTTTGTCGCTTATTGTCTTCCTTGAAATTAAACTGTCCTCCTTTGGTATTTCGTCTCATTCTCAGCAATTGTTTCCTTTTGATCTGTGTCTCCAGGATGGTTGAGACGCGATCGCATCGCCAGGGCCAAGGGGACGTCGATGAGAGGTCTGCCACCTCTCATGCTCAGCAGTCAGCCCCTGGTGCTGCAGCCCCAGTCAGGCCAGCTGGGGTAGGCGTTTCAGCAGCTTTTGGGGGAGCCCCACCAGCAGTGAGGCATGAGCCGAGTCCGGTGATTCCGGATGTACTTTTTCAGCAGCAGCAGCCACCTGCAGGGATGATTGACGCCGTTCAGCTGTTAGCCTTCTTCCGGCAGTACATGGAGGGTCAACAGACCCAGCAGCATGGGCAGACAGCAGAGCTTGCACGAGGCATTGAGCTGGCGATGACTGCAGTAGAGAGAGTCATAGCTCAGCCAGCGGCAGCCCCGCAGCCATACCAGCCACGAGAGAAAGGCATCCAGGACTTCCAGAAGATGCACCCGAGGGACTTTCGCGGGACAGAGGGGATCCTGTATGCCGATGAGTGGATCGAGCATATGGAGGAGATCTTCAGGCTAGCTGAGATTTCGACGAGGCTTCAGATAGAGGCAGCAGCCAGCATGATACAGGATCTGGCTCGGACATGGTACCAGACCGACCCGAGGGTCGGTACAGCAGGACAGACTTGGGCAGCATTCAAGAAGCTGTTCAAGGAGAAGTTCTTTCCAGACGCAGCGCTGGGAGCCCTCGAGACCCAGTTCGAGGCCCTAGTCCAAGGTAACCAGTCTGTGGAAGAGTACGCAGGAGAGTTCTGCCGCTTGAGCAGATTTATGGATGACTTGTCAGAGACGACGAAGGCCCGAAGGTTCTGGAAGGGCTTGGTAAAGGAGGTCAAGTCCTACACCAAGAATGCCCGCAGCACTACATTTGAGGAGATCCTGGTGGACGCTTTAGCTGCAGAGGATGATCTTGAGCTTAGGCTCAAGAGGGGACGAGACTCCCAGGGAGGCAGCAGTAGCGGAGGACCAGCCAAGAGGCCGCACGTTCAGCAGCACGTTCAGCAGCACGTTCAGCAGCAGTTCCAGGGTCACGGCCATCAGCAGGGACAGCAGCAGCCCAGACAGCATCAGGCACCGAGACAGCAGGTAGTCAGTTGCCCCTACTGTAAGAAGCCGGGGCATGGATGGGGTGAGTGCAGGAGGAGGCTGGGCAGGTGCCTACTATGTGGAGCAGCGGACCACCAGCTGAGGGAGTGTTCCCAGTACATAGGCACAGCACCAGGAGGAGGAGCCAAGGCTCCGGTAGGTCAGCAGCGGGGACCGTTACCGACACAGCAGCAGAGGTTTGTGCAGTATCAGCATCAGGCTGGAGGAGGCCAGCAGGGGCGAGCTTACGCCATGACAGTCGAGGATGCTCAGGCAGTGGGAGAGGTGCTTGCAGGTTCTATTCTTTTCGATTCCATTTCCACCTTGCCTCATTATATCTATCTTGAAATTCAATTCCATCTGTTCTTATCTGCTTCCTTATCTGTTGATAAGTTTTGATCTGGCATTTCTTTTCGATTTGGTTTTCTTCTGAGATGAATCATATGGGCTAGGTCATCTTGGTTATGGAATCTAGAATCTTGATGGTCGTGTTTAGCTGGCATAGTGAGGACATATAGTCAGATTTAGGACGTATTTCTTGGGTGTGGGAATTTAAGTGTTTTCGCTGCCAAGCATGCGGCAATGCGAAAATTTTAAATACCATAATTCTAGAGGTATGTACCTTAGTCGATGACTCTGTGATTATCGTAGCCTTGCTCACTAGCACGATGAAGATTCTGAGTGTCATGATTTTGGACAGACGCATATGATTATCTGACGGTATGTTTGAGACTTTGATTGTGGGGTGTTTGACCTAGGAGACTGCTACCATCTTAATTTCGAGGACGAAATTTTTATAAGGTGGGTAGGATTGTAACACCCAGTTTCTAAAATGAGGGTAATTTTGAAATTTTGTAATTATAATTATTAATTAATGATATTTATTTCATATTAGAATTTTTAGTGATTTTTAATTAATTTTAAACTATTTAAATTTATGACTTGTGATTTTGGTGTTGTGCTAGTGATTAGTAGATACTGCCTACCCTAGAGCCTAGCCACGTGATTAGGATATTTTTGACATTTTTAGGGTTATTTGGATTTATTATAATTTATTTGAATTTATGGGAATTTTTAGAATTTATTTTGGAATTGTTTAGATGAAGGTTGACTAGTGTTGACTAGGAGACTAGCCTAGTGACTAACCTAGGTTAAGACCCCTTGGTTAGGTTAAGTAAACTTGGTTAGACCTAATTTAGTGAGATTTAAGTCATTAGGACTTGTTTGGAGAGTTTTGGAGTTGATTAGGCTAAATGGCTCATGACTTCATAAGTCATGATTAATGACTTGAATCTTTAAGCCCATAGGCCCACACCATGTAGCCAACCTAAACCTAATCAGCCCATGGCAGCCACTATTGATCATTTCCCCCTATTTAATCCCCTCCTAGAATTTAGGGCTAGCCTCTATTGGGATTTGTGCAAGTTTTAGAAAGAGGTGAGCTCCCATCTTTAGAAATTCATAGTAAATCCATTTCTCCTCCTTTTTAATCCAAACAAATTGCATTGTGTTTTAAATTCTTCCCACTTCCTGTTGGTAATTAATATTCTCAGATTTGAAGAGCTTTGGAGGAGTTTCACCATCAAGGAGAACCTCACTCTTTTGAACTTTTGAGGATTTGTGATACATAGAGGTAACTCTCTACTTTCACCATGGACTTCTGATTAAATTGCACGTATAGGGAGCCCTAGACCTAACCTAACTATAGGAATAGGAATCCCTAGGGTTTTGTGTCGTTTCGTGTCCAAACAGGACACGTATCAGAGTCCCATGACAAGTGTTTGTGTAAATGCCTAAATGAAACTTTCTGTGCTGTTTTTGAATTGTATTTGAATGTAAATTAGTTTTTAATATCGCTTATCCAATTTTGTAACTCTGAGATGATATCGTGTTGGTGTCGTGTCGTTTGGTCGCCCGTACACACGCACTTGGACACGCGCGCGCGGGCTACAGTAATCCCCTGCACCACGGGCACTTTTCTGGACACGACACGATTTTCCTCGACATGAAACTTTGGGGGAACGTTGGGGCACCCACTGACATCACGCTCCCCAAGTTTCGTGGGAATTCGTGCACTGGTCGATGAGAAATCGACCGTGCACGGGTTTTTCCCTGACTGTGTGCACAGTTTAAACACACACTGACACGGCCCTATTACTCAGAACACGACACACCCTGACACGATTCAGGGTGTCGAGCACCTAGCCCTACCCTAGGCGCACACCCTTGCACGAGCACGAGATCTAATTAGTGTCGTGTCATGTCCTAGACTTGCACGAACACGTGCACGATAATTATCCTATTTTTGCACTGTTTCGTATCTCGAATTGATTGGACACGTTTGTGTCCACTTTTGTGGACACAAACACATCACATAGCACAATTGCAATGTATTCTCACTTTACCAACCCTAAAAATTGTGTTTTAATTAAATTTCATTATTTATTTGCATCTTTCCCTTTTTTTCTGAAATTCTCAGTATCAGTCCATTTCTGATTTTCCAGTTTTTGTGAAATCCGATTTCTAACATCATTTTAACCCCTAGCCACTGTTATTTACATCATATAAGACCCCTAACAGGTTCACCTACTTGAGTTCTTCTAGTGTGGCAAGTTTGGGTTCGATTTGTTGTGTTTTAGGTTTAAAATCTGAGATTGAATGGTATTATTTGCACTGTTGTTTAATATCAAAATCCGAGATTGTGTGGGGACTATTGATTAAGTTTTTAGGTGTTATATGAGTTGTGTGAACTGCTGTTTAAATGTTTAATTTCTGAAACTGATGGACTGATTATAGGAGGAGGTTTTTCCTATTTAAAACTGAGTTTAGTTTAGATGTTATGAAAACTGAAATGAGTTTTAATGTCTTCAAATGTTGAATGATATGTGTATGAGAATGATTGAATTGATTAAGGTAAATCAGAAGACTGAGCTTAACAACTTATAA
The DNA here is from genome assembly GCA_029216955.1 of Iris pallida. NCBI lineage: Eukaryota > Viridiplantae > Streptophyta > Magnoliopsida > Asparagales > Iridaceae > Iris > Iris pallida. The sequence goes on along the minus strand of JANAVB010039828.1, from coordinate 2,455 downwards.
AACTGGGATTTCTTTGTGTAAACCTGAGATATGTTCAGAACTGAGTTGAAATTGAAATGCAATGTGGGTTGGTCACTGTAAAAAAAAAAACAAACAAACTGAGATTCATGTATTGATGTATATATACATTGATAGTTCACTGGATTATGAGAACATGTAGAGTACACTGTTATTGATTCCTGATATCTTCACACATATGTATCATGACACACACTTAACCCTCACACACCCAAATCACATACACACACACAGGTATAGCCTACACACACACACATGAGCTGGACACACTGTCACAGGCTCCTGATTTCACACACACATGTGTACACATGTCACCACTAGCCCACACACTCATGTATGATCCCTCACACCCTGTTTTTCTGTTATCACACAGGTTTTCCTGTCACAGCTCACTCTCACACATTACACTCTCTCACACACCTATTCTAGTTATTCCCTGTCATACACACATTGACACATTATGCTCACTCACACATAGGTACACCACTGTCCTTGACAGTCACCCTTGCACACCCTCCTTCCCTACGCTCTCACTAACACACATGAACCCCTTACAAGCTCTTCTCTATATCTCTCTGTATATACTATACATGGCTAAATATGTGATGTGGTAGATAGAGATTTTTCCTATAGTTATATGCTCTATATATATATATGTTGTATAGGTGTAAGCTTATATTCATGTATATATATGTATGAAATTCATGATAGATAGCTAAATGTGATGTTGCCTATAATATGTGGCTTATTTTTGGCTTGTATAGCCTTGGAATGATGGGTGTTGTCTAGTAGAGGCTTGACAGAACCTAGAATGACTTGTTAGACCTAGTTAGTTGAGTTTAGACTTTTTTTGACCATAGTTGACCTAGTTTGACTAGTGCAGTTGACCATAGTTGACCAAGAGTTGACTTTGGTCTAGATTGACCTAGATTCATGTAGAACGCATTATAGTGCATCATATTACCATTCTGGACTTGTTGTGACTTGTACTGTTCTATAGGAGACAGACACCACTCCTCGGACAGTATATTCTCTTCGGACATTCAGGATACCAGGCGAGTACATTCTCTGATCATTTCATATCCTGTTTAGAATTATTTTCCTGCTTTAAATTACTTTACTTGATACTGCCACGTTGGTCACACGGATTGGCACTATATGGATCTTTTCATGAGATGTTATCCCCCTCGGGAGCATCGGATACTACATGTTTTGTGCGTTTCACGAATCATCACGTATCTCTATGCTTCCTCTGATTCACGAATCGCTTGTGACACATGTACTCTCATATTCACAGAGCCATCATGAATCACCTTCACGTATCACTCATTTTATGAGCCATGTGAAGTTTCACGAATCTTAACATAACTTGAACAGATCTTTGTATATCGATTGGGGATGGGGGAGTAGAAATAGACATGTGAATATTATCCCAATACCTGTAGTCATGAATCACTCTCTTAGCTGTAGTCATGAATCTCCTATGCCATTCACATGTTTATATTTTACTCTGACTCACTAGTCACTATTAGCTCTCTATGTATAGTAGATATTTCCATTACAGTTTCTCTCTCTGTTTACATACTGCATTTCTTCAGTATCTATATCTTACTTTACTGCATGATTATATTTTCTAACCTGCTATGAACTGTTGAGATGTACTGTACTCGCTCCTGTCCTGACTGGACCTGTTGAAAATATTACAGAGGATGAGGAGGAGGCCCTATGTGCCACCTATTACGGAGCAGGATTAGACGACACCTGCGACCTGGTTCCTCTGGAGGACCCAGCTGCAGCACAGGATGCCACTCCCAGAGTCTAGACTAGATAGCTAGGCTTTAGCTTTACTTTCAGCATTGTTATTTGAATTTCAGTTGTTGTTCTGAGTTGTAGTTCATATTTAGAGACTTGTATTGAGTTGGATATTCTTGAGTTGTATCTTAGACACTTAGATTTTCTCTCTCTTAATAGTATTACTTTGTGTTTCTGATCTCTCTATCTACCTTTTCTATTCTATATCTGCTTTAGATGTGATTGAAACTGTTCTGTTATGTCACCTCCATTCGGAGTGTATATACTACACAGGTACCTTTATATTGTTAGATGATTGACCTAGGACAGCGTTCTACCGCCGACACTGCGGCGTAGGCTGGGCGTTGTTACGTTCTCGTACCCTCACAGTGGATGCGGGTCGTGACATTCCCATGCTGCATCAGAACACATCCTAGACCTCTGCCCGAAGCATCACAATATACTGAGAATCCTCCAGTTCCATCTGGAAGCGTGAGAATAGGAGCCATCATCAAGCCTCGCTTCAGCCTCTTAAAAGAATCCTGGCACTTTGCTGTCCAAGCAAACTGCACATCCTTGCGGGTCAACTGGGTCAATGGCGCTGAATTCGAGCAAAATCCGAAACAATTCGACGGTAGTAGCCGGC
>JANAVB010039827.1:0-128184 GCA_029216955.1 Iris pallida | reverse complement strand
GCGCTCAAATTCCGGCCTTCCAGTGTAACTCTCCGTCCCTTACAATATTATTAATCAGGATAATACCTCCCCCGGTCATAATCCTGCAAGTCTTACCCAGATATTCAGCAATAATATTGTGTCTAAGAGCAAAAGAAACGGACACAAAACTGTGTGTAGCACCGGAATCAAACAAAGCTATGCAGGAAAGGAATCAAGTAGAACAAACTTGCCACAACATCTACCACCGGCTCAATCCCTTTGGCTACTAGAGCAAATGCTCTGCCCTGAACACCCCGCTGCTGGTGGTTGGGCAAACCGTTGTTGCTGAGTTGGAAGTAGACCCCTCTGCTGTACTGCAGGTGCCCTCGTCGGTGCCCCCTGAGCTGTCACCGCTCCACGGGCCACCCTACGAGTCGCAGGACAATCTCTCAACTGATGTCCGACGTTACCGTAATAGAGACATACCCAGCCTCTTTCGGCAGACCTTCCAGATATGCCCAGGCCTCTTACAGTAGTTGTACTGTGGAGCATTCTACATCTGCCTCTGCTGATGGTGATGTACCTACTGAACTGGTGCCCTGGCCTGAACCTGCGGCTGGTGATGCTGAAAAGAACGATGCTAAAGCTGAGGGCGTTTAGTCCCTCGCGCTGCTAGTATCCCCGAGAATATATCACGATCCTCTTGGGCTTCAAGCCCCACTCCCTTCCACCTTACGGGCCTTCGCAAGGATCTCGGCATACATCGCATAGAAAGAAGGGATAAGGATCTTGATATCCCATATCAACCCCTCCCTGAAATGGCTGTTCTTGATCTCCGGGTCACGAATAATATACTCCGCATATCGGCCTAGTCGGTCGAACTCTGCAGCGTATTCTTCACAGACATGCTACCCTGCTGAAGGTTCTGAAACTGCCTTACTAGGTCAATCTTGTCTGTAGGTGAAAAGAACTTCTCCTTGGAGGTCCTTGAACTCGGCCCAGGTATGGCCCTCCCCAGCAAGAGCTGGCTCATTTCTGAACCAGGTACGAGCGATGTCCAACAACTGTAGCCCTACCGCCTCGACCTTCAGGTCGTCTGCTAGGCGAGAAGCTTTCATCTGTCGCTTGATGTCCTCGAGCCAGTCATCAGCATAAACCACGTCCTCAGTCCCGCTAAAATCACGAGGCCCCAGCTTCTTGAAGTCCTGAATGTCGTCTGGCCTCGGACGCGCTCCCTAATGTGGAGCCCTCTGCTCCATGACTGCTAAAGCCAACTGATGGGCATCTTCTATGCCCTGACACATCGCGTTGGTCTGCCTCTGTTGTGCCTCAGACTGGACCCTCTGTATCTCCAACATATGCTGGAAGAAGGCTAGCATCTGACACATGTCTGTAGGCAGAAAGACGGAGGAAAACATCTGTAACTGACGGAGGAGTCCGCTGTGCAGGAGGAGGATGAGTGCCCACGTCAACAGCTGGTACTTCGGCAGGAACAGTCATAGCAACCTCCGGGACAGTCCATGGAACTGGTGGAGGAGCACCCCTAAAAGTTGCTGCCGACGCTCCGACTGCGACAGAAGTGACTGGATCAGGTTCGCGAGATATAGCGGACCTCTTAATATCTACGGCCTCAGGATGCTGTGAACTTGTCTGTACTGTTTGCCATTAAAATCTTTTGATTGCAAATTTCAATTACAAACAGAACAGTATTACAATGTAGGACTTAGACGTAGTCCTATAAGAATACTTTTGTTTATCTGGGTCCCTGTGTCGATGGAGCGAGTGGTAATGCATTGACTCCGTTGACGATCTGACGATGGTTCTCGGTTCTCTGAAGGTCCAGGTTGCTCTGGGTGCTGGAGCTTGCAGAAAAGGAGACGTTGAGTGTCTGTATCTGCCTCTCTCACTGTGTATGTAGGTCTCTGTCTGTAGGTGTCTCACTGTGTCTCTGATACGTAGCATGGAGAGGATCTTTCTGTTGCTGAGATCTTGGATGATTAGCACCCCATCATAGGCTGAATCGAGTCAAAGGACACGTGGCGCATATCCGTTGCTCAAAGATCTCGGATTTGGTGGAGAGTGATCTGATAGGATGCGCCTGGGATTGGGTGCATGAGAAGACTTTGGCTCACAACCTTCAGAAGTCACGAACCAGTCTGGGCGCACGGCTTTTGAGGCGCATGCGAGTCTTTCGGCGCATGGCCACTGAGACGCATGCGAGTGGTTTGTCGGCCATGTGGGTCGTACCCGTCGGAGGAAAGTAATGATGACTGATGTCAGTAACGCTTCGTCTTCTGAAAAAGCTGCTAACTGTCTAGTCCTCGGGGGACGTGCTGCCAACTCTGTCACTTGAGCATTAATTGCTTGATGGGTGACGAGCCGGAATGGGCGCATGGGTCCATGTTGATTAGGACGCATGGATCTGTGCTTTGCTGGGCGCATCCTTACGGGGCGCTTTGGAACTGACGGGCGCATCTGTGTGATGCGCTGTGTCTGACAGGCGCATCCACTTGCCTGGCACGTCTTTATTGGTCTGACTTTTGTGTTCTTTAAGTGCTTTAAATAGCCGTTTTGACTTGGCTGAATTCAAAACGTCAGGTTCATCATCATTAATGCAAATTTATTGCACGGGATTCGGAGAGCCCGCCACTTGGCGCATGGGTTTGATTTGCCCGGCCTATAAATAGTAGCAAGGAGAGTTTGCTTCTCGTTCTCTCACGTCCTTCCGAAATGAACTTGTTTGCTCGAGTACATTCTGTTGACGAGATGTTCCCGAGGGTGAAGATGCGACGACTTGTCTTCGTTCATGCACTTGAAGGTGACTGTTACATCCAAAAGTCGGAGTCGAGGGCTTCTGAGGCAGGCAAAAGGTGCCTGTTGCATCCAAAGATCGGGATGCTCGAGCCTCGTCTCCGTTATGCTGGAAGAGCCGCAGATCGGAATTGTGGTGCCCCGATCATCTTTCTGGGCTTTGGAGAGCTCATCCTCCTGCTAGAGTGGGTGTTGCCCATTCTGGTTGTGTTGAAAGCCTCCTTTTATCGCGGATCGATTGCGGTGCTCTCTTCTTCCTTTGGAGAGATCTTCCTCCGCTAGGGTGGGGTTGATCGCCCACCCTTATTCTGCCCAATAAATGCTTCATTAGTCGAAGCACTCGATCAGGTCGAAGTGGAGCGCATATGCTGAGACTTCATGATGCACATAACTGAGACGCTGAAGGGATACGTCTGGCTGAGACGCTGAAGAGATGCGCCTGGCTGAGACTGTAGAGCGTAAAAAGTGCTTCATGGACTAAGTCAAAGAAGTTGAGAACTTTACGCAATTCAAACTAAGTCAAACTCAGACTTTATGCGAGTTATTCTCTACGCAAGCTACTCTACGCAAGCTACTGTACGCAAGCTATTCTCTACGCGGAAGCTTTTACGCGAGAGTTATCCTCCAACTTTACGTCGGGGACAGGCTGTCAGACTGTATTTATTGTGCGTGATTTTTGATCTGACAGCAGGATTTTCTGACAAGAACAGTGCACAGAAGCCGATAGGATTTGATTTACACTAAACCTAACACTTGTCGTTTAGTGTGCAGATGGGCTACTTTACGCTCAATAAACTGCTTCTTTTACGCACGATGCTATTTCGAGCTTTTACGCTCAAAGCTATTGTGTGCGTAAAGTTTATTTGAGCTAATTTTACGCTCAAGGCTATTTTTAGCCACTTTACGCTGGGAGTTTATTTTGGGCTATTTTTACGCCCAGTCTGCTACTTTACGTAAGAAGTATGTTTTGGGTCATTTTACGCCCGAACTTTCCTGACTACATGAGAACGTGGTTTGCTTACGTGGCTTTCATGCCACACTTATCGAGGAACGTGTGTACGTGCTCTCCTCATTTTGTTGAAGTAATACACGTGTCAACGTGCGTAGAGGATAATATACATCGTGGGTGACAGTTACTCGCGTAGAGACCCGATTTTGTTGCTTTTTACGCACAAAGGGTCTAGTCTATAAATAGACTTATTTTCAACAGACAACATCAAGAGATCAATAGAGATACAGGAGAAGAGATTCTGAGAAAACTCATACTTTCAGAGTGATATTCCCAAAAGTATTTCTTCATCTTTTTCTCAAGAACAGGGTGAAGCAAAGCAAGAAAGCATTCGACTGTGCCATCAGTGCCGTTGCTCGATACCTTTCCGATGACTTAGTTCTTCCGATTGTTCGTCTTCTTCAAGCAGTTCTCTTCATCATCATCATATGGTCCAAGGAACAAAGTGATCGCTCTCAGATCAGACTTCCATAACAATACTTCCAAGAATAATTTGTACTTCTTGTACTTTTTCTAGTTTTCTTTCAAAAGCCAATTTTTAGGCATTTTGTTAAGTAAAACAGAGACGCTGAAGAGATGCGCCTGACTGAGAGCGCATGGCGGTTGCTGCGCCTAGCTGTAGACTTAGGGTCTTTTCTTTGTATTGTAAAGCCCCTTTTTTAGACATGTGATAGACTCTTATATGAAAATAAAATCTTCTTTTAATGTCTATACTTTTGCTGTTTGTTGTGCCAAGTACTTCATCTGAGCTCCCTGGCGCACGTAATGTTAGCGCATAGGATTTCCGGTCCTGAAATTCCATGCTTCTACAAGACCCCCTTCAAGGTTTTCAAAACTTTTTATCAAGTTTTGGAATACTTTGAATAAGAAGCATGGTGGTATCTTCAACGGGGCGCATGACTGTTCGGGTGCATGATTATTCCGCGTATCAGTGATGGGGCGCATGCTCCTCTCAGTTAAATGATAACGCTTCGAAGTAATCAACAAAAGATTAATGATGATTTTTTTGGATTATTTGCAGTTATCATTTCGCAGAACCCCAAGCGGCGGCTGATGTCACTCCTTATCGGTTTTCACGTATGCCCGAGCCTATAAATAGGCGTCTGATGGAGAGAGAGGATTTTTCTCCTCTTTGCTTTCTTCTTCTCTAGAGTTCTTCTTTCGGAAAAAAAACCCTAACTTCTTCTTTCACGAAATGGCCCCAAAACTCCTCGCGGTGGTGCTGGCAAGGGGAAGGAGCCTGCGGAGTTCGTCGAAGAGGACGTTCATGTCACCATCGTGACTCCGATCGACGTTCGACCTGCGGTGACGGGTGGGTGATCTCCCAACTTTCTAGACGAGTCTGGAGCACATGGATGAGTTGCATCATGTTGCTGTGCCCTAACTCTTTATCGCCGACGCACATGGACTTCTGTCCTGATGATGCGCTGAGGTTATTCTGCCGACGCGCATGGGTTTAGGCCCTGATTATGTGTCGAGGTTTACTGCTGACGCGCATGGGTTTACACATTGATGATGCGCCGAAGCTTCACTGCTGACGCGCATAGGTTTAAACCCCGATGATGCGCCGAAGCTTCACTGCTGACGCGCATGGGTTTAAACCCTGATGATGCGCCGAAGCTTCACTGCCGACGCGCATGGGTTTAAACCCTGATGATGCGCCAGGCTGCTTGACACACCCAATATTTTGTCTTCTTAAAGCTTGACTTTTGTCTTTTGCTGTGTCAGTGTCGATGACTATCCCTTTGCTGAATGAGGTCCTTCTGGATGCTTCTCTTTGCCAAATGGGGGTTGATTTCGACGAGGAGGTTATTAACCCTGCGAAGGCTGCTATCATACTGAATCAACCTTCCGAGAGAATATTGCAAATCCGGAATCAGTCGCCTATTTTTCTCCAGAGTATGATGGAGAGCGGCAAACTGAAATCCGCTGAGTCCGAGGATGCGACTTTCTTGAAACCTGCCTTTCTGTTTAGGACCTTGACCTCCACCGAGGCGAAGGTGATGAAGATCAAGGAGGACTGGTTCTTCTCTGCGAAGGGCATGGTTCTGTACATGCGGCAGCTTGAACGTCAATTGCCGCTGACGGCCTTCTACCGTTTGGCTTCCAAGAGAAGGATGCCATGAAACTTACTCCATCTCAAGGAGCGGCAGTGGGGGTACCCTTTCGATTGATGTTACTTCTAGTCAAAGGGATACTTTGGCCGCCTCGCGAGCCGGGACCGTCGTTCAGTTGCTGAACTTTGCGCCCTGGGAGCCTTTATAGTGATGTCCCTAATGACACCTTTGCTTTTGGTGCTTCGACCTTTGCAAATCGGATGCTAATATCGAAGGTTATGTATCCGAAAGGTGGTTTTAGGGTTGAAGGTTGGTGCCACCACGTACCAAAGTGGGACGAGCTGACCCTTTGGGTGTTGTCGAAGTTCAAGGTTGAGCTTAAAGAGATTGGGCTGACTGCCGCCATCCGTGCCACACAGGCCGGCGTGGACCTCAACAAGCCTATGTTCCTTGCACTCTTGGAAATGTTCAATACCCAGACTGACACTTTCTTTATTCCAGTAGGGGAATTGGGATTGGCTCTTCATGAGATGTATGAGGTGTCCAAGCTTCCCTGGGGCTCGGAACCGTACGAAGAATACTTCCGACAAATGAAGAGATCCTTGTTCTGGAAAAGAAGGACCCGGAGATTATGGCCGTTTTCAAAAAGTGGCAAGCCATCATTATCTGCTGCAACGGAAGGACAAAGGCAAGTCACAGCCTCATGTGACTACTTGGAGGGATTACGTCTTCAAGCAGGACCTGGCGACTCTTCGAAGATTCGGTTTACGACTCCGCAGGGCTGAAACCCGCGGAAGTAACCTCCGAAATGAGCCGACTTGTAACCCCTCTTTCCGGAATTTTTAGAATATATTTTTATTTTTATTTTATTTATTTGAATTAAATGGTGATTTTTTAGAGTTTTTATAAATATTATTTAATTAATTATTACGGTAGATGACTTTAGCCATGTCGGAGTTTAGAAGTACAGGTGACTAGACATCGTGGCACGGATAGTGCAATGGCGTACTTAGACTAGTGTATTAGCCATGCCAGGGAAGGCCGAGCCATAGTGATGTCCCAACTAGGAAAATCAGGCCAAGTTGTGACATGACCCTTATAAATAGTTTAATTATTATTATTATTATATTATATTATTATTATATTATTGACAATTAAGTGATCCGGTTGTACCAGGCTGGTCCGACTGGACCCCGGACCAAGCCCATGTAGTCATGCGGCACGTCCAATGACATTCGTGTTGGTGGAATTTGGGATGAGGGTATTGCATTTCGTTTTAATGGTTTAACAAATTTCCTAAATATTCGTGATTTAAATATTATAAATATAGCTATTAGCATTATTCAGTGACTTTTGTATAAAATAGGCCCTCGTATACTTTGGAGATTTTTAGACTGTACATATTGGTATATACGCCTTTATTTGGCTTATTGAATTTCGTTATTATTATTATTATATTATTATTATTATTATTATTATTTTATTATTATTATTATTATTATTATATTATTATGGTTATTATTATTTTATTTTATTGTCAATTATTGAGGTTTTTATGAAATAATACTATTTTATTATTATTGGTTATCTGTGTGTATATATATAAATATGCGTATATATATGGATATAATATATATAATATATATATATATAATATATATATATATAATATATAGTATTAGATATAGATGTATATAAATTCTATATATTGTGTGTATGTATGTAAAATACGTATGTGCGTAGGTGTATGTTTATATAAATATATATATAGATATACGTGTGTGTATGAATACATACATATATATATATATATTATATATATATATATATATATATTATAGATATATATATATATATATACATATATTATATAATATAGATATAGATATATATATATATATATATATATATATACGTGTGTATGAATACATACATACATACATATATTATATATATATATATATATTATATATATATATATATATATTTTACATATATATATATATATATATATATATATATATATAAAATATATATATAAAATATATATATTTTTACATATATATATATATATATATATATTATTATAATATATAATATATATATATATTATCTATATGTAAAATATATATATATATATAATATATAATATATATTATATATATATATATATATATCTATATGTATGTATAATGATAAAAAATGTATATAATGATAAAAAAAGAAAAAAAGAAAAGAAGAATAAAAGAAATAATAACAAAACCAACCCAGGCCCAATGCCCACAGACCGAGCCCCCCAATTTTTCCAGCCGAGCTACAAAGCTCACCCCGAGCTAGCCCTTTCCCCGACCTGGGAAACCAACCGCGCGCATACGTATAAAACGCGAGCAGAGGGTGGGGGTTCGGAACCCTAACCCCTGGCTGAGCAGCGCCGACCCCAGGCGACCCGACCAAGCACGCCACCGCCGTGCGCCGCCGCGAGCGCCGCCGACCAGGCGCGGGGATCCGACCGCGCGCGCGCACAGCGCAAGCTTGACCCCAGAATATGCGGGCACAGGTATGCCCTTCCCATCACAATTTCTTCGTGTATACTAGATCAAATCCGATTCCGTAAATTCTTGTACGATGCCTAGTTGACCCTCTTGAGACCCCAGTAGGTAGAATCAGTAATGGCAAACCCGATCGCTCAGAAATTTGAGATGAAGATCGACATAAATCTGTTAAAAACAGGACAAAATACTAGTCTCAAACCCTCTTTTGGAAGGAGGGTTTTGGATAGACCATTAGGTTATTTCGAGAACTAATTCAAGACAGTCCTAGACAACCTATAGGGCTTCAATTCTCTTTTTGTGGAATTGGATTTCGTCGACTGTGCGTCGAGAAATCGGATTCCGATTTTGACGAAAAATCTGTTTTAGAATATTAAAATTATTAAAAAAAATCCTCCGGTATGACGTGCGTCCCGCCAATCCGGGCGACGTGGTCGCGAACCGAAAGCATCGAAAGGTGCGTAACAGCTTCGTGGTCGTGTGTGCTTTGACGGAATTCAAATTGGTCGCGTGTGCGCGACGAATTTGATGCGTATCCGTCAAAATTTACCGTATCGGCCTCTGTGCAAATTTCTTAATTACTTTGTGCACGCTCGTCAGATCGAGACGAAACTTGCGCCAACAGGACCGTATCATTTTTCTGGTCCTGTATGCCAAGTTTGGTCCGATTCTGAGACAGTTGATTGGATCGCCGTTTTACGGGCCCTACGGTCCAACTCAACGGGCGATTTCGTGCACAGCCCACCGGAATCCAACTCTGGATATACGGTTGGGTTCGTATCGAAAAATTGGATCCATAGACATATAGTTTGATGAATTTAGAGACTATTGTCTTTGGCACGCTTTTCGGTACAAAGCGGGTCCAACGGTGGACACCGTTTTGGCCCAAAATTACCATTTTGCCTCTGTGTCCAGAATTGGACTTAAGGACAGGCAATCGTAGCTAATTTGACTATTCTAAGAACATTGGTAATATTTATTTCAGCTTTCGGGGACTGTTGTACGAGTTTTGACTATTGTGGCATCATGAGTGGTTCAGATTATCGGTTACACCAGCAGAGGACCACAGGCGAGTACAGTTTATTGTCTGCATTTCGATATTGATCTTTACTATATTTCATTGATTGGCCATTAGTTATGTTTTTTTATACTATTATAAATTGTTGAGTGGGGAATGAGAAGTACCAAGGATGTGTGATCCGACCGTAGACAGTGTTTATTTTCATGCAGTAGACCTCGTAGATAGTGCTTATTTTTCTGCAAGTAGACCTCGTAGACAGTGCTTATTTTCATGCAGTAGACCTCGTAGACAGTGCTTATTTTTCTGCAAGTAGACCTCGTAGACAGTGCTTATTTTCTGCAAGTAGACCTCGTAGACAGTGCTTATTTTTCTGCAAGTAGACCTCGTAGACAGTGCTTATTTTTCATGCAAGTAGACCTCGTAGATGCTTATTTTTCATGCAAGTATACCTCGTAGACCGTGCGGTGTAGTGTCCCAGACTGATCACATATCAAAGGTACTTCTAACAGTTGGGGAAAGTATTTTGTGTCTATTTATTTGCTATTGGTTTTCCGTATTTCCTGTTTATTTTAAAAACATGTAATTGATGTCTAACCTCTGTTGTATAGTCATTTTTTTATTTGAAATTGTATTCAGTGAATTGTGCTCGTTCCATTCCTGACTAGAAACCAACATTTTTCAGGTTAGCCGTGGATTTACTTAGCTTGGGAGTACGGGTATACTTGCAGACAAAAGCCTAGAGACTAACTAGATAGATGAGTTGTAGTCATTCCATATTTGTACAAGTTTATATTTTCTGCAAATGTAAAACTTATGAACATTATAAGTTAAATTGTTTGTGAATGAGTATTATTTGTGATTTTGATCTTCATGGCCGTGACAGCGTTCTACCGCCGACACTGCGGCGTAGGCTGGCTTGGACACGTCTCGTATCCGTTTAAAAAAAATGGGTGCGGTCGTGACAAGTTTTTGTGGTGGCCCATGCAGGTCTGTTTTCGCAAATCATACGAACTCGTGATAGTACTTAAGTTAGTTGTACTATTGCGAGCCTGCGACTAGGAAATGCTCATTCACGAATTAGGGATTAATTTAATTTAAGAGAATGGCTAGGACTAGGAGTCCCTTATACAAATTTACCGATGGGTAGTCTAGGCCATGCAATTTAGATGAGGAGTTAGTAATTTTGATAGTGTCAGATCCCCATAGGTACACTATTACCTTTTGATAGGACGATATGATCCAACGTGGATTATTCACTTGGTGAGACATGACTTCATAGAAGTAATGATCTAACCTTGATAAATTGTGCAATTCCTTCTATTTGCCTTTTTAGATATCATCCTCACATCTTATACCAAATTGCCTGTTTAGTTCCTATATTACCCTAAGAATTATTATTATATAATTTTGATTATGATATCCATATACAAACCCCGAGTTAGTTTTGATTCAAGTTTTTCTCAAGGGCTTGAATACACATGGAATAGATACTAGCATGGTTGTAATCCTTTTGTCTTCAGTTATTTCCTCCCTGTTAAATCTTTTATCTTAAAGGTTACGACTGATATGACAAATACTTACACTTATTTCTATAGTCACCTTGTTCGAATCTCTAGAAGCTCATGAATTTTTACAGATATAGTTAAAGGAATGTTAGTTAACTCGAAATGGCAGGACAGCAGCGCACTGTCGCCATTTATTCGAATTAAGGAGACTAAGGTTTCACTGCAGCAGCGTACTGGCGAGACACGACCCCTATAGTTGAAATTGTTTAAGAAAATTATAGAATATTGCTAAACTATAGCTAGTGGTCCTCTTTTGTCCGTAGTCCTTGTACCTATTGACGAGGATATTGATTGATGCTAATAGGTTTACCTAGAATATAGAATTTTGAGATTCATAACCCATTAGTTGACCAAGGCCTTGTGGATAAGAAGATAGTAGGAAGACCGTATAAGCAAGAACACCTGGTAAATTTTTGGTTCTCACAAAACTCGGACTACTTGTAACTCCTTTCAAGAATCTCGCATACGTGTATATGACCATCTTGACCAATGCTGCTATTACAGCCTAGTTTTACAAGCTTACTCTTTTATCGAGCTTGATTCAAGATTATGTTTAGTGGGGATGCCTGCTAACATATTGTCTAATCAGAATCGATTGTATTACGGTCTGATCAACCGTAGTGCACCCGGTTCGCTCTTCCTCTGATTAACCTACGTGGATTGAGATGTAGATGTCTCTAGGATCTCATCCGCGACTGTATTGATAATTCCTCTTGAATTATACATTCGCCTTTGGATCACAAAATTGTATTTAGTAACATCTCCCTTGAACTCTTTATTATTTTTCACTGATTTGGAAGGACGAAAGCTCGTGATGGTAGAGAGATACAGAGTATCCCCATGGCTATGATAGTTGTATACACAAGTGTAGCTACCATCGGCCAGTCATGTGATTAAGTTACTCTTCTTCTCTCATCCCTCAAACTACTATTGGGATGTCAAGCCATCTGAATTTGAGAATGATTAGGTTCTACCCTTAGTCAAAATGCCAACCTAGGAGACCATCTCTTCCCAAAACCAATGTTGTGAGTCCCTAATTATTTGCTTGAGCTTGCCGTAGCTTGCAACCCTTAAACCTTAACCAAACCTCTCCTCGACAAAGCCCACAGTTTAGACATGAGATGATAGACAAGGTAAGGAAAATCATTTACCGTGATTATGGTAGGCACTCATCCCGAGATTGGTTTCCAACAAATATTACACTAGTTATGTAAAATTTTAGTACTAAGACCTAACTAGTATGGGAACCCCACAGTCACTAGCTTAGCCAATACCATAGCTTAAATACCCTGTCATATGATGTACCATTGGTCAACAGCAATATATGATCACTACAACTCTTGTGATAATAGTCTGACAGCCTGACACAAATAGAATTTACGACTCAGTTGTTAGAATTCTTTACAATATGATGTGTCTTAGAGTTGGTTACCCCTCGATAACTCTTGTATACTGTGGACGAGTAGATCGTTCTATTTTATCGACCATGGTCATTGTACACACTCGATTTCCATTTATTAAGGAACGATCCTTGACTTGACTTATATCTACCGTATTCCGTTACTTCCTGCGTTATTCTTCATTAACAAGAGTTGAGGTACAATACCGGACTTTGGAATTCTTCTAACCTCATTATTCCTAAGACCACGTCCTAACTTCTAAGGTGGTAGACGGTAGGCTTTTCAAAAATGTTAGGATATACGAAAATCACCGATTGATTAGAATGATTGACATTAGGATGATAATTAGTACCCCATGGACTCCCACTTTCCATTTTAATTATTTTGTGCCCCGGCCGTGTCATTAATATTCGGAGCACAAGACCAGCTGTTACCTTCCAACAATTTTTATGCAAGATCTAGACGAGTCCACCTTCATCTAGTATATCATGTCCCACTCAAACCCTTCCCCTTGTACTCTATTTTTATGGTACGACTTTCAGGTAAAAAGGACTAACTATAACCCTTACCATAGTACCGGTAAACTCTCCGCTACAACTAGAGACTCAACTTCGACTCGAATCTTTCGGCCAATATATGGTTGTGATCGACTCGAAGCCCACTACGCACATGTCACCAATGCGCCACTCAATTGTGCCCCTCTCGTGCAAATACAAAAGTCAATGAAGGCGCATTTTGGGGCTTATGAACCTAACTAACCAACCTGACTGACAACTAGTTCAATCACTTGGGAGAAATCCTATTCTAGGTTACCCCCTAGCCTAGTAGAAATGGTTTTATCATTGGAATCTTGTCCAGCCGATAGAGACTGAAATCCAAGATTCACCCAACCAACGATTGATGTCCAATCCGGAACCCATTAAGACCCAATAAAAAATCCATCCGTGCATACCACTATATTTGGACTATAAAATCGAACTTTTTGAAATAGGTCCCTAAACCTATTATGTAGCTTCCACCTCCTAGAATGTAAAGTCATTTGTAACCCTTATCCCATCTACTTGGAAGTCGTGATACGATCTGGTATTGCATTTATATCCCTTACTCGTGTGTTTAAATAACCACGGAAAGGATCACAATCTCGACTTCTCAATTTCGTTCTATTATGGAACCTTGTTTAGATTAATATCGAGAACGAAATTTATGTATTGCACGTTGTGCAAGCCCTCTAAGAAACGAAGGGTTCTTCGAGTCAGCAAGTGACTTGACTAGTAGTCTAATCTAGCAAACAAGTCAATGGTGCATGAATTTTTCTTCCTAGTTGTACCATTGTATACCGTTACTGCTCTTGAAATTCCATTTTACTCTCGATTGTTCTTCCCTCAGCTTCACGTCCTTCCTATTTCGGAGTGACGAAGGTCATGCTTATTAGAATTACTAATATTTCTTAGCCACTTTGTAAATTTGTTGCTTGTTAATTTTGGGATGCTTGATAGATATGAGCGATTATTAAGGCCAAAAGCAGTAGGTATCTATTTGTAGAAATTTTAGCAAGTAATTGGATGATTATAAGGCTGTAGGACATAGCACTGAGGAGTAGTGTGACCAAAGGTGGGTAGAAGTCCTCGAGATTTTTGTAGTTGCCAAATGACCAATGAGAAGGATATAAACTGCTTGAGGAATTAAAATTCGAGGAGATAAGATAATGGTAGACTTCCTTGAATTTATGAATAGTTATGAATTAGAATTTCGAGGACGAAATTATTTTTAAGGTGGGTAGATTTGTAACCCCTCTTTTCGGAATTTTTAGAATATATTTTTTATTTTTATTTTATTTATTTGAATTAAATGGTGATTTTTTAGAGTTTTATAAATAATTATTTAATTAATTATTACGGTAGATGACTTTAGCCATGTCGGAGTTTAGAAGTACAAGGTGACTAGACATCGTGCATGGATAGTGCAATGGCGTACTTAGACTAGTGTATTAGCCATGCCAGGAAGGTCGAGCCATAGTGATGTCCCACTAGGAAAATCAGGCCAAGTTGTGACATGACCCTTATAAATAGTTTAATTATATTATTATTATTATTATTTGACAATTAAGTGATCCGGTTGTACCAGGATGGTCCGGACTGGACCCGGACCGGACCAAGCCCATGTAGTCATGCGGCACGTCCAATGACATTCGTGTTGGTGGAATTTGGTATGAGGGTATTGCATTTCGTTTTAATGGTTTAACGAATATTTCCTAAATATTCGTGATTTAAATATATAAATATAGCTATTAGTATTATTCAGTGACTTTTGTATAAAATAGGCCCTCGTATACTTTGGAGATTTTTAGACTGTACATATTGGTATATACGCCTTATTTGGCTTATTTAATTTCGTTATTATTATTTTATATTATTATTATTATTATTTTATATTTTGTTGTCATATTATGAGGTTTTTATGAAATATACTATTTTATTATTGGTTATCTGTGTGTATATATATATAATATGCGTATATATATATCTATATATATATATTATATATATATATAATATATATATATAATATATAAAAATATATATATATATATATATATATAATAAAAAAAAAAAAAAAATATATATATATAATATATATTATATATATCTATATATATATATATATATATATATATATATATATATATATATAGTATTAGATATATAGATGTATATAAATTCTAATATATGGGTGTGTATGTATGTAAAATACGTATGTGCGTAGGTATATGTTTATATATAAATATATATAGATATACGTGTGTGTATGAATACATACATACATACATATATATATATATATAATATATATATATATTATATATCTATATATATATATATATTATATATAAGAAGAAAAAAAATATATAAAGAAGAAGAAAAAAGAAGAATAAAAGAAATAATAACAAAACCAACCTAGGCCCAATGCCCAAGCAGACCGAGCCCCCCAATTTTTCCAGCCGAGCTACAAAGCGCACCCCGAGCTAGCCCTTTTCCCGACCTGGGAAACCAACCGCGCGCATACGTATAAACGCGAGCAGAGGGTGGGGAGTTCGGAACCCTAACCCCTGGCTGAGCAGCGCCGACCCAGGCGACCCGACCACGCGCGCCACCGCCGTGCGCCGCCGCGAGCGCCGCCGCCAGGCGCGGGGATCCGACCGCGCGCGTGCACAGGCGCAAGCTTGACGGCAGAATATGCGGGCACAGGTATGCCCTTCCCATCACAATTCTTCGTGTATACTAGATCAAATCCGATTCCGTAAATTCTTGTACGATGCCTAGTTGACCCGCTTGAGACCCCAGTAGGTAGAATCAGTAATGGAAAACCCGATCGCTCAGAAATTTGAGATGAAGATCGACATAAATCTGTTAAAAACAGGACAAAACACTAGTCTCAGACCTGTTTTGGAAGGAGGATTTTGGACAGACCATTAGGTTATTTCGAGAACTAATTCAAGACAGTCCTAGACAACCTATAGGGCTTCAATTCCCTTTTTTGTGGAATCGGATTTCGTCGACTGTGCGTCGAGAAATCGGATTCCGATTTTGACGAAAAATCTGTTTTAGAATATTAAAATTATTGAAAAAATTCCTCCGGTACGACGTGCGTTCCGCCAATCCGGGCGACGTGGTCACGAATCGAAAGCATCGAAAGGTGCGTAACAGCTTCGTGGTCGTGTGGGCTTTGACGAAATTCAAATTGGTCGCGTGTGCGCGACGAATTTGATGTGTATCCGTCGAAATTCACCGTATCGACCTCTGTGCAAATTTTTCAATTACTTTGTGCACGCTCCTCAGATCGAGACGAAACTTGCGCCAATAGGACCGTATCATTTTTTTGGTCCTGTATGCCAAGTTTGGTCCGATTCCGAGACAGTTGATTGGATCGCCATTTGCGGGCCCTACGGTCCAACTCAACGGGCGATTTCGTGCACAGCCCACCAGAATCCAACTCTGGACATACGGTTGGGTTTGTATCGAAAAACTGGATCCATAGACATATAGTTTGATGACTTTAGAGACCGTTGACTCTGGCACGCTTTTCGGTGCAAATCGGGTCCAACGACGGACACCGTTTTGGTCCAAAATTACCATTTTGCCCCTATATCCAGAATTGGACTTAAGGACAGGCAATCCTAGCTAATTTGACTATTCTAAGAACATTGATAATGTTTATTTCAGCTTTCGGGGACTGTTGTACGAGTTTTGACTATTGTGGTATCATGAGTGGTTCAGATTATCGGTTACACCAGCACAGGACCACAGGCGAGTACAGTTTATTGTCTGCATTTCGATATTGATCTTTACTATATTTCATTGATTGGCCATTGGTTATGTAATTTTTATACTCTATTATAAATTGTTGAGTGGGGAATGAGAAGTACCAAGGATGTGTGATCCGACCGTAGACAGTGTTTATTTTCATGCAGTAGACCTCGTAGACAGTGCTTATTTTTCTGTAAGTAGACCTCGTAGACAGTGCTTATTTTTATACAGTAGACCTCGTAGACAGTGCTTATTTTTCTGCAAGTAGACCTCGTAGACAGTGCTTATTTTCTGCAAGTAGACCTCGTAGACAGTGCTTATTTTTCTGCAAGTAGACCTCGTAGACTGCTTATTTTTCATGCAAGTAGACCTCGTAGACAGTGCTTATTTTTCATGCAAGTAGACCTCGTAGATAGTACTTAATTTTCTTGTAAGTAGACATCGTAGACCGTGCGGTGTAGTATCCCAGACTGATCACATATCAAAGGTACTTCTAACAGTTGGGGAAAGTATTTGTGTCTATTTATTTGCTATTGGTTTTTCGTATTTCCTGTTTATTTTCAAAAACATGTAATTGATGTCTAACCTCTGTTGTATAGTCATTTTCTTTATTTGAAATTATATTCAGTGAATTGTGCTCGTTCCATTCCTGACTGGAAACCAACATTTTTCAGGTTAGCCGTGGATTCACTTAGCTTGGGGAGTGACGGGTATACTTGCAGACGAAAAGCCTAGAGGCTAGCTAGATAGATGAGTTGTAGTCATTCCATATTTGTACAAGTTTATATTTTCTGCAAATGTAAAACTTGTGAATATTATAAGTTAAATTGTTTGTGAATGAGTATTATTTGTAATTTTGATCTTCATGGCCGTGACAGCGTTCTACCGCCGATACTGCGGCGTAGGCTGGATTGAACACGTCTCGTATCCGTTTTAAAAAAAAAAGGGTGCGGGTCGTGACACGACTAGGCGAAAAGGCCCCCCGTTCAAAAGAGAGTGGCGAAGATGTATACAGTTGTTTCTGGCATTGCGTGCACCGGATGTCATCCAAGGCAGTGTTGACTGCATACTTGATGGTATGGCACCGGGACTGTGTGTTCTCGGGCGGATCTGGCTCTGTGGAGAGGGTGACCCGGAACCTCATTTTGCCAGCGGTGAAATTGGTTTTTGGTCGCCCATTGGCTCTCCTCCCCGCGATGGTGTGTAACCTGCTGCAGGATTTGAGGGACTTCGCTGACGACGTGGTCCATGAGAGGGGCAGGAAAGACAACTTTCCCCGAGCTGAGCTACCATTCTATTATCTGATGGGATGGTTGATTCTGCATCACCCGAACGTGATGAGTCCGGATCCTGAAGACGATCACGTTGAAGGTGACGCCTTTATCCGCTGCTTCTATAAGAGGAAGTGGCTACACACCGGCGTCGCCGTCTGTAGGAGAGTCTTGTCTTATCTTCAGGGGTGGGAGATTATCAAGGTCGGTCCCATCTTCAAAGATTTCGAGGCTGACCAAGATTTGGAAGACTCTGGTGAGGATGCGATCACTTTGCCGAAATAGGGGTTTCGTTGGTTGCAGAGTATTCGGCCTTCCCACTTGATTTACCATAACCAGAATAAGTGTTATCTGGAGCCATATTTACCGAGCCGGTTTGCTCGCCAGTTTGGTTACACCCAGCTAATGTTACGGAATCCCAGTAAGAGCCTGGGGTTTGCTGGAAGTTTACTGGATAGAGCCCGGGGTTGGCAATATTACAATGCCGGGTGTACTGGGGTTCGTTTCGATACACCAGTTCACAACCCTCGGCCACAGATCATGTATTCGGCTGTTAAGCTGTATAGCGCCATGAATACTGTGCCTCCTGAATATGACAGGGAGACTAGTTTCATTGTTGGAACTCAGCTAGAGGCTACGAAGAACATATTGGCGGCGGCCTGGTCATATCGTCCACCAGAGTTGGCAGAATATCGGGTTGCTGCTGCAGCATCAACGGGAGGCACTCGGGAAGATCCCCCAGCTGGGAAGAGGCGGGCTGACGCAGAAACTGGTTCGTCTGTACCGAAAAGGCCAAGAAAAGCGACCACTCCAAAGGCTACGGGAGTGCCGCCTGTAACGCCAATGGAATCAGTTCCTGCTGAGGTAAAGACGTCCCCCATAGTCTGGCTCATCCTGTCATTTTTGTGACATATGCTTTCTTTTTGTAGGAGCCGTTGAAGAAAAAATCCGGGTTTCGAAACTGGGTGTCAGTAAACCGAAGGAGGTGGCGAGCTCTTCTGACGAGCGCATTCCTTCGATTGTAACGTCTCCCGTGGAAGAGAATCCTGACAATATCATTCCTGCAGAGATTTTAGTATCTCCAGATCATGTTGGAAGGGAAGCTGAGGATGCAGCAGTTTTCGGGATGATGCAAGCCACCATAGGGGCCTCTGGCATTGAGGACCCAGCTGACACAGAGCTTCCAGATGAGGAAGTGGAGTGGAGTTCGTCCTCTTCGAATGACGTTCCTCCAGAGATGAGTGAGCCTGTTGCGGGAGCAACAGACATGATTGAAACAGATGAGAGGGCTGATTCCCCTCCTTGTCATGATGAGGGGAGGTCGGCTGCAGCGTTGTCGAGCCCTATCCCAGACTCAGTAGCGGAGGCTGAGGTTGCTGCCGGCCAGGAGGGTAGCGACCGATTCTATCCCCGTGGAGGGATTCGATGATGAAAATGAGACTCGACCGCCGAGCCTTACTCCAGGGGAGCCGAGTCAGGAAACAAGTGCTGATCTCGCTACTTTGCCAGAGGGGGAGAGTCCTGTACGGCCTACTGATAGTGTGTTGGTGACGGAGGAGGTAGCCCCTGACGTCGGTGGTCCCTCCGAGCTTGAGAAGGGTAAGGGTTTGCTGGAACCCCCTGTTGCTTCTTCTACTTGGGGTACGATATCGACGTCCCTCTCGGCTCCTTCCGTTTTTTTGGCTCCTCGGGCCAGCGGCGAAGTTCAAGCCCCTGTTGAGGGAGAGTCCGTTGATGCCGAGGTTCCAACCTCGCAGATTGAAGTCAGCGGGTCTTCTTCTGGCCCGCCGTCTAGAGCAGCACCTCCAACTCCTACTATGACATCGCAAGTACTGGCGGATGCGGATGAGTACGTGAAGTTTATCATTGATGCGGTGTATAAGATGCTGCAGAGGGGCGTATCGGCAGTGATGAACGCCAACGGGAGTTTCGCGATGGCAAAAACTATGGCGCTCCCTCACATTGGTCTGATACGTTCCCACCAGGGCCATGAATATATGGCCGAGATTCTGGAGGCATCGGTGGCCGAGCTCGACCAGCTGCTTTCCGAGTTTCAGAGTATCTAGCGAAATGATCTCTCCGCTCTGATAGAAGCAGAAAATGAGAAGTTGATCGCTAAAACTGAGTCATCTTATCAGGCCACCGTGGCTGTCTGGAAACGCAAGGTGGCCGATGCTGAGGCTACGGTGGAGAGGCTATCTCAGTCCACGTAGGAGAAGGTAGAATTGCGAGCTGCGTTGGACGCTAGTATAGCGGAGGAGGAAGCAGCTTTCACCCGCCAGGCTCTTTCCCTGGCCCAACAGCGGCAACAGTTGGACGAGAAGTATGAGGATGACACTTCCCCTGAGGCCATAAAAATGATGCGTCAAGAAGCCGAACGCCGAGTCCTGTCGACCGCAGAGACTCGGGCGGAAGACTTGAAGCGTCGGATCGAAGAGCTTTCAGCCAATCCCGGTGATGCTTAGGGATTGTAGGCTCTCTCTTTTTGTTATCTTGTATAATTTGCAACTCCTGCTGGGGATGTAATCCTTTACTTTTAAATAAAGAATAAAGAGTTTTGTGGTGTGTTCATTCTTATTGTCATGAACTTGATGATTTGTGTGGACCTATTATCTTTTGCGCACCTTGGTTTTTAGGTACAGATAATAAGTTTGAGAGAACCACCATATTTGCTCAGAGGTAATGTGGACGTGGTAAATATGGGGTTCAAATGTCGAAATCTTCCTACTCAGAGGTGTTATGGACGTGGTAGGAGTGACTCTGGGGAGATACGCGGAACTACTCAGAGGTTATATGGACATGGAAGTTCTGCGATCAATGTACGGCAACACGGGGGTTGTCTGTACGGGATATTTACTCAGAGGTAATATGGACGTGGTTGCCCTTCTACTGGAGCTAGAATGCAATGGAACAACCACTACTAAAATATGATCTATTAGCGACGTAATTTAGCGACGGCATAAAATGTCATCGCTAATTATGGAATATAGCGACTCCTTTATATAAACATCGCAAAACGTCGCTAACTTGCAACGTTCAGCGACAAGAGTTAAATTACGTCGCTGAATAGCGACGTTCAGCGACATATTATTAAAATATGTCACCATCTATTAAAATTTTGCGACGGTTAGCGACGGCCGCTCTTGACGTCGCTAACATTTTTACTTAGGGTACAGCGTTTCATTTTTTCCCCTCACTCGAAAATTCTAATTTTCACTCGAGCTCCCCTTTCCCCCCCTCCCGGCGACTCCCTCCTCCTCCGGCGACTCCCTCCCCCTCCGGCGACCCCTACCCCTCCGGCGACTCCCTCCCCCTCTGGCGACCCCTACCCCCCTGTCGAGCTCCTCCTCCTCAAGCTCAGGTAAACCCTAACCTAATTAACTCCTCTCCCTCCTCCTCCTTCTCCTCCTCCACCCCGCACACACCCACTGTCTGTGCAGTTGTTTGGACACTGACACGACCCTTGGACACATTTTTATGCACACAAACACATACGACCCCTCTTGACATGTTTTGGATTTTATTTAGGTTGTGGGGTTTGGCAGTTGAAATACAATCTCAGGTTTTTCTGAGATTGAGTTTGGAATTTCTGAGATACAAGGTTGGGTTTAGTTTGTTGACTGTGAGTTGAGTTAGGGGTTTGAGTTAAATTGAATGTTTAGAAGTTGTTGGTTGTATACTCAGTTTCCTGAGATATATGTATGTGAAATAGAAATATGTTGGCTTGGTATATTTAGTTCATATATGTAGAGTAGTGATATATAGCTGAGATTATATATGCATGAGATGCATGAGAAATGTGTTGACTCTGTAATTACCTTTCTGTATATGCACTTGATTGAGAATGAGCTTAATTTCTTCTTTCGTGGTATTTAGGTCGATCGTCCATACGCAAGACTTGAGAATGAGTCTATTAGAACGCTAGCCAAGGGACCAATTTATGCTGCAGAAATATAGCCAAGCTACTGTGTTAATGGATTTAGGTTCAAGTCAACAACTTGCCCGATCAGAGACAACTTTGTGGATCTCGACTCCACCAAAAACAGATGTTTGTGTATCAGATCTTCGAACTACAAAGATGTTGATACGAGCAACGATTTCTATGGCGTGCTACGGGAGATCGTGGAGCTGACATATAGTTATGGAATAGAGCCTGCTAAGATTGTGTTATTCAGGTGTGATTGGTTCGATCCGATTGAAGGTCAAGGTTGGAAAGTAGACAAGCACGGTCTTGTTGATATAAACTATCGGCGTCGATATCAAGCCTATGAACCATTTGTCCTATCAAGTCAGGCTCAGCTCGTGTGTAGTACCCCGTCCCGCGAAGTCAATCGGAGGAATCGAAACGCCGACGGCGTTCGGACTTGGCCTTACAACGGCGACTCGAAGACATCGCTCATGTGGGGTAGTTTCGGTGAACTTGCCTCATCTCAGCCTTCACTTAATAATTCGTGTGTTTTCAACTTGCACAAGTAGGCTTAATAATAAAAGAGACGAATCCACAAAGCTAAAGGGAATTATCCCGACGGATCGAATCGAGTTTAGAACATGGAAAACGTCCCATGGTCTGATTAGAGTTGGTGCTCAGTGTGCTTTGAAAATGACACTCGTTCCTTCGTTCCGCGGCTTGGGAGAAGGAAAAAGTGGGTATTCGACACAAACGAGAAGTTAGCCTAAGTCATAGGCATCGCCCGCGTAAATGCTCGATAAAGCATGCACGTTTCTACTGCGCAAGGCTTGGCATAGCCTTGGCTTGTCCCTCGGGTTAAGTTGTAGGCTTGAGTAAGTTAGGCAAAGTTGTGCCGATCGACCTAAGTCATTCCAAGTGCCGTTCCGTTCTTTCTGCGGTTGTCAAGTTAAATAGTCCCACGATCTCAAGGGCCGTCATATAACGTATGACTTGGGTGATAGCGTTGCGTAGGACGGAAGTCAGTTAAAGGCACGAGCCACGGTTAGCACGATGTAAAGTTAGCCACGGTCTATGGCACTTAAGGAACACGTTTTGTTCAAGTTAAGTTGGAAGGCTATGTAGTAGTCGTTCCCTCGAGTTCAAAGAAGTTCGAGGTGGTCCCTCGGTTGGGAGTCTCGCATTCCTATTCACGTTAAGATGTTCGAGGCGGTCCCTCGGTTGGGAGTCTCGCGGTCCCGATGCACGTAATGCAAAGGGTGGTTCAGAGCACGAGTTGCTAAGTATTGTTCCAGTCGTACCAACAAATTAGGCCATGCATTTACGTGAGTCTAGATGTCTCGTAGGTGCGTGGTCATTGGACACCTTGTCGACAAGAATTTCTGCCTAGACTGGTTATACGCCGGGGCACCGGGCCCAGTCATCCTAGGGGGTAGATGTTATAGCAGTGCATGCTTTTATTGCGTGGGTAGTCGGGGGCTTTCAACGGGGCTCGCTACCTGCGCTGAAGGACCCGCCGCCTACCCGAGCTATGTCCACGATGGCTTGTCATGCCAGTGGCCTTTTATATAGATAATTGGCGTGCTAAGCGGCGAATCCGCATGCACGATGTCGGTCATAATAAAGAAAGTGTAAGCACGGTATGCATTGAATGGTGAAACGTATGCTCGGTTGCACCCAAGTTATTATAAAGCATATGATTCGGCTATACGTAAGGACACGTGCTTTGGCACGAAATATGGCGTCGTGCTTGAGTTCTCAACACCGGTTCCACAAGTGAGTTATACGTTTCGAGTTAAGTCTGGAAGGACCGTAGGGCAAGTTTGGTTAAGTTGCGTTGAGTTGCTGGGCACGGCCTCGAAATGCCAGGTACGGCCGCGTCATCACAACACAAGTAAAGATAAGACTTAGCGAGGAGGCATTGCATCAGAGATAAGCACGAATCGAGTTCACCACACGACCAAGTCGTTACGTCCCAGAGTATAGTACGAAAGGCAAGCACGAGACAATAAAGTTGACATTATTGGAACGAGAAGGTCTAGCGGCAAAGTATGAGTACATTATTAGTGCAAGGCACGGTGTTGGTCTAGAGACACAAAATAGACCAAGGCGTCGGTCCTAAAATCGATCCTAAGGCAAGACTAGAAAGACAATCGTAAAGGGGCTTGTATCGCACAAAGTAAAATAAACGTGTCGGTTTTGTATGGGTGGGCGAGAAGCTCACTCCACCAGTACAGTTGAGTACTGACACCCATACAGTTTCTATGTGCAGGCACAGGTAGAAGCTCGTGGCGCGGAGCTCGCTTGGATGCGTCGAACCACGGAGTTCCTTGGCGATTCGAAGCGTACGGCCGCATGAATCAAAGACTTATACGGGACATAATGTATGGACATCGTCTATCCGAAGCATCCGCTGGTTCGAGACAAGTATTGAGAGATGAGAGAGAGCAGAGTGATTTGTAATGTGAGACGAGTGAATTTGAGTGATTGTAATCTCAGCCTTGCGTCCCCAATGTAACCGTTGTTTCGATATCAATAAAGAGCTTCTTTTGAATGACTTGTATTTTGTTCTAAATTTCCGCTGCTAGTTCAATGTCTCTGTATGGGACTTCTGTGCGACGACCCCGTTGCAGCCGCTAAAATCGGCCGTTATGGAACCCGTCTTGTACGAGCGCAATCTAGGCTCGTGCGGCATCACGCCTTAGCGAGGACGACCGCTCCTACGGGAGCGGGGTGTGACATAATGGTATCAGAGCACGGCTTTACGTCCTTGGATTATCGATTGAATTCTTTAACTCTGATGTTTCCGCGAACTCTGAATGTTGCTTCCGTAAAGTTGATATCGTTGGTACGCTCTCTCTCGATTGTCCCACGGGATGTCCATATAATAAGTCTAATATTTTCAAAAGCTCGTACAAGCGTTCCATCGAACGCATCGGTAGGCCATCGTCGGATACGTTGGTAGGCCTTTGGGCCGAACGGTGCCGACCTTGAGTTGATAGAAGACACGTGCTAAAAGTTAGCAAACGTGTTGCGTGCTTGAACGACCTTACGCTAACAATAGCGGACGAGCACACGAGACTGAACTATAGTTCGAACGGGATGTTTATGCACACAGCCTTTGGCTAAGTTGTGCCGATTATCGCGCACCTCGACCTTTTGGTGCAAACGAGTCACGAGCAATATTAAGTATCGCTCGGTCGGAAACGGGGATACACTTAGAGTGTATATCGATAGAAGCGCTATTGGACTAACGCTTAGGCGTACACGGAAGATTGTTTTGGATTTTGAGTAATAGTGCGAACGACTTAGAGCGTCGATACGACGTAAACGATTACGCTAGGGATTCGTCGAACGAATCCGAAACATGTCTTAGCGAATAACGTAAACGTGATTTGGTCTAGATTGGATGACTCGAATCCCGAGTGGTGTATTATCCGTCTTGGAAATCATTCGAGCGAAAGATTGAGGATTGCACGAGTATGAAACGCGAAAACGATTGAGTAGGTAAATCAAATCGAGGAAATCGATACGGATCGTATACGAGAAGTTAGCACGATTGGATGATAGCGTGCATGAAATGTTTGATTTTAAAGTTACGCGAATGACTGAGGATTGGAATGGATATCGTTCGATGATTGAGTTAGCAAGGAATATTACGAATTGAGAAAATACGTTGGTCAATGACTTAAGATAGACGGACGAACGATACGTGAATTTGGGTTTGTAGAAATTGATGTTGTGAACGATTCGAGGGGTAATGATCATAATTGAATTTGAATGTCGAGGAGATTATCCAGTCGGACGATAGCATCATTCGTATGACTCAGAATTCGTTGTAAACAAAGATCGTCAGGTTACGTATATCGTCGATGATATTGAGGCGTATCAAAGACGATATGCGATAACTCGGGGGTAATCTGACACGGTGAATGACGATCGCTCAAGTGTTATCGTTCCAAATGGATGCAATACTTAGGACTTTGGTTGAGATGAATGTTGGATGAAAGTGATCGTATCTTGATGATTACGTGGATAACCACAGCATCGACATTCTTATCTTGTGCGAGCGCGACTCCAGCCTCGCACATGCGTTGCGTCGGATTTGGGGCGATCGTTCCACGTGAGCGCTGACATGGTGATTCATGTCGCGGGAATGATCGAACTTAGAAAATCAGGATGCAACAACTTTGATTGTCTCGACTTGTTGGCTTGATGTGAAGGAGAACTCGAGAATGTTAGGACTTGTGATTGATGACTGAATAAAACTTGAGGATTGAGTAGGTCCAATCCGTGCATCGAGAATGAATTAGTCTAGACACAAAATAAGAGTTACGTCCCGATGAGAATGATTATCTCGCGGAAGCATGCATGGTGATTCATGTCCACCGTAGATAATCTGTCTCGCGTGAGATCAGAGCATAACATATTGTTAAGTCGGACGACCTTATGATCGATTACGTGAATTAGAATAGATGACTTTGAAAACGTAAAATATGAATTACGGTTTAGAGATGAACTGTGTCATAGCGTACTTGATTTGAGAATGAATGATAAGCGAACTAATGTTGAACGTGTTCGAAGAGATAAACTATGCGAAACGGCTTGATGAACGAACGATATTGATATGACGTAAAATTGGTTGAAACGTGAGTTATCGTAGGATGGCTTTACTGAACGACTCGGACCCCGTGCAACGAATATTAGGATGTGTGTAGGGAATCGATGCTTGATGTTTAGAAATTGGAGTGATGCGAGCTTGGGTAGAAAACCCCGTACCATCGATTTGGTTTGACCTTAGGATGGGGTCAGTGTTGATATCGTTGTTTGGGAACTATGATTCCAGTGCTGACGAGAGACATAGCCTAGCGGTTCGAAAGACGTCCGAGTACGAAACGATAGGAAATAGTGGAGGCACCACTCATGAGGCTCGGTTGATATGCACGTATATCAGGGACGCCCGAATATGTGCACGATCCGACTCGAGTGGTGACGACGGATTCTCTATCAAGAGGCTTGGCTGAAATGCATGTATTTTGGGGGCGCCTAGAATATGTGCACGATCCAACTAAGTGATACGTTGAATCAAGTGAGAGTTGAGGAACGGAAAAGTGTCGAGGATTTTGAAATTGTAAGTTTCGAAGAAATGTTGACGGTAACGCGATCATTGAATTGAGACGAGTTCGAATGTTGGTTGATCGGTTGGTGTGCCTTACGACTAAGTTAGCGATAAGCACGGGCGTGGCTCGGAATTGAAGAAATGCGTAGGCGGAGTGTGTACGATTAAGTCTTGGCCATAGAAATGGTAGGATGGTTTGCCTTCAGGAAAGTCTCGAGGACGAGACTTGTTCTGAGTGGTGTATGTTGTAGTGCCCCGTCCCGCGAAGTCAATCGGAGGAATCGAAACGCCGACGACGTTCGAACTTGGCCTTACAATGGCGACTCGAAGACATCGCTTAGGTGGGGTAGTTTCGGTGAACTTGCCTCATCTCAGCCTTCACTTAATAATTCGTGTGTTTTCAACTTGCACAAGTAGGCTTAATAATAAAAGAGACGAATCCACATAGCTAAAGGGAATTATCCCGACGGATCGAATCGAGTTTAGAACATGGAAAATGTCCCACGTTCTAATTAGAGTTGGTGCTCAGCGTGCTTTGAAAATGACATTCGTTCCTTCGTCCAGCGGCTTGGGAGAAGGAAAAAGTGGGTATTCGACACAAACGAGAAGTTAGCCTAAGTCATAGGCGTCGTCCGCGTAAATGCTCGATAAAGCATGCACGTTTCTACTGTGCAAGGCTTAGCATAGCCTTGGCTCGTCCCTCGGGTTAAGTTGTAGGCTTGAGTAAGTTAGGCAAAGTTGTGCCGATCGACCTAAGTCATTCCAAGTGCCGTCCCGTTCTTTCTGCGGTTGTCAAGTTAAATAGTCCCACGATCTCAAGGGCCGTCATATAACGTATAACTTGGGTGATAGCGTCGCATAGGACGGAAGTCAGTTAAAGGCACGAGCCACGGTTGGCACGATGTAAAGTTAGCCACGGTCTATGGCACTTAAGGAACACGTTTTGTTCAAGTTAAGTTGGAAGGCTATGTAGTAGTCGTTCCCTCGAGTTCAAATAAGTTTGAGGCGGTCCCTCGGTTGGGAGTCTTGCATTCCTATCCGCGTTGAGATGTTCGAGGCGGTCCCTCGGTTGGGAGTCTCACGTTCCTATCCACGTTAAGATGTTCGAGGCGGTCCCTCGGTTGGGAGTCTCGCGGTCCCGATGCACGTAATACAAAGGGTGGTTCAGAGCACGAGTTGCTAAGTATTGTTCCAGTCGTACCAACAAATTAGGCCATACATTTACGTGAGTCTAGATGTCTCGTAGGTGCGTGGTCATTGGACACCTTGTCGACAAGGATTTTTGCCTATGCTGGTTATATGCCGGGGCACCGGGCCCAGTCATCCTAGGGGGTAGACGTTATAGCAGCGCATGCTTTTATTGCGTGGGTAGTCGGGGGCTTTCAACGGGGCTCGCTACCTGCGCTGAAGGACCCGCCGCCTACCCGAGCTATGTCCGCGATGGCTTGTCATGCCAGTGGCCTTTCATATAGATAATTGGCGTGCTAAGCGGCGAATCCGCATGCACGGTGTCGGTCATAACAAAGAAAGTGTAAGCACGGTATGCATTGAATGGTGAAACGTATGCTCGGTTGCACCCAAGGTATTATAAAGCATATGATTCGGCTATACGTAAGGACACGTGCTTTGGCACGAAATACGGCATCGTGCTTGAGTTCTCAACACCGGTTCCACAAGTGAGTTATACGTTTCGAGTTAAGTCTGGAAGGACCGTAGGGCAAGTTTGGTTAAGTTGTGTTGAGTTGCTGGGCATGGCCTCGAAATGCCTGGTACGGCTGCGTCATCACAACACAAGTAAAGATAAGACTTAGCGAGGAGGCATTGCATCAGAGATAAGCACGAATCGAGTTCACCATACGACCAAGTCGTTACGTCCCAGAGTATGGTACGAAAGGCAAGCACGAGACAATAAAGTTGACATTATTGGAACGAGAAGGTCTAGCGGCAAAGTATGAGTACATTATTAGTGCAAGGTACGATGTTGGTCTAGAGACACAAAATAGACCAAGGCATCGGTCCAAAAATCGATCCTAAGGCAAGACTAGAAAGACAATCGTAAAGGGCTTGTATCGCACAAAGTAAAATAAACGTGTCGGTTTTGTATGGGTGGACGAGAAGCTCACTCCACCAGTATAGTTGAGTACTGACACCCATACAGTTTTCATGTGCAGGCACAGGTAGAAGCTCGTGGTGCGGAACTCGCTTGGATGCGTCGAACCACGGAGTTCCTTGGCGATTTGAAGCGTGCGGCCGCATGAATCGAAGACTTATACGGGACATAATGTATGGATATCGTCTATCCGAAGCATCTGCTGGTTCGAGACAAGTACTGAGAGATGAGAGAGAGCAGAGTGATTTGTAATGTGAGACGAGTAAATTTGAGTGATTGTAATCTCGGTCTTACGCCTCCAATGTAACCGTTGTTTCGATATCAATAAAGAGCTTCTTTTGAATGACTTGTGTTTTGTTCTAAATTTCCGCTGCTAGTTCAATGTCTCTGTATGGGACTTCTGTGCGACGACCCCGTCGCAGCCGCTGAAATTTGCCGTTATGGAACCCGCCTTGCACGAGCGCAATCTAGGCTCGTACGGTATCATGCCTTAGCGAGGACGATCGCTCCTACGGGAGCGGGGCGTGACATCGTGTACTTCACAAGTTATCCTAAACGGAGAACAACAAGGTCGGACTGGTGGGCAGTATACAAGACCAAAGCTAGAAATACCTTTGAGGTTGACGATATAGCTTATCAAGAGGATGAACTACCTCTTGTAACAAATATTATAGAAGTGGATACGATGGAAGTTTCTCATTACACATCTAATTGTGTAGAAGAAGTAGAATTATCTGAAGAGGAAGATGCAGATGAAAGTGAAGATGTAGAGGAGGAGGAGGAAGAAGAAGAAGAAGAAGAAGAAGATGAAGATGAGCTAAACGAACTAGATGAATTTTTAGAAGAGGATTAAATCTGTACGCTTGTTTTATCATCATATTTGACACTTTAGTGACACTTTTATCATATAAATCTGTGACACTTTAATAACACTTTAGTGACACTTTTATCTGTGACTATGATATTTTTCAAAAATCTGTGATGTCTATCATATAAATATATATTTTTGTTTTATTGTCATATGTTATTATCAGGTATGACTAGACCATCTGGACGACGCAGAGGATTTTATATTAGGCAGTCCCGTCAGCCTCCGGCTGGGGATGGAGATTCCGTACCCTCATCCTCATCTCCGAGTACGCCATTGTACCGTTCTGTTCCCGGTCCATTATCGGGACAGGGTAGTTCCAGCAGGTTGGCGACTCCTCCCTCGTCGTCCAGCGTTCCTGATCCTGCATCCAGCATTCCTGATCCACCGTCCAACATTCCTGATCCCGCGTCCAGCATTTGTCACGCCCCGCTCCCACAAGAGCGATCGTCCTCGCTAAGGCGTGATGCCGCACGGGCCTAGGTTGCGCCCGTGCAAGGCTATGTCCAGAAACGGCCGATTTGAGCTAGGCCACAGAGTCGCACAAAGTGTCCCCATTTGCAGCAGAAAGTAAACGAACACAAATTGAAGCGAATTCAACTCTTTATTGATATTCAAGAAGTTTACAAGCGACGCTAGGCCGATATTACAAATCGCTCAAGCTCTCTCTCTTTGAAACAAAAAAAGGCGTGCCAAGTGGCTTACAACATGGAATGATTCATGGCGATGTTCTGATACATTATGTCCTGTATAGGGTGCTTCAGCTTCTTGCAACGTCCCAAGGCCCCGGAGTTGGCTCCGCACCTTAACACGTTCGATGGAAGCTCCGCACCCGCCGACGTCTCCTGCATCCTGCAAGCAGACTGTGGGGTTATCAGTACATTGTTATGCACTGGTGGGAAGGCTAGCTCGCCCACAATGCTATCATTACCAAACACGTTCCATTTACTTTTGTGCATCTCTATCATTCATTGTCTTTCTAATCTTGCCTTAGGATCAATTTCATGGCATATGTCATAACCTATCCCGTGTTGCCAAAATTCAAGTGTCGTATGGAAATACATGCATGACTTACTCATACTTACCGTCCGGCCTTCCCTGTCCAAAGTAAACCAAGTTAGTTAAACAATTTATGTGTGATAACATAACGTGATTCTTGGAAACATTCAATATCAAGGGTGTGTCCCTGCCTCAGTTTCTAGCTCGTCGTAGACGTATTCTCTAACTCATTGTATGAAGTATTCATTATCATTTGGTGTGATACATTTCAAGCCGTTCAGTAGGCGATTGTTCATTTAACTTAGACTACTTTGATTTCAATGCAAGGACTTGCACGTGGATAGCCACCAGCAAAGTCCACTTAATCTATATGCACTGGTCGCTGGCATGACAAGCCATTTTCGATATTTCCCTTTGGTATTTCTCAACTTAGCGTAGGGTGATGGCTGGTACACCCCGTTAAGTCTCTTGAATATACCCTGCACTTACGTCTCCTGGTGCCCAAGCCCGTACCCAAGCAGCCCGTAAGACCCATTTTGATTCCGCCTAGGCCGGCCACGGTATACCCCTCACAACGTCCGTGCCGCAGAATCCTTCCACTACACGGCCACGGTATACCCCTCACAACGCCCGTGCCGTTTGTCCACGACCATTTTATATTATCTTGTTATTTTAACTTAACGGCTATCTCCGAGCCGTAGGCTAACCCTTAGCCATAATGCGTTATCGACCAGGTTGGTGTCCGTGCAGCGCGGGTAGTGAGCCCCGTTGCACGTGCCCGTCATACCTGTCGCTAACCATTCCTTTCCTTCTTATCTTTTATTCATTCCTTCTTTTCTTTCTTTCACTTGTCCATTCGTTCATTGATTCATTTTCGTATTCATCCATCCGTTGATTTATTCTTTCACTCGTTTATCGTTCATTCTTTCATTTATACATTATGCAACTTCCCGTGCGGGAGTCGCCTTGGCGACCCATCGGTCCCATAATCTTTAAATGTTGCTATACTCTACTTGGAACGACTATGTTGATAGTCTTCCCGTTTTATTGTTGTAATCCATTCATTGTTTTATTGTTGAACGCATAGGGAACTCGAAATGTAAGCCCATGTCTTAGCACGAGCGTGGAGCGCGGTGCGAGAGTTCTCACATTTTTCATATTCTTTTTCATATTCTATACAAGCATACAAGATGGAATTATTCCCTTAGCTAGGTGCGTTGAGTAATTCATTTATTAGCATGCACGGTGTTGACGCCTAGCGATTCTAGCAATAGTGTCCGTATTGTTATGTGTCTAGGCTAAGCAAAGACGGGTTCGTCGGAGCCACCCACCTTAGCGATGTTCGCATCGGCCGAACGATACTCCGAGCGCGCCTTTGAAAGTCTAAGTCTGGATTCATCTTGACGGGCCAATGTAAGCCTTGCATCGATTCTTCATCAGGTCGATGCCCACTCTTCGGGTCGACGGCTCGTTTGAGTCGTTGCACTTGTCGTTTGAATCGGCATTCCGCTAGGGCGGAGCGGGTCATTACATAATACACCACTCAAAACAAGTCTCGTCCTCGAGACTTCCTGAGTGCAGGTCATCCTACCATTTTATTAACTCATACCGTGTGCATATCTTAGACAATTTCTATCGAATGGCTTTACCGTTTGATGGCATCGAACTATACTCGATACCTTTCTAAGTTCCGTGTCGCATACGTTTGGTCGATTTTATTGAATAGCTTTTCATTCATTTCAGAGTTGATGGTTCTTATTCAATTGTCGCGTTTCTTCGACTTGGTTGCTATTTCGACGTATCATGGGACTGAAACGGTCGTACAAGGTGCGTTGAAATTCTCAAACACGAAAGTCGTAGGCTGAGGCAAACTCACTCATTCGTTCATGCGCATCTCAACACCCACTTGCAGCTGTATTCGAGTCCATCATATCACTGAGTTTGGATCGTGCACGCATTCAAGGCGTCCCCCGAATACGTACATTTCAACCAAGCTTAGCGACTAGCGAAGTCGGACAAGCTACTCGTGATAGTTGTGATTTGTCGATCGTTTTGCTAACTTCGATTTAAAACCGAACTCATGTGTGTATCACATATCGTTTATCTCGGTCCTCGAGATGATTCGATTCGCTTCTCAAGCGCTCTTGTCAACGAAATCAATACGATTTCTTCTTAGCGGAGTCGGCCAAGTCTAAGTAATTCCCGTCCGATTCGAGACCAAGTATTGCACTATCATCGAGTACGTCTTCCGACCAATGATTCAATTCGTTATTCCAATTTTACTTGCGCATCATCCATTCCTATCATTCCCATCGTTTGGGGCCGTTCTCGTTGTCGTTCACGCACACTCCTAATTTTTCGTCCTACTCTAAGTCTTGTTGCCCCAAGTCTATCGTCCATCCAGACGATACTCTAATATCAATCGCACAGGTTCAATCACTCGGTATAGGGTCGTCCGCCTATCCGCTAGGCTATTTCTTTTCGAGGCTAAGTCAATGTCAGGATTGGAATCACAGTTCCCCAACAATAATGCCAACACTGACCCCAATCCTAGGGTCAAACCAAAGTCGATAGTACGGGAGTTTTCTACCCAAGCTCGCGTCACTCAAATTTCTAAACATCGAGCACGATCACCTATTCGCATCAACGCATTCGTTGTGCATATTCGAATCCATTAAATCACCCAATTGACATACTTCACATATCCATTCTAACCAATTCATGTATTCGATCACGAGGTCATCCAGCTCGACAATATATTGCATTCCAATCTCACGCGAGTCCGATCATCCATGGTGGTTCATGAATCACCATGCAACGCTCCCGTAGAATAATCATTCTCATCGGGGCGTAACTCTTATTTGAGTTTAGACTAACTCATTCTCGATACGCGAATTGGACCTACTCAATCCTCAAGTTCAATCATCACACACACTGATTCATTCTCGAGTTTACCTTCGTATCAAACCATAAGTCGAAGCAATCAAATTGCCACGCCATCCAAGTTCAATCACTCCGGCTGTATGAATCACCATATCAGCGCTCACGCGGAGTGATCGTCCAAATCTGGCACGACGCATGTGCGAGGCTGGATTTGCGCTCGCATAAGACAAGAATGTCAATGTTGTGGTTGTCAACGAAGCAAATCCAAGCATTCTCATTTTTATCCAAGCTAAATCAATTCGACAGTCTGACCGTCATGTGTTCAACTAGAAAATCCTCGAGCCAAGTCTATCTTTTCCTTGACACATTTTTAACATCCCAAGTATAGCATCCAACGGAACAATGACATTTGCACGATCGTTATTCGCTGAGTCAGAGTACCCCCGAGTTATCGCATATCGATCTTTGATACGCCTCAATACCATCGACGATATGCGTAACCTGACGATCTTCCTTTGCAACCGATTTCGAGTCGTGCGTTGATGCTATTGTCCGAGTTGGATATTCCACAATTTCATTTAATATTCAAGATCAAGTTCAACTGCTATTCCTCAAGCTAGTTTCAAGATCGTTGTTCAAACTCAAGTCATAATTCATTTGAATCAATCCGAAATCGTACGCGCGATCCTCTAAGTTTCTTCGATCAAGACCATTCATTTTCATTCATCATTCTTAACCATTTTCTAACTCGCGTTGCCCAATGACAAGTTATCCGAACGACATCTCGTTCGGGACATTCAAAGTCACGACCAACTAAGCGTGACGCATTCTAAGGCTTTGCACGATCGCATCGCCTCGCCGACGTACTCGTTGTGTTTTGTAATCCTTTAGTCTCGCTCGAACAATTTTTATAACGTCCATACACCACTTAGGGTTCGAGCCATTCGACTAGTCATCGACACATCGCTATTTTCCTTCTTCGAAGCTATCACATACACCACTCGGAATCAAGTCATTCTACAAATCCTCGAAAGGTTATTCGACTCTCGATCGACATGTCCAATTGCGCGTTCGCTCATTCTTCAAAATCTAAGAACCATTTCCCCGTGTTCGCTTTAGCGCCGGTCAAGTAGCGTCTCCATCAACATACGTTCTAAGTCTCCCTTATTCTCGTCCGAGCGATAGTCAATCTCGCTCGCAACTCGTTTGCACCATAAGGTCTAGGTGCGCGATACTCGGCACAACTTAGCCAAAAGGCTGCGTGCATAACCGTCCCGTTTGAACTATACTTCGGTCTCGTGTACTCGTTCGCTATTGTCAGCGTAAGGTTATTCAAGCACGTCTTGCGTTTTACTAACTCTTAGCATCGGTTCCTACCAACTCAAGTCCGTCGTGGTGGCGCAAAGGCCTTCGTCTATCGATCCCGTCCAACCGAGTACTCGTACGAGCTTTTGAAAATATTTAGACTTATTATATGGAACATCCCAAGGCACAACGAGAGAGAGCGTACATTTCTTTTTCCTACGACGAGCTTTCAAAATTGAGAAATCGACGTGAAGTCCAAGGACGTAAAGCCGTACTTTGATACCAATCTGTCACGCCCCGCTCCCGCAAGAGCGATCGTCCTCGCTAAGGCGTGATGCCGCACGGGCCTAGGTTGCGCCCGTGCAAGGCTATGTCCAGAAACGGCCGATTTGAGCTAGGCCACAGAGTCGCACAGAGTGTCCCCATTTACAGCGGAAAGTAAACGAACACAAATTGAAGCGAATTCAACTCTTTATTGATATTCAAAAAGTTTACAAGCGGCGCTAGGCCGATATTACAAATCGCTCAAGCTCTCTCTTTCTGAAACAAAAAAAAGGCATGCCAAGTGGCTTACAACATGGAATGATTCATGGCGATGTTCCGATACATTTTGTCCTGTATAGGGTGCTTCAGCTTCTTGCAACGTCCCAAGGCCCCGGAGTTGGCTCCGCGCCTTAACACGTTCGATGGAAGCTCCGCACCCGCCGGCATCTCCTGCATCCTGCAAACAGACTGTGGGGTTATCAGTACATTGTTATACAATGGTGGGGAGGCTAGCTCGCCCACAATGCTATCATTACCAAACACGTTCCATTTACTTTTGTGCATCTCTATCATTCATTGTCTTTCTAATCTTGCCTTAGGATCAATTTTATGGCATATGTTATAACCTATCCCGTGTTGCCAAAATTCAAGTGTCGCATGGAAATACATGCATGACTTACTCATACTTACCGTCCGGCCTTCCCTGTCCAAAGTAAACCAAGTTAGTCAAACAATTCATGTGTGATAACATAACGTGATTCTTGGAAACATTCAATATCAAGGGCGTGTCCCTGCCTCAGTTTCTAGCGCGTCGTAGGCGTATTCTCTAACTCATTGTACGAAGTATTCATTATCATTTGGTGTGATACATTTCAAGCCGTTCAGTAGGCGATTGTTCATTTAACTTAGACTACTTTGATTTCAATGCAAGGACTTGCACGTGGATAGCCACCAGCAAAGTCCACTTAATCTATATGCACCGGTCGCTGGCATGGCAAGCCATTTTGGACATTTCCTTTTGGTATTTCTCAACTTAGCGTAGGGTGATAGCTGGTACATCCCGTTAAGTCTCTTGAATATACCCTGCACTTATGTCTCCTGGTGCCCAAGCCCGCACCCAAGTAGCCCGTAAGCCCCGTTTTGATTCCGTCTAGGCCGGCCACGGTATACCCCTCACAACGCCCGTGCCGTAGAATCCTTCCACTACACGGCCACGGTATACCCCTCACAACGCCCGTGCCGTTTGTCCACGACCATTTCGTATTATCTTGTTATTTTAACTTAACGGCTATCTCCGAGCCGTAGGCTAACCCTTAGCTATAATGCGTTATCGACCAGGTTGGCGTCCGTGCAGCGCGGGTAGCGAGCCCCGTTGTACGTGCCCGTCACACCTGTCGCTAACCATTCCTTTCCTTCTTATCTTTTATTCATTCCTTCTTTTCTTTCTTTCACTTGTCATTCGTTCATTGATTCATTTTCGTAATCATCCATCCGTTGATTCATTCTTTCACTCGTTTATCGTTCATTCTTTCATTTATACATTATGCAACTTCCCGTGCGGGAGTCGCCTTGGCGACCCATCGGTCCCATAATCTTTAAATGTTGCTATACTCTACTTGGAACGACTATGTTGATAGTCTTCCCGTTTCATTGTTGTAATCCATTCATTGTTTTATTGTTGAACGCATAGGGAACTCGAAATATAAGCCCGTGTCTTAGCACAAGCGTGGAGCGCGGTACGAGAGTTCTCACATTTTCTATATTCTATACAAGCATACAAGATGGGATTATTCCCTTAGCTAGGTGCGTTGAGTAATTCATTTATTAGCATACGCGGTGTTGACGCCTAGCGATTCTAGCAATAGTGTCCGTATTGTTATGTGTTTAGGCTAAGCAAAGACGGGTTCATCGGAGCCACCCACCTTAGCGATGTTCGCATCGGCCGAGCGATACTCCGAGCGCGCCTTTGAAAGTCTAAGTCTGGATTCATCTTGACGGGCCAATGTAAGCCTTGCATCAATTCTTCATCAGGTCGATGCCCACTCTTCGGGTCGACGGCTCGTTTGAGTCGTTGCACTTGCCGTTTGAATCGGCGTTCCGCTAGGGCAGAGCGGATCATTACAGCATTCCTCCTGCCGATGGCTCCATGGGGGGAGTGACGCCGAGCATATGGAGGACGGCGATCAGACTGATCCTGTCCAGGCAAGAGGTGAGAGCGACCCTCCATGCGCTCCCCCGGGCGAGACGCGTATGGAGATTTGGACAGACGGGCCTACGAAGTAAGTTAATTAGTTAATATAGATTTCGCAAATGATTATATGTACATATATATTCATGAAAATTATTATTGTATAGATATCGGCCACCTGCAGTACAGAGACAGTTGGGGTTATTTCTGAGGCGGAACTATGGTGGGCCTTGGATTAACTACTCAGATGCTCCCGCAAATAGGAAGGCCTTTTGGTTGGCCCACTTCAAGGTAAAAAATTTGTTTATTTTTAAATTTTAATAATCATTTGTGTATATTATATAACTTTTCTATTTTACTTCTTGTAGAGGACCTATTTCTATCCACCACACCGGGCGGCAAAGATCGAGGCCCAATTTTCTGCCGTCGCAGGCAAGCTCATCCGTGATGCGATCCACGACTAGAAGTCTCGTGATCGCTCCGGAAAGCCGATCCATGGTTGGATCACGCCAGAGCAGTGGACTGCGATGAAGGCTAGATTTGCCGAGGCTAGGTACCAGGAGCGGTCTGACAAGGCCAAGGTGGCACGGTCGAGCGCCAGTAAGTGGTGTGGTGGCTCCATTCCGATGACGAAGCATTTTCGTCGTCTGGTACATTTCCTATGACAGACATTAATTTATATATAGTTCGATAGAATGTTTAATACTAATAATAGATAATATATTTTAACAGATAAAAAGGGGTGAGGGCCCGAACATGGTGATCGTCTTCCTGGTCATCCATCGGAGGGCTGGGGAGTTCATTGACGAGAGGGCGACGCAGGCATATGTACGTTCTATTCTTTATATTAATTTACTATAATTTAGAAAATAGGAAAATAGATATCAATATAGACTTTAGCAAACACTTACACGTTAGCAAACATTGTTCTAGGCCGAGTTTGTTCAACTACAGGAGGAGGAGGTGGCTGCTGCTAGTGCGCCAGCAGAAGGAGGGGCTGGTACTTCCTTCCAGTCGCCTACAGCTCTATCGCCGGACGACCTCTGAATGATCGCCGTTGGAGGTCTTCAGAAGGGTACGTACTACGGTACGGGATCCTACGGCGCGTATTTGGCTTCGGAGTCATCCCGGGCCCCCTCTGTCAGTGCACAGTCTTCGGCTTCGCAGGCATCGTCACGAGCTCAGGATATTCGTCATCAGATCGATGAGCTACGTCACGAGTTACAGCAGCAGATTTTTGATGCGGTCGAGCGACGATCCGACCCTCCGATGATCACCGGACGATTTGATGCGGTCGAGCGTAGTATACAGGAGCTGATGAGTCTGCAGCAGGCTACAGCTGCTAGCTTGCACACGCTCATCGAGTCTACACAGCGTACAGAGCATAGATAGGTCAAGCTGGAGGGATCGCAGAGGACCATGTCTGCCTCACTCACTCAGGTATCAGCTTCGCTTGAGGAGAGTACTCAGAGAATGGTGAGTACCCTGGCTGCGCATGGTGAGCGACTGCGAGAGCTGGAGCAGATACGTCCTCCCGGTCCATCGACGGCGCCGACTCTAGAGATTGTACTGCCTCCTACTGCCCCTACGGTACAACTCACCCAAGAGCAGTATGAGTACATTCTATCCCAGATGCGCGGCAGGGGTCCTCAGTGATCCAGTATATATTTTTTATCATCTTTGTATGTATTGGCCCTATAGGCCCATTGACCGTTCTGTACACTGATTTTCATTATTTTTTGACTCTGTTGGACATGTATGTTTGTTGGACATGTATGTTTGTGATATTTAATTTGTTGGTATTTTCATTGAGTACATGTATGATATTTAGTTGTAGACTGTTATGATGGGAGACTGTTATTCATCTATTAGTTGTA
Organism: Iris pallida; assembly: GCA_029216955.1. Classification (NCBI taxonomy): domain Eukaryota; kingdom Viridiplantae; phylum Streptophyta; class Magnoliopsida; order Asparagales; family Iridaceae; genus Iris; species Iris pallida. The sequence continues at coordinate 88,716 of JANAVB010039827.1, read as the reverse complement.
GACTATTATGATGGGAGACTTAATTATGATGATATTTGTGACGGGGATGACAAATATACCTACGCTGGGTTATAAGCGATGATCTGATATACAAAGGAGGTGCTGCCCAAATTTTAAAAAAATATAATGTGTATTTTTGTGATGATGTGTGTCTGTGTTTACAATGTATGTGAAATGTAGTGTTCGGAACCATCGATAGTTTCGATTACTGTTGTATGTTTTATCTTAGACAGAAAGAGCAACTGTTTAGGGTGTACTTCTGAGAGCTTCATTTTCACATCCTTCACTCTCTCGGGACGTCGTACAGGATCCCGAGAAGGTGAAGGACGTGAAGAGGAAGCTCTGAGAAGTACATCCTGAACTGTTGCTCTTTCTATCCAAGATAAAACATAGAACAGTAAGCAAAACTGTCGATGGTTCGAACACTGCACTTCACACACACTGTAAACACAGACACACAACATAACAAAAATACACATTATATTTTTTTAATTTTTTTCAGTGGTCTGCGATGGATAGCGACATATAGCGACGTATAGCGATGAAAAGTGGACGTCGCTGTACGTCGCCACCTTACTGACGTGGCAGGCATGCCACGTCATCACGTCAATAGAACTAAACGTCGCTAAGAAGTCGCACTACGTCGCTAAGTTTGCGACGTAAAGTTTTCGTCGCGCTACGTCACTAACTTTACGACGACCTAGCGACACGGCTGGGACGTCGCAAACAGCGACGTAGGGCGACAAATTTGCCATCTGCGACTAGCTTAAAAGCGACATTCACTTTACGTCGCTAAAGCCGTCGTCAATTACGATTAGCAACGTAATTGTCATTATTAGCGATATATCATGACGTCGCTAATTTGCCTTATTTTAGTAGTAAACTGGGTTCTGAAAGCATAGGATTTTTGTGAAAGGGAGGTGTATGTGAGCTCTGATGATCAGGTCCACTGACTCCCTTGCTAGGTAGAGGTGGAAGTACATATCTAAAAGATGTCAAGAGTAGTACTTCTTTAGAAACTTGTCGTTGATGGGCATCATGAACAAGTCCCCGTTTGATTGGGCGAGGCGGTAAACACCGTTTGAGTATACCGTCTCTATGATGAAAGGTCCCTCCCATTTAGGCTCGAACTTTCCTGGTGTTTTGTGTGTCAACACCATCGGCCTCCTGACTGCCAGAACCATGTCGCCTACTTGGAAAGTCCTCTGATTGATCTTCTTGTTGAAATCCTGTGATATACGGGCTTGATAGAGTTCGATACGCTGTTGAGCTAGAAGACGTTTTTCGTCAAGTGCCTCCAATTCTCGCAGACGGTAACGTTGGTTGTCTTCTTCTGTGAGTTGATTTGTGATCGCTACACGGAGTGAGGGTATCTGGATCTCGAGAGGCAGTACCGCTTTGCTTCCATAGACCAAGGAGAATGGTGTGTTGCCCGTCGGGGTCCGTACCTTTGTGCGGTAGGTCCAAAGGTATTCGCCGAGCTTTTTGTCCCAGTCACGCTTGTTGGATGATACGACCTTTTTGAGTAGCCTGACGATAGTCTTGTTAAACGCCTTGGCCAATCCGTTTGCTGTCGGATTGTAGGCGGTCGATGCCACGTTCTGAATGCGATTTTTGTCACAGAATCTGCTGAAAACATGACTGATGAACTATGGACCGTTGTCATGGATAATCCTACGGGGTACCCCGAAACGGTAGATGACATGATGCTTGATGAAGCTGATCACCCTAGAGCTTTTTACTTCTGCCAGTGGAACTGCTTCTGTCCATTTGGAGAAGTAGTCAGGGATAGCTAGGATGAAGCGGTATCCCCTCGATGAAGGAGGGGTGATCGGTCCTACAATATCCATGCCCCAAGCTTCGAAGGACCAAGAGGCGACCGTAGGATGTAGTGGTTCCGATGGTGTATGGATGAAGTCGGCATGAAGCTGACAAACATGGCACTTCTTAGCATAGTCGACAGCATCGGCTGCCATGGTTGGCCAGTAGTAACCCATGCGTCATAGTCGATCCTGCAACTTAGGCCCAGGTTGATGAGCTCCACAAGTTCCATCATGAGCTTCTCGAAAGGCTTCGGCTGCTTCTTCGTTGGACAGGCATCGAAGGAGAAGTCCATCGTAGGAGCGTCGGTAAAGTATTTTAGTAGCTGTATCGTAATAGAATCGAAGGGAACGTCTTCTGACTGAGACGACTTCTTTCGGGTCTTCTGGAAGAATTCCATAGACAGCGAAGTCGATGAACGGAAACCTCCAGTCTCGGACATTAATACCAGCACTTGTTGACATGGCATGGGCCATTTGTGAGCATAGGTTGTTTTTAGGGCAGACCAAGTCTCGACCAACTACCATGACGTAGTACTGAGTCCCGAGGGGTGCTGCCAATGAGGCTGCGAGGCCAGCCAGAGCGTCAGCCTCCAGGTTTTGTAATTGAGGTACGTGTTCTATGAAGAACTTGGTGAAGGTTGAAATAATGTTCAATGCAACTTCATGGTAAGGAACCAAATCTTCATTGCGAACTTCGTACTGCCCTCTGATCTGGTTAACGACGAGTTTTGAGTCACCGTAGGCTTCCAGATGATCTACCCCCAGCTGTTGCGCCAGCTGGAGTCCCATGATGAGAGCGTTGTACTCGGCAACATTGTTAGAGCACGGCTTCGAAAGGGAGTAAACACGCTGGATGACCAGCTGATCGGGGGAGACTAAGACTACCCCCACTCCGGCGATGATTTGGCCTTTGGGGCCTGTTCTTAAAGCGCCATCGAAAAACATCCGCCAGACAGAGCTTTCTTCGGTGACGTTTGATTCTTGGACCTCATCCGGGATGTCTTCATAGAGTCTGGAGGACTCTGGAATGGGGTGTACAGCTAAAAAGTCAGCTAGAGCTTGGCCCTTGACGGCTTTTTGTGGTAGGAACACCATGTTGTATGGCGTCAACAGGATCGCCCATATAGCTAGCCGGGAGTTCAATGATCCTGGCTTTATCATGAGAACCCTGAGTGGATTGACTCGGGAGATGACATGAATTGTCTGGCCCGAGACATAATGGCGAGTTTTCTGGATGGCGAACACCGAAGCCAAACACTCTTTTTTAACGGGGTTGTACCGGTGTTCGACCCCGATCAATGTCCTACTGAGGTAGTAGATAGCTTGCTCGTAGCCTGCATCGCTGTTCTGAGCCAGCAGAGCGCCGATGGCACGGACGTAGAGGAGAAATGGTTTGCCTGCGACGGGTGCCACCAGAACTGGCGGGCTCGTTAAGTAAGCCTTGATATTATCAAAAGCTTTCTGGCATTCCTCTGTCCAGACATAGGAGACTCCCTTCTTCATAAGCTGGGTGAAGGGTTGACATTTTCCGGAAAGGTTTGCTATAAACCTTCGGATGTATGCCAGACGCCCCTGCAGTCCTCGAAGTTCTCGGAGGTTCTTCGGAGGGTCCATGTCAAGGATGGCCTTGGTCTTCTCGGGATCGACATGAATGCCTTTCGTCATGATAGTGAAGCCCAAGAACTTTCTGCTAGAAACCCCAAGGAAGGATTTAGCGGGGTTCATCTTGAGTTGATGCGCTCGCATGAGATCGAAGACTGTCTTCAGGTCTTGTAAGTGATCACCCTTGAGATGGCTCTTGACTGCGATGTCATCAACATAGCATTCGACTGTCTTACGAAGATGTTGATGGAAGATGGTACTCATAGCTCGTTGGTATGTAGCACCAGCGTTCTTCAAGCCGAAGGGCATCACTGTGTAGCAGAAAACCCATTTCGGCGTCCTGAATGACGTGTGCTTTGCGTCATCAGAGGATATTTTGATTTGGATGTAGCCCGAATACCCGTCCATGAAAGACATGCGTTCGAAGCCGCATGTATTGTCGATCATTACATCGGTGATCGAAAGCGGGAATTCATCTTTCGGGCAAGCAGCATTGAGATCCCTGAAGTCGATGCAGACCCGTATCTTTCCATTCTTTTTGGTGACAGAGACAACGTTGGCCACCCAATCCTGGTGTTGTTCTTCACGGATAAACCCGCTAGTTAGGAGTTTGTCTACCTCTTGATCGATAGCATTCATGATGTTAGGACAAAAACGTCACTGCTGTTGCATTACAGGCTTAGCATCAGGCAAGATGTTAAGTCTGTGCATCGCGATCTGGGGATCAAGTCCCGCCATATCTTCGTAGTTCCAGGCGAAGACGTCGATATATTCTTTAGCCAGTTGGATTAAAGATTCCCGGTCTGGTCCCTTTAGACTCTTGCTAATAAAGATGGGTTTGGAAGAAGGTCCATCCCCAAGGTCGACCTGCTCGACTTCGTCTTCGGTAGGGGGTTCGTGTAATTCAAAACGAGACTCCCACTGTGCTCCTAGGCGTTGAGTCCAAGGTTCCTCCTTGAAGAATTCTGGCGTTTGGTCTTCGCCGTCATCTTCTTGAGATTGTGTAGATGCCATGTTGACTGATAGCACCTTCTTGAAGACTGGGCCGATACTGGTATCGGAATCCCAGGTTGATGCTTCGGACGAATGAGAATGTTCTACTTCTTCTGCCTCCAAACTCTCTGGAGTTGCCGGTGGCGTGACATAGCCCACCCTCTGTCGAGTTCAATGATAGTAGTCCTGCAGCTTTTTTTTAGGTGTTGGGAGCCGGAGAGGAAGACGTCAACCCTTGTCGTAGTTCAAGCCTTTGTTGCTTTTTAGATCGTAACCCATCTTTTGGATGAGGTACTTTGTCTTGTCTGTGTACCGATAGACTTGTATTCTGCCGGTATCTGGTTCTTGCTCGAGTGGCGAGAGGTCTTGATGACGCTCGACTTTGCCGAAGATGATGGATTCTTCGTCTCGATTCCGCGGTGGGACTATGAAACAGACCCCTTGGGACGGGACTACTCGATTTACATGATTGACAGTCGTTATTTGTGTTTGTAACGACCGTAGAGCGTTATCTAATGTATACATAGCATTCCAATGTGGAAGACTAGAATAATTAAAAGATACTCTACTATTGATGAAACACGAGATTTTGTCTCGCGGGATTACATTGTCCAGAGAGGGTGCATCTACATCAGCAGATATATACTCCCCTAGCTCTTCATCTGTGAGTACTGGGGTTGATCGGGAAAGTCTACCGCAGCTTCGACCTTGGAGTCCGAGAGGGCTACGTGGGCCTTCTCTGGCAGCTTGGATGAGACGGATGATTGCGGAGGCTTGCCTTTAAGACGCACCTTCAGAGGTGCCTCAACTGCGCCTTTAATGATTGGTGCCTTCCCTTGCAGTTTTGCCACAAGGGGAGCCGATGTTTGAGGCGGCTTTTCCTTGAGTCGTATCTTCAAGGAAGCTTCAGTAGGTGTTCTACCTAGAGCAGTTGGTGCTTTTCCAGGTAGCTTGATGGTCATGGGAGGCAGCATCTGAGGCGGTTTCCCTTTGAGTCGAATTTTCAAAGGAGCGTCGGGAATCATCTCTGGCTCCATGTCCGGCTCTACTGTCGTTTCTGCTTCATCATCAGCATCATTGGCTTCTCCTTCGTCGGACGACTTGTACAGGGTAGAATCAGTGAAGTAGGCTTCGACCCCCTTGAAAGGGTCGATGTCCGCGAACTCTGTCCGGATGATGTCGTTGGTGGACACGTACTTCATACATTGGTGGAGTGTAGATGGCACCACCATGTACTCATGCAGCCACGGACGACCCAGTAGGAGGTTGTAGTTGACATCAGCGTCCACGACATAGCAAGTCACCTCAGTTCGAAGATTATCGATATGACACTTCAACCGTATTTTGCCCAGCGGCTCGCTTTTGCTAGCATTGAAGCCGCTGATTGTAGTATTGGAAGGCGCCAGACGGTACATTGGGATCCCCAATGTTGAGAGCAGCGTCTTCAGGATGATGCTGAGGGAAGACCCTGGATCGATCTGAATCCGCTTCACCTTGACGGAACCGACATACCCCGTATAATACAGTTTCATGTTGTGTCGGTTGTGCTTGAGCAGCATGTCTTATTGGGTGAAAGTTATGTTGGGGATAACTTCATCCGCAAAATGGCAGTACGCACATGTGGTCGGGGTATCCTCAGGCTGCTTGACCTGACTAATGAAGGATTCAGCATCCTTCAGGGCTTCACAGAGAGCTTCACGGGTGTCCTTGGAGAGACGGAGAAGCTCAAACAGAGACAGGCGGACAGGAGTGTAGAAGCATGAAAAAGAAGGGATCTTACTTTTAATCCCACATCGGAAAGAAGAAGAAGAGAGCTCCCATTCCACTCTATATATAGAGCCCTCTTGCCTCCTTTGAAAAGGGCACCAAAAAAATAAAGAAAGAAAAGGGAGCCCATTATCCAGGGAGCCCATTCGAGCCACAAAAAGTTGCAGTTGTTCCTCTTCTTCTGGGTTGGCTGCAAGTGCTTCACTCACTGTCATGGCGAGGATAATTTGGACTCTGAATACTATGCACCCCACGGGCTGGTACGAAGAAGTCCAAGGCAGCACGGGCCATGCGCCTCGAACGTGCTATGCCAACGGCAAGCCAGAGGCATGCGCTCACAATCATGCGCGCTGCTAATGGTAAGCTGTATAAGATCGACTCAGGTGCTTCTGCGCCAGAAACGAGCCGACCTTCAAAGTCCTTGTCTCACTTGGGCGCATCTATTGCATTCACAAACCAAGTCGAGCAAGGCAAACCCAGTGGTCTTGAACTCCCGCGCCTCCTCTAGTTGTGCGTCTGAGGTCCGTTCAAGTCACTCCAAATGTTGTGGTCCCCCCACTACTGATCGGGATGCCTGTTTGGTATTAGATCAGGGGGCGCAGCACTCACTTGACCACCCCGACGCTTGGCCTTGCCATGCGCCTGAAGGGGGTGCGAATGTGGCACTCTCCTCCAACGATCTGCGCAACGTGATCACTCGCAAGCGCCGATCAAGAGAGCCGACCAACAAGCATAATGTGCCCCTCACAGGGCACACTTGTGCTACGGTCGCCATCAACTGCTGCTACCGCAAGACAGTGGCTCCACCACCAAGGCAGTCTGTGTTCCAGCTGTTGCAACAAGCTGTGCCTGTCCGACATCGTCTCAGAAACATGATGCCAATTGAAGACTTTATAACAGCCTACTCTCAACTAGGCTCATCACTCAGATGTCTCAGCTAGCCGCGTCGTCTCAACCCGGCGTATTACTCTCAGTCTTCCGAAGGAGTTCACCGTCAAAGCTTCTTCGAACAAGGAGAACCATCATCCACAGTACAACGTCTTGTCAAGGAGGAGGATCAGTCGAATCCATCTTCGTCGAGGAGTTAAGGGAGAGACAACAAAACTCTCTCTCAAACTGTTGCTATTCATAGGCCAGGGCAAATCAAACCCACGCGCCAAGTGGCAACCTTCCCGAAGTCAGTGCAATGAACTTGTATTTATGATGAATGAATCCCCCCTTCGAATTCAGCTAAGTCGGAGAGCCATCAAAGCCCCGAAGAACTCAATAGACGAATCAATAAAGATGTGTCATGCAGCGGATGCGCCGGCCAGACCGCACATCACACAGGCGCGCCCCTCAGCACCAAGCGCTTCACAAGCATGCGCCCCCATGCGGCCCCATGTGCCTAGTGGAACGCCGATCGATGCGCCCACTCAGCTGTCCATCGAATGTCAAAAACATTAAATGCTGAACTGACAGAGTTGGCAGCACGCCTCCCGAAGTCTGAACAGTCGGCAGCTTTTTCAGAAGACGAAGCATCGCCAACGTCAGCATCATCATTACTTCCCTCCGACGGCTTCTGCCACGTGGCCACTCAACCACTCGCATGCGCCTCCGCAGCCATGCGCCCAAATCTGCATACGCCTCAAAAGCTGTACGCCTCAGACTTTTCACTGATCCCTAAAGACAGAAGGAAAGTCACTGATAAAACTCAGCATGCGCCTCAAAAGCCATGCACCCAGACTTCTTCCTGATCCCAAAAGACAGGAGTAAAGTCACTAGTGAAGCTCTGCATGCGCCTCAAAAGCCATGCGCCCAGAATGGTTCGTAACTCCTAAAGGTTACGAGCCAAAGTCTCCTCATGCGCCCAATCTCAGGCGCATCCTACCAGATCATTCCCCACCAAATCCGAGATCTTCGAGCCATGGGCCGATGACACGTGTCCTTTGACTCGACTCACCCGAGATCTCAGCAACAGAAAGATCTTCTCCTCTGCTACGTGTCGGTCCACAACAGCAGTATGAAGAATTCAACCCCTCGATCAGGGCGCATCGTTCATGCGCCTCCATCAGCATTTAACACGTGGCGTCCCCGCGTACAGGCGCATCCTACATGTGCGCATGAGCAGCCAGCCTGCAAAGCTATAAATAGAGGGATCATTTCCTTCTTTCGAACGTACACAGATACCTACCTACACAATGAACACACAGAGACTTCGCACCGCCAGAGAGGCAGATACAGACACTCAACGTCTTCCTCCTCTCAGTAAGCTCCAGCACCCAGAGCAATCCAGACCTTCAGAGAACCGATAACCGTCGTCAGATCGTCAACGGAGTCAACGCATTACCACTCACTCCATCGGCACAAGGGACCCAGATAAACAAAAGTGCACTCCTAGGACTACATCTAAGTCCTATATTGTAACACTGTTCTATTTGTATTGAAATTTGCAATCAAAGAATTTTAATGGCAAACAAGCTGGCGACTCTGCTGGGGACCTCTTTCTCCTCCACCGAGAAAGCTGTGTCACAATCCGACGATGTGAAGGTGGGCTCCTCCCACAAGACGCTGGTCGTACGCGTCAATCAACAAGCGTATGAGGAGTTCATCTCTGAAGGAAGTACGAGTCCTTCGAAGCGGTTGCTGAAGCCGAAGAAGACCCGCCGAGTCTGGGTGCGCAAGGTCGACGCCTCGGGCACCACCACTGAAGGGGATGCGCCAATCCAGCCTTTCCTTCCTGCTGACGTCCTCAGCAACCAAGATGCGCCCGCTGGTGCGGCGCATCTCTCAGGGAAACGTGCGGCTAACCACGTTCCCCAGCCATCTCCCTCTCAGGCGAGGAAGATGCATCGACGGAGCATGGGCACAGCCAATGCCCCGCGCATCACCTCTGATGCACCACAGAAGGTCTCTGTCTTTGACAGACTCACTCGCTGTAGTGGCGAGGAGAATTTGGATTCTGAGTACTACGCGCCCCAGCGGTCTGGTACGAAGAAATCCAAGGCAGCCCGGGTCATACGCCCCAAACGTGCTATGCCAGCAACAAGCCAGAAGCAAGCGCTCACAATCATGCGCGCTGCTGATAGTAAGTTGTACAAGGTCGACTCGAGTGTTGCGACGCCGAAAACGAGCCGACCTTCAAAGTCCTTGTCTCACTTGGGCGCATCTACTGCGTGCACAACCAAGTCGAGTAAGGCAAATCCAGTGGTCTTGAACTCCCGTGCCTTCTCTGGTTGTGCGTTTGAGGTCCGTTCAAGTCACTCCAAATGCTGTGGTTCCCCCATTACTGATCGGGATTCCTGCTTGGTATTAGATCAGGGGGCGCAGCACTCAATTGACCACCCCGGCGCTTGGCCTTGCCATGCGCCTGAAGGGGGTGCGAAGGTGGCACTCTCCTCCAACGATCTGCGCAATGTGATCACTCACAAGCGTCGATCAGGAGAGTCGACTGACAAGTACGATGCGCCTCTCACGGGGCATACTTGTGTCGTGGTCACCATCAACTGCTGTTGTAAAGTGGCAGTTCCACCAAGGCAGTCGGTGTTCCAGCGGCTGCAATCCTCGACACCCCTCCGACGTCGTCTCGGGAAGAAGGTGTCAACAGAAGAAGAACCAATGGTTGCTTCATGCAACGTGATCACCAACTCCTCGTCAGTCCGAAAGGCGACTGGCAGTTCCTCTTCCTTGTCCAAAAGCCAGCCGAGGAAAACCAAGACAGCTGTCTCGTCCTCCGGAGTGTTCGAAGGCACTCGAGGGAGGAAGAAATTCTTGGAGAAAGCTGGGGGTAGTCAGACCCTGGTCGAGCCTCCTTCCAAAGACGAGTGTGTCCAAAGCACACCTGGGGCAGATCCTCGAGGCGAAGTCAGCCTCCCAGAAGCCCCTGAAGACGGGGATATCCCCCAGAACATAGCTAGGGGTAGTCTAGCATCTGCGGACCCGAGTTCCGGAGACGAAGAGGCCCCTCAAGATGGAGCTGAGGGTAATCAGGCCCTTGCAGATGCGCCCATGGTGAATGTTCTCCCGAACATAGCCGGGGGTAGCCAAGATGAAGCTCCAGGAGAGGCAACTCCCCTACAAGAGAGTGAGGCCGAGAGTGAGGCCTCAACCCATCCATCTACTCCCGGCCGTATCATAACAGTAAACGTGACTGGGGCTGATGTCGAGTCTGATGCGCCACCAACAGACCTCGTCCAGCGCATAGATACCCTGGAGGGAGGACTCAAAAACCTCTCTGCCTCCATGCAAATACTGACTCAAGCAGTATTTGAGATACGGTCAACTTTGACCAGGACACCTTCTACCGGTCCCGATCCAGGGGCCAATGGAGAGTCAAGTGTACCCCTTCAACGGGTATCCTCGGACGCAGATCGTCGAGAAGCACCTCGGACGTCAGAGCCCTCAAATGCTCAATATCAGGTGGTACCACCTTCCCCGACTCCCAGCTCCACAGAAGACGTGGTCGAGATGATCAGGGACCTGCACGAGCGCTTTGAGTCCAAGACTAAGACAAGAGGAGCGCCAAAAAATGGGCATCCCCCAGCCTTATCCCCTCGAGTGGAACAAGGTGGTTTATCCTCCAAAGTATAAACCACAAACACTGACGCCATACGATGGGAAGGACTCTCCACGTCGCTATCTGACGTACTTTCAGTCTCAGATGGGACATCTTTCGAAGGAGGACGCGCTACTCACCAACATATTTGTTGGGGCACTGAAAGGAGTGGTATACGACTGGTACTGCAGCCTCCCCGACAATTCAATATCTTCTTTCGATGACCTGACGCGCCTCTTTCTCGACCGTTTCTACGACGGCGGGAAGGACATGACAATGGCGTCCCTTATAGAGATACGCCAAAAGGAGAAGAAAACAGTTCGAGTGTTCATCGAACGCTTCCGACAGGCCTGCATCAGACTGCCCCCGGGCATGCCAGAACACGCACTCCTCTCCTCCTGCAGCATGAACATACTGCCTGCAGTCAAGCTCTGGCTCAACTCTACTCCTCCTCCCGACTGGAGCTCCTTGATCATTGAAGCAGAAGCCGCAGAGAAGAAGGCGGCCAATGCTCGTCTTCTGGGAGTCAGTTTCCCCACCTTTGAAGACAAGGGGAAACGGCCTGCAGCCAACAACCCCGGACGAGAGACAAAGGGGAAACAGGCATTGACTGTCAATGCCTCTAAAGATGCGTCAGCACCTGCTCAGAAACCTCCACTTGCACCAAGGCCGAAGGAGGTTTATTCGTTCAACGACGAAGACACCCTGCAACTCTTTGAGATACTGAAGCAGGGTGACAAGATCAAGCTTCCGGACCCTAAGCGTCCCGATGAGGTTAGGAAAGTGGACAACCCGAGGTACTGTCACTACCATCGGTTTGTCGGGCACCCAACCAAGGACTGCTATGTCCTCAAGAATTACATCTAGTGCATGATCAATGCGGATGTAATCTCCGTCGACTACGAAGAGAAGACGGTGTCAGCCAACGTGGTGTCACTCCAGTTTGGCACCCTGCCGCCGACTACAATACAAGATGGCGGCGTCCCCATCCCTAAGGCGACAATGGAGGTGGTTAACCTACCACCTACCCGTGACAACGTGAGTAGACTCATCCCACTCACCACATCTCGGAAAGAGATCCTATGGGTTCACCCCGATCTCGTCTCCGAGGTGACTCAACCGGAGGTACGCCCTACCTCCAAATCTAAAGGCAGGAAGATCAAGTCTTGCCGCATGGTCTCTTCTTCAGCGGAAGAGGCACTTCCTGTGCAGACGCGTTCACAACAGAACGTCCAATCCGACGAAGCTGCCGTCGAGGTGGTGCCTCCTGGCACCGTCCCTGCTGTCCAGGACGAGGGCCCGTCTAAGCCCCCAGCAGCCAATAAGCAGAAGCAGATAGAGACCCGCTTTGACAGGCCTCTACGAAAGGAGAATGCTTCGGGGCTAGCCAAGCCCCACAACTTTGACATACTGGCACAATTGGCCAGTACTCCTATCCGCCTATCGCTGTTCGAGCTCCTTCGTCTTTCCAAAGACTCCCGAGAAGCTCTCTGTAAAGCTCTAAAGGATGCTGAATCCTTTCTCAGTCAGGTCAAGCAGCCTGAAGATCTCCCGACTGTGTGCACGCACTGTTACTGTGCGGAGGAGGTTATCCCCAATATAACCTTCACCCAACAGGACATGCTGCTCAAGCACAATCGACACAACAGGCCGCTGTATTATACAGGGTACATCGGTTCAGTCAAGATGAAGTGGATTCAGATCGATCTGGGGTCTTCCCTCAGCATCATCCCGAAGTTGCTGCTCTCAACACTGGGGATCCCAATCTACCGACTGGCACCCTCCAACACAATAATCAGTGGTTTCAACGCCAACAAAAGCGAACCACTGGGCAAAATACGACTAAAGTGCCACATCGGTAACCTCAGAACGAGGTCACTTTTTATGTCGTGGATGCCGAAGTCAACTACAACATTCTGTTGGGTCGCCCATGGCTGCACGAGTACATGGTGGTTCTATCTACGCTCCACCAATGTATGAAGTACGTGTCCACCAACAACGTCATCCGTACGGAGTTCGCGGACATCGACCCTTTCAAAGGGATTGAAGCCTACTTCACCGATGCCGACTTATACAAGTCACCTGACGAGGAGGAAGCCAATGATGCTGATGACGAAGCAAAAACGACAGCAGGGCCGGACATGGAGCCTGAGGTCACCCCCGACGCTCCTTTGAAGATCCGACTCAAAGGCAAACCGCCTCCGAAGTTGCCTCCCATGAGCATTAAGCTACCCGGGAAAGCACCAGCTGCTCTTGAAGCTCCCTTGAAGATACGCCTCAAGGGAAAGCCGCCTCAAACATCGGCTCCCCTTGTGGCAAAACTACAGGGGAAGGCGCCAGTCACTAGAGCTACAGTGGAGGCACCTCTGAAGGTGCGTCTTAAGGGCAAGCCGCCGCCACCAGAAAAGGCCCACGTAGTCCTCTCGGACTCCAAAGCTAACACTGTGGTGGACTCTCCCGATCTCACTCCAGTGCTTACAGATGAAGAATTGGGGGAATATATCTCGGCTGATGTAGATGCCCCTTCTCTAGACAATGTAATCCCGCGGGATAAAATCTCATTCTCACTCGTCTGAAGCATCAACGTGGGACTCCGATACCAGTATCGGCTCAGTCTTCAAGAGGGTGCTGTCAGCCAACATGACGTCTGCACAACCTCAAGAAGAGGGCGGCGAAGACCAAGCGTCGGAATTTTTCGAAGAAGAACCCTGGGCTCAACGCCTAGGACAACAATGGGAGTCTCGCTTTGAATTACGCGAACCCCCTACCGAAGACGAAGTCGAGCAGATCGACCTTGGGGATGGATCTTCTTCCAAACCCATCTTTATCAGCAAAAGCCTAAAAGGAGAAGACCGAGAATCTTTAATCCAGCTGGCTAAAGAGTATATCGACGTCTTCGTCTGAAGTTACGAAGATATACCGGGACTTGATCCCCAGATCGCGATGCATAGGCTGAACATCTTACCTGATGCCAAGCCTATCAAACAACAACAGCGGCACTTCCGTCCGGACATCATGAACGCCATCGATCAGGAGGTGGACAAGCTCTTGACCAGCGGCTTCATCCGTGAAGAGCAACACCCAGATTGGGTAGCCAACGTCGTCCCCGTCACCAAGAAGAATAGGAAGATACGAGTCTGTATCGACTTCAGGGATCTGCTTGCCCCAAGGACGAATTCCCGCTTCCAATCATCGACGTGATGATCGACAACACATGTGGCTTCGAGTGCATGTCCTTCATGGACGGGTATTCGGGCTACAACCAGATCAAGATGTTCCCTGACGACGTAAAACACACGTCATTCAGGACTCCAAAGGGCATTTTCTGCTACACAGTGATGCCCTTCGGCTTGAAGAACGCTGGTGCGACATACCAACGAGCTATGAGCACCATTTTCCGTCAGCATCTTTGCAAGACAGTCGAATGCTATGTCGACGACATCGCAGTCAAGAGCCGTCTCAAAGGAGATCACCTGCAAGACCTCAAGATAGTCTTCGATCTCATACAGGCGCATCAACTTAAGATGAACCCCGCTAAATCCTTTCTTGGGGTTTCTAGCGAAAAGTTCTTGGGCTTCATCATCACGACGAAAGGCATTCATGTCGATCCCGAGAAGACCAAAGCTATCATTGATATGGACCCTTCGAAGAACCTTCGAGAACTTCGAGGCCTACAGGGACGTCTGGCATACATCCGGAGGTTCATAGCAAACCTTTCTGGCATATGTCAACCCTTCACCCAGCTCATGAAGAAGGGAGTCTCTTACGTCTGGACAGAGGAATGCCAAAAGGCTTTCGACGACATCAAAGCCTACCTGACGAGCCCACCAGTCCTGGTGGCACCCGTCGCCGGCAAACCATTTCTCCTCTACGTCCGAGCCATGGATCACTCCCTCGGCGCTCTGCTGGCTCAGAACAGCGATACAGGCTATGAGCACGTAATCTACTACCTCAGTCGAACTCTGATCGGGGCCGAACACCGGTACAACCCCGTTGAGAAAGAATGCATGGCTTTGGTATTTGTCATCCAAAAGACTCGACATTATGTCTCAGGGCAGACAATTCATGTCATTTCCCGAGTCAATCCGCTCAGAGTCCTCATGACGAAGCCAGGATCATTGAACTCCCGGCTAGCCACATGGGCGATCTTGCTAACGCCATACAACATAGTGTTCGTTCCACAAAAAGCCGTTAAGGGTCAAGCTCTAGCCGACTTCTTAGTTGCACACCCCATCCCAGAGTCCTCAAAACTCTACGAAGACATCCCGGATGAGGTCCAAGAATCAAACGTCACCGAAAAAGGCTCCGTCTGGCGGATGTTTTTCGATGGCGCTTCAAGAACAGGTCCCAAAGGCCAAATCGTCACAGGAGTGGGGGTGGTATTAGTCTTCCCCGATCAGCTGGTCATCCAGCGTGCTTACTCCCTTTCGAAGCCGTGCTCCAACAACGTTGCCGAGTACAACGCGCTCATTATGGGACTCCAGCTAGCACAACAGCTGGGGGTGAATCATCTGGAAGCCTATGGCGACTCAAAACTCATCGTAAACCAGATCAGAGGGTAGTACGAGGTTCGTCATGAAGACCTGATCCCTTACCATGAAGTTGCATTGAACATCGTTTCAACCTTCATCGGGTTTTTCATCGAACACGTACCTCGCCTACAAAATCTGGAGGCTGATGCTCTGGCTGGCCTCGCAGCCTCCTTGGCGGCACCCCTCGGGACTCAACACTACGTCAGGGTAGTGGGTCGAGACTTGGTCTGTCCTAAAAACAACCTGCGCTCACAAGTGGCCCACGCCATATCAACGGGTGCCGGTGTTAACGTCCGAGATTGGAGATTCCCGTTCATCAACCTCGTTGTCTACAGAATTCTTCCAGAGGACCCGAAAGAAGCCGTCTCAGTCAGGAGACGCTTTTTTCGATTCTACTACGATACGGCTACTAAAATGCTGTACCGACGCTCCTACGATGGACTTCTCCTTCGATGTTTGTCTAACGAAGAAGCAGCCGAAGCCCTTCGAGAAGCTCATGATGGAACTTACAGGGCCCATCAACCTGGCCCTAAGTTGCAGGACCGACTGCGACGTATGGGCTACTACTGGCCAACCATGGTCGCTGACGCTGTCGAATATGCTAAGAAGTGCCATGCGTGCCAGCTTCACGCAGACTTCATCCACACACCGTCCGAACCACTACATCCTACAGTCACCTCCTGGCCCTTTGAAGCTTGGGGCATGGACATTGTGGGACCGATCACCCCTCCTTCATCGAGAGGACACCGCTTCATCCTAGCAATCACCGACTACTTCTCCAAATGGGCAGAAGCAGTTCCGCTGGCAGAAGTTAAAAGCTCCAGGGTGATCAGCTTCATCAAGCACCACATCATCTACCATTTTGGGGTACCCCGAAGGATCATCCACGATAATGGTCCTCAGTTCATCAGCCATGTTTTCAGTCGATTCTGTAACAAGAATCGCATTCAAAACGTGGCATCAACCGCCTACAATCCGGCAGCAAACGGATTAGCAGAGGCATTTAATAAGACTATCGTCAGGCTACTCAAAAAGGTCGTGTCATCCAACAAACGCGACTGGAACGAAAAGCTCGACGAATGCCTTTGGGCCTACCGCACAACGGTACGGATCCCGACAGGCAACACACCATTCTTCTTGGTCTACGGGAGCGAAGCGGTACTGCCTCTCGAGATTCAGATACCCTCACTCCGCGTAGCAATCATAAACCAACTCACAGAAGAAGACAATCAACGTCGTCGTCTGCGGAAACTGGAGGCACTTGATGAAAAGCGTCTCCTAGCTCAACAGCGCATCGAACTCTACCAAGCCCGTATATCACAGGCTTTCAACAAGAAGGTCAAGCAGAGGACTTTTCAAGTAGGCGACCTGGTTCTGGCAGTCAAGAGGCCGATGGTGTTGACTCATAAAACACCAGGAAAGTTCGAGCCCAAGTGGGAAGGACCTTTCATCATCGAGACGGTATACTCAAACGGTACTTACCGCCTCGCCAAACCCAATGGAGACTTGTTCATGATGCCCATCAATGGCAAGTTCCTAAAGAAGTACTACTCTTGACATCTTTCAGACATGTGCTTCCACCAGGGGATCTGTGGACCCAATCATCAGGGCTCACAGACAATTCTCTTCCACAAAATTATATGCTTCCGGAACCCAGCTGTTCCGTAGCATCCTCCAGTAGAAGGACAACCACGTCCACATCACCTCTGAGTTGTCCCCCTACACCCTACAAAGCGGAATCTTATATCCTATAAGACTACGCTACCCATCATGTTTACCACGTCCACATTACCTCTGAGTAAACATCCCGTACAGACAACCCCTGCATTGCCGTACATCAATCGCAGAACTTCCACGTCCACATTACCTCTGAGTAGTTCCGTGTATCCCCCAGAGTCATTCCAACCACGTCCATAACACCTCCGAGTAGGAAGATTCTATCATTTGAACCCCATATTTGCCACGTCCATATCACCTCTGAGCAAACATGAGGGTTCTCTCAAACTTATTATCTGTACCTAAAATCAAGGTACGCAAAAGATAATAGGTCCACACAAACCATCAAAGTTCATGACAAGCAAAAATGAACACATCACAGAAAATGGTGTACTTCTTTATTTCTAGAAAAGGAGAGTAAAGGATTACACTATCCCCAGCAAGAGTTGCAAATACACAAAAAAGCAGAGACTACAAGCCCTAAATATCCCCAGGGTTGGCGGAAAGCTCTGCAATTCGGCGTTTCAAATCTGCCGCCCGAGTCTCCACAGTCGCCAAGACTCGACGTTCAGCTTCTTGACGCATCGCTTCAACAGCCTCAGCAGAAGTTTCATTCTCGTACTTCTCATCAAGCTGCTGTCTCTGCTGAGCCAGGGTAAGAGCCCGATGAGTGAAATCCACTTCCTCCTTCTTGAATGTTATGTGTTCAGCCTGGACACGTTCGGCGTCCAATAGGAGTCGGGCCCGCTGATCCTCAAGGCGGCGGATTTGGGCGTCAATCTCCGCGATATTAGCGTCCAACACAGCTCGTGTCTCCACTGTCTCCCGCGTAGACTGAGATAACCGCTCCACTACAGCTTCAGTCTCAGCCACTTCGCGTTCCCAGACACTCACAGTGGCCTGGTAGAAAGACACAGTCTCGGCGAGCAGCTTCTCCTTCTCCGCATCTATCAGGACGGAGAGGTCATTTCACTGGATGCGCCCTAATTCAGAAAGCAGCTGGTCCAACTCAGCCACCGTGGCTTCCAGAATGACGGCCATATGATCGTGGCCCTGGTGAAGACGGATCAGGTTGATATTAGGCAGTGCCAGAGTTTTTGCTGTCGTAAAGCTCCAATTGGCATCCATCACTGCCGATACCCCCCTCTGCAGCATTTTATACACTGCCTCCACGATGAATTTCACATATTCATCTGCGTCCGCCAACACCTGTGGCATCATAGCAGGGGTTGGAGGAGCTACCCCAGTTGGCGGACCGAAAGAAGACCCGCCGACCTCAACCTGCGAGACTGGAACCTCGACATCAACAGGCTCTTCATCAACAGGGGCTGGGCTACTAGCCCGAGGAGCCAAGAGAGCAGAAAAAGCCGGCACAGGTGTCGAGATAGTACCCCAAGTGGAAGGAGCAACAGAGGGTTCCATCACACCCTTACCCTTCCCGAACTTGGAAGTACAACCGACGTCAGTGACCACCTCTCCAGTCCCCAACGTGCTATCAGCAGCCAATACCTCCCCAGCAGAACTTCCATGTCCATATTACCTATGAGTAGTTTTGCGTATCTTTCTCCAGAGTCATTCCTACCACGTCCATATCACCTCTGAGTAGGAAAGCTCTACCATCAATCCCATATTTACCATGTCCGTACTACCTCTGAGTAAATATATTGGTTCTCTCTCTCTCTCTCAACTTATTATCTGTACCTAGAACCAAGGTACGCCAAGGATGATAAGTCCACATAAATTCCCCAGTGGAAGTACCCAAACCTATCACGTCCACACTACCTCTGATAGGATTGTCACACCTAAACAGCTCTACTGTTCATACTTCTTGTTCAAAGTATTTCAAAACTTGTCCAAAAGTTTTAAAAACTTTGAAGGGGGTCTTGTAGAAGCATGAAAAAGAAGGGATCTTACTTTTAATTCCACATCAGAAAGGAGAAGAAGAGAGCTCCCATTCCACTCTATATATAGAGCCCTATTGCCTCCTTTGCAAAGGGCACCAAAAAAATAAAGAAAGAAAAGGGAGCCCATTCGAGCCATAAAAAGTTGCAGTTGTTCCTCTTCTTCTGGGTTGGCTGCAAGTGCTTCACTCGCTGTTATGGCGAGGATAATTTGGACTCTGAGTACTATGCGCCCCACGGGCTGGTACAAAGAAGTCCAAGGCAGCACGGGCCATGCGCCTCGAACGTGCTATGCCAACGGCAAGCCAGAGGCATGCGCTCACAATCATGCGCGCTGCTAATGGTAAGCTGTATAAGATCGACTCAGGTGCTTCTGCGCCAGAAACGAGCCGACCTTCAAAGTCCTTGTCTCACTTGGGCGCATCTATTGCATTCACAAACCAAGTCGAGCAAGGCAAACCCAGTGGTCTTGAACTCCCGCGCCTCCTCTGGTTGTGCGTCTGAGGTCCGTTCAAGTCACTCCAAATGTTGTGGTTCCCCCACTACTGATCGGGATGCCTGTTTGGTATTAGATCAGGGGGCGCAGCACTCACTTGACCACCCCGGCGCTTGGCCTTGCCATACGCCTGAAGGGGGTGCGAAGGTGGCACTCTCCTCCAATGACCTGCACAACGTGATCACTCACAAGCGCCGATCAGGAGAGCCGACCAACAAGCATAATGTGTCCCTCACAGGGCACACTTGTGCTACAGTCGCCATCAACTGCTGCTACCGCAAGACAGTGGCTCCACTACCAAGGCAGTCTGTGTTCCAGCTGTTGCAACAAGCTGTGCCTGTCCGACATCGTCTCAGAAACATGATGCCAATTGAAGACTTTATAACAGCCTACTCTCAACTAGGCTCATCACT
The DNA here is from genome assembly GCA_029216955.1 of Iris pallida. NCBI lineage: Eukaryota > Viridiplantae > Streptophyta > Magnoliopsida > Asparagales > Iridaceae > Iris > Iris pallida. Next base: position 68,939 of record JANAVB010039827.1, on the reverse strand, counting down.
CAGATGTCTCAGCTAGCCGCGTCGTCTCAGCCCAGCGTATTACTCTCAGTCTTCCGAAGGAGTTCACCGTCAAAGCTTCTTCGAACAAGGAGAACCATCATCCACAGTACAACGTCTTATCAAGGAGGAGGATCAGTCGAATCCATCTTCGTCGAGGAGTCAAGGGAGAGACAACAAAACTCTCTCTCAAACTGTTGCTATTCATAGGCCAGGGCAAATCAAACCCACGCGCCAAGTGGCAACCTTCCCGAAGTCAGTGCAATGAACTTGTATTTATGATGAATAAATCCCCCCTTCGAATTCAGCTAAGTCGGAGAGCCATCAAAGTCCCGAAGAACTCAATAGCCGGATCAATGAAGATACGTCATGCAGCGGATGCGCCGGCCAGACTGCGCATCACACAGGCGCGCCCCTCAGCACCAAATGCTTCACAAGCATGCGCCCCTATGCGGCCCCATGCTCCTAGTGGAACGCCGATCGATGCGCCCACTCAGCAGTCCATCGAATGTCAAAAACATTAAATGCTGAACTGACAGAGTTGGCAGCACGCCTTCCGAAGTCTGAACAGTCGGCAGCTTTTTCAGAAGACGAAGCATCGCCAACGTCAGCATCATCATTACTTCCCTCCGACGGCTACTGCCATGTGGCCACTCAACCACTCGCATGCACCTCCGCAGCCATGCGCCCAAATCTGCATACGCCTCAAAAGCTGTGCGCCTCAGACTTTTTACTGATCCCTCAAGATAGAAGAAAAGTCACTGATAAAACTCTGCATGCGCCTCAAAAGCCATGCACCCCAGACTTCTTCCTGATCCCAAAAGACAGGAGTAAAGTCACTACTGAAGCTCTGCATGCGCCTCAAAAGCCATGCGCCCAGAATGGTTCGTAACTCCTAAAGGTTACGAGCCAAAGTCTCCTCATGCGCCCAATCTGAGGCGCATTCTACCAGATCATTTCCCACCAAATTCGAGATCTCCGAGCCATGGGCCGATGACATGTGTCGTTTGACTCGACTCACCCGAGATCTCAGCAACAGAAAGATCTTCTCCTCTGCTACGTGCCGGTCCACAACAGCAGTATGAAGAATTCAACCCTTCGATCAGGGCACATCGTTCATGCGCCTCCATCAGCAATCAACACGTGGCGTTCCCGCGTACAGGCGCATCCTACATGCGCGCATGAGCAACCAGCCTGCAAAGCTATAAATAGAGGGATCATTTTCTTCTTCCGAACATATACGGATACCTACCTACACAACGAACACACAGAGACTTCGCACCACCAGAGAGGCAGATACAGACACTCAACGTCTTCCTCCTCTCAGCAAGCTCCAGCACCCAGAGCAATCCAGACCTTCAGAGAACCGATAACCGTCGTCAGATCGTCAACGAAGTCAACGCATTACCACTCACTCCATCGGCACAAGGGATCCAGATAAACAAAAGTGTACTCCTAGGACTACATCTAAGTCCTATATTGTAACACTGTTCTGTTTGTATTGAAATTTGTAATCAAAGAATTTTAATGGCAAACAAGGAGTACCGGCAAGTTGTGCCAGTATGTCGAAGTTGTGAGGCTTAGCTAGCCCCAAAGCATTTTTTCGCAAAGGCTTGTCGAAACGAGCCTCTATGTGCTTCGGTTTATTGGTTGCTGGAGGCTTGGATGGACCTCCTTCTTCGGCAGCAGGGACGGTGCAAGGAGGCACCACCTCGATGGCAGCTTCGTCAGGTTGGGCATTCTGATGTGAACACGTCTGTATAGGAAGTGCCTCTTCCGCAGAGGAAAAGACCATGCAGCAAGACTTGATCTTCCTGCCCTTTGTTTTGGAGGCAGAGCATACCTCCGGTTGATTAACCTCGAAGACGAGATCGGGGTGAACCCATAAGATCTCTCCCCGAGATGTGGAGAGTGGGATGAGTCCACTCACGTTGTCACGAGTAGGTGGTAGATTGACCACCTCCATTGTCGCCTTTGGGATGGGGACAACGCCATCTTGTGTTGTGGTTGGCGGCAAGGTGCCAAATTGGAGTGACACCAGGTTGGTCGAGACCGTTTTCTCCTCGTAGTCGACGGAGATAACATCCGCATTGATCATGCACTGGATGTAGTTCTTGAGGACGTAGCAGTCCTTAGTTGGATGTCCGACAAACCGATGGTAGTGACAGTACCTCGGATTGTCCACTCTCCCAACTTCGTCGGGAAGCTTCGGGTCCGGCAACTTGATCTTGTCACCCTGCTTTAATATCTCGAAGAGTTGCAGGGTGTCTTCATCGTTGAAAGAATAAACCTCCTTTGGCCTTGGTGCAAGTGGAGGCTTCTGAGTAGGTACTGATGCTCCTTTAGAGGCATTGACAGTCAACGCCTGCTTCCCCTTCGTCTCTCGTCCAGGGTTGTTGGCTGCAGGCCGTTTTCCCTTATCCTCAAAGACAGGGAAATTGACTCCCAGAAGACGAGCATGGGATGCCTTCTTTTCTGCTGCTTCGGCCTCGATGATCAAGGAACTCCAGTCGGGAGGAGGAGTGGAGTTGAGCCAGAGTTTGATCGCAGGCAGCATGTTCATGCTGCAGGAGGAGAGGAATGCATGTTCTGGCATACCCGGGGGCAGTCTGAAGCAGGCTTGTCAGAACCATTCGATGAATGCTCGAACTATTTTCTTCTCCTTCTGACGTATCTCTATAAGGGACGCCATTATCATGTCCTTCCCTCCGTCGTAGAAACGATCGAGGAAGAGATGTGTCAAGTCGTCGAAGGAAGATATGGAGTTGTCGGGGAGACTGCAGTACCAGTCGTAAGCCACTCCTTTCAGTGCCCCGACAAATATGCTGGTGAGTAGTGCGTCTTCCTTCGGGAGATGTCCCATTTAAGACTGGAAGTACGTCAGATAGCGGCGTGGAGCGTCCTTTCCGTCATATGGCGTTAATGTTTGTGGTTTATATTTGGGAGGATAAACCACTTTGTTCCATTCGAGGGGGTATAGTTGTGGGATCCCCATCTTCTGGCGCTCCTCTTGTCCGTTCTTGGACTCAAAGCGCTCGCGCAAGTCCCTGATCATCTCAACCACGTCTTCCGTGGAGCTGGGAGTCGGGAAAGGTGGTACAGCCTGGAGTTGAGCATTTGATGGCTCCGACGTTCGAGGTGCTTCACGGCGATCTGTATCCAAGGATACCTGTTGATGGGGTACACTTGATTCTCCATTGGCCCCTGGGTCAGGACCGATAGACGGCGCCCTGGCCAAAGCTGACCGTATCTCAAACACTGCTTGAGTCAGTGTTCGTATGGAGGCAGAGAGGGTTTTGAGTCCTCCCTCCAAGGTATCCATACGCTGGACGAGATCTGCTGGCGGCGCATCTTACTCCGCATCACCAGCTCCCGTCATGTACACCGTCATGACGCGACTGGAAGTGGATGGATCGGTTGAGGTTTCGCTTTCGGCCTCGCTCTCTTGTAGAAGAGGAACTTCCCCCGGAGCTTCGTCTTGGCTACCCCCAGCTATGTTCTGGATGACACCTTCGTCTTCGGGAGAAGTATCAGCAAGGGCCTGACTACCCCCAGTTCTGTCTTGGAGGACTTCTTCGTCTTCGAGACGCAGATCCAAAGGGGCTTGACTACCCCCAGTTCTGTCTTGGAGGACTTCTTCGTCTTCGAGACGCAGATCCAAAGGGGCTTGACTACCCCCAGCTATGTCCGGGAGGCTGACTTCGTCTCCAGGATGAAGATCTACAAGGGCTTGACTACCCCCAGCTATGTCCGGGAGGCTGACTTCGTCTCCAGAATAAAGATCCACTGGGGCTTGACTACCCCCAGCTTCTTCTGAGATCTTCTTTCTCCCCCGAGTGCCCTCAAACACTCCTGAGGATGGGACGGTCGTCTTGGTCTTCCTCGGCTGGCTCTTGGATGAGGACAAAGTCGAGGAGCTGTCAGTCGCCTTCCGAATTGATGGGGAGATGGAGAATATGTTGCAAGAAGCAACCTATAGTCCTGGCTCCACTTCAGTTGACACTTTCTTCCCGAGGCGATGTTGGAGGGGTGTTGATGATTGCAGCCGCTAGAACACCGACTGCCTTGATGGTGGGACTGCTGTTTTGCAACAACAGCTGATGGTGACTACAGCACAGGTGTGCCCTGTGAGGGGCACATTGTGTTTGTTAGTCGACTCTCCTGATCGGTGCTTGTGACTGATCACATTACGCAAATCATTGGGGGAGAGTGCCACCTTCGCACCCCCATCAGGCGCATGGCAAGGCCAAGCGCCGGGGTGGTCAAGTGAATGATGCGCCCCCTGAACCAACGCAGAAGATGCGCTCAGATCAGTAGTGGGGGCACAATATTTACAGTGACTTGAACCAGCCACAGACACACATCCTATTTAGGCGCTGGGGTTTAAGACCACAGAGTTTGCCTTGCTCGACTTGGTTGTAAACATAACAGATGCGCCCAAGTGAGGCAAAGACTTTGAAGGTCGGCTCGTTTCTGTAGTGCCCCGTCCCGCTCAGTCAATCGGAGGAATCGAAACGCCGACGGCGTTCGGCCTTAGCCTTGCAACGGCTGCTGGAAGACATCGCTCGGTCAAGGCGACCGCTCGCTCAGGTGGGGTAGTTTTGGTGAACTTGCCTCATCTTAGCCTTCACATAATAAATTGCATGTTTTCAACTTGCACAAGTAGGCTTAATAATAAAAGAGATGAATCCACATAGCTAAAAGGAATAATCCCGACGGGTCGAATTGAGTTAGAATATGGAAAGGTCCAACGGTCGGCTTAGAGTTGGTGCACGGCGTGCTTTGAAAATGACACCCGGTCCTTCGTCCCGTGGCTTGGGAGAAGGAAAGTTGGTCTTCGACACAAAATTGTGAATTAGCCTGTCATAGGCGTCGCCCGCGTAAATGCTCGATAAAGCATGCACGTTTCCGTAACGCAAGGCTTGGCATAGCCTTTGCTCGTCCCTTGGGTTAAGTTGTAGGCTTGAGTAAGTTAGGCAAAGTTATGCCGGTCGACCTAAGTCATTCCAAGTACTGTCCCGCTCATTCTGCGGTTGTCAAGTTAAATAGTCCCACGATCTTAGGGCCCGTCGACTTGGGCAGAAGTGTCGCGTAGAGCACGATTGGCTTAAGGCACGATGCACGGACTTAGTATTTAAGGCGAGGACTATAAGTGATTCAAGGTGAGTTTTGAGAAAGGGATATCAAATAGGCATTCATGAGTTGAACTAATGATAGGGTAACAAGGAAGGAATGCTCGCGACCGTGGGTCATCGAGGGATCTCAAGGAAAGAATGCTCGCGACCGTGGGTCATCGAGGGGTCTCAAGGATAGAAGTCTTGGTTTTGGTAGAGGAATGACTGTGTGAGACGTCAGTTGTGTCGAGTCTTGCATGGTCATTTGACAACTTGTCGACAAGGGCGATGAACCCTCGAGCGGTAACCCTTGGCCAAGGGGCCGACTCGGCCTAGGAGGGAACAGGGTATAGTCGTGCGTAAGGTTTTGGCACAGGTTAAGCGGGGACTTGCGACAGGGCTAGCTACTTGGTCGAAAGGATCCCGATTAACAAAACTATACGTCAAGGTATAGCTTGTGATGCTAGTGGACAAGTTCATATAGATGTCGGCAAATAGCGGCTAACCGCGTGTATGCCTTTGGATTAAGTTAAGTTGAAGGTGTGTATAATTAGAAAACAAAGTTTGGGCCTAAGATTGGGTTTCAACATAGGCGTCGTGCTTCGGCACGAGATGTGGTGTCAAGTCTTGAGTTGTCGGCATATAAGTAGCTTGAGTTGGTTGAGTTGTTTGAGTTTAAGTCGGGAAACCGCCGCAAGGCAAAGTTGGTTGAGTGACACTAACATTCATAAATCTTGATTGGGTCAGTTGGTGGTCAAGTAGCAAGGGCCGCTAGGCGGCAAGGGCCGCGAGGCGGCGATATGGTTGAGTCGCACATAGTTACGAGGCACGGCACAAAAGGATTTGATGCACGGTCACACGGAATGGAGCTTCATCGCGTAGTTGCGTCTCTGATTATGGCCGTAAGGCAAACACGACTCGATAGGTTAACGTTGTTAGCACGAGAAGGGTCTTGAGGCAAGGTATAAGTTAACATTCGTTGCAAGCACGAGATGGTCTAAAGACACAAAATAAGCAAGGCGTCGATCATAAAACTGATCCTAAGGCAAGACTAGAAAGACAATTGATAAGAAGGGACTATGTTGCACAAAGTAAAATAACGTGCGGGTTTTGTATGGGTGGGCGAGGAGCTCATTCCACCAGTACAGTTGAGTACTGACACCCACATAGTTTCCATGTGCAGGCACAGGTAGAAGCTCGTGGCGCGAAGCTCACTTGGATACGTCGAGGCACGGAGTTCCTTAGCGATTCGAAGCGTGCGGCCGCATGGAGTAAAGACTTATACAGGACATAATGTATGGACGTCGCCTTCCGAAGCTTTCGCTGGATCGACAAATGTATTGAGAGATGAGAGAGAGCTGAGTGACTTGTAATGTGAGCTTGAGTGAGCATGAGAGACTTGTAATCTTGGCCTTGCACCCCCAATGTAACTGTTGTTTCAATATCAATAAAAGAGCTTCTTTGGATAACTTGTGTTTTGATCTAAATTTTCGCTGTATGTTCAATGTCTCTGCATGGGACTTCTGTGCGACGACCACCGTCGCAGCCGCTGTAATCGGCCGTTATGGAACCTGCCTTGCACGAGCGCAATCTAGGCTCGTGCGGCATCACGCCTTAGCGAGGACGATCGCTCCTATGGGAGCGGGGCGTGACATAATGGTATCAGAGCACGGCTTTACGTCCTTGGACTATCGATTGAATTCTTTAACTCTGTTGCTTCCACAAGTTGATATCGTTGGTGCGCTCTCTCTCAATCGTCCCACGGGATGTCCATACAATAAGTCTAACTATTTTGCAAAACGTAGGAGAACAGTTTTTGACAAAACAAAAAGATGGTTCGCGTAAGCACGGTTGGCTAAGTCGGGCTGGGCATATACACCAAAGTTGCGTCGACCCTAGCAAAGTCGAGTACAGGATTCGTAATGTTTCGAGCTAGAATGAGTTGAACTCAATTGATTAAAATGGGATGACTATCGATAGGGGTGCCATCGAGCGACGATATCGTCGTTGCGATATAGATTAGCGTGCTTGGAAATTGAGGAATGGTTCGAATGGGATTCGAAAAGTTGATTTTGATTCGAATGACGGTCTTGAAGATTTGTTGAATGACTTCATTCCTGAGTGGTGTATGCGATAGGCTCAGGAATGTCGATCGATTGAGGATTTGGGGTATCGGAGAGTCTATCAGCAAGCGTCGCACATATGCAAAGCCTTAGATTGAGTGAGTTATTGTTATAAAGTTTGATAAGTGGATTCGAACAACCTAGAAATTGACGTGCACGGGATTGTAGATTACTCGACTATAAAAACGCAAAAATGATAAAGTAGGAAATCGAATCGAGGAAGACTTAGGGTGTATGAATGGATGACTTGATCGAGGAAATTGATACGGATCGTATAGAAAACGTTAGCACGATGAGACGATGGCGTGCATGAAAAGTTGAATTTCGAAGTTACGCAATGACTCTAAGGATTGGATTGAATGTTACTCGACGATTGAGTTAGCAAGGAATGTTGCGATTTGAGGAAATACGTTGGTCGATGACTTAAGATAAAGGGATAAGGATCGAACTTGAATTAAATGTTGAGGAGATTATCCAGTCGGACGATAGCATCATTCGTACGACTCGAAACTTGTTGCAAAGGAAGATCGTCAGGTTACGTATATCATCGATGGTATTGAGGCGTATCAAAGATCGATATGCGATAACTCGGGGGTACTCTGACTCGGCAAATGACGATCGTACAAGTGTTATTGTTCGGTTGGATGCTATACTAAGGATTTTGATCGAGATAAATATTGGATGAAAATAATCGTGTCTTGATGGTTACGCAGAAAACCACAACGTCGACGATCTTGTCTTGCGCGAGCGCAACTCTAGCCTCGCCCATGCGTTACGTCGGGTTTGGGGCGATCGTTCCGCGTGAGCGCTGACATGGTGATTCATGTCGCGGGATTGATTGAACTCGGAAAATCAGGATGCGACAACGTTGATTGTCTCGACTTGTTGGTTTGATGCGAAGGACAATTTGAGGATGTTTGGACTTGCGACTGATGAATGAAAGAAACTTGAGGATTGAGTAGGTCCAATCCGTGCATCAAGAATGAACTAGTCTAGATGCAAAATAAGAGTTACATCCCGATGAGGATGATTATCCCGCGGGAGCGTGCATGGTGATTCATGTCCACTGTAGAAAAAAATTTGACTCGCGTGAGATCGGGACACAACATATTGTTAAGCTAAGACGACCTCATGATCGATTACGTGAATTGGAATAGATGACTTAGGAAATATGGAATGTGAAATGTGAATTATGGCTTAGCGAAGGATTATGTCGAACGTGTTCGAAGAGATAGACTATACAAAATGGCTTGGTGAACGGGAATATTGATACGTCGTGGAATTGGGTTGATTGTAAGTTGAAGTAGGATGGCTTTGCTGAATGACTCGGACCCCGTACGACGAATATTGGGATGTGTGTAGGAAATCTATGCTCGAAGTTTAGAAATCGGAGTGATGCGAGCTTGGGTAGAAAACCCCGTACCACCGATTCGGTTTGACCTTAGGATGGGGTCAGTATTGATATCGTTGTTTGGGAACTATGATTCCAGTACTGACGGAAAGACATAGCCTAGCGGTTAGGCAGACGTTCCGGTACGGAGCGATAGGAATGGTGGAGGCACCACTCATGAGGCTCGGTTGACATGCATGTATATCAAGGACGCTTGAATGCGTGCATGATCCGACTCGAGTGGTGATGGCGGGATTCGCTATCACGAGGCTTGGTTGAAATGCATGTATTTTGGGGACGCCTAAGATATGTGCACAATCCATACTATGTGATACGTTGAATTCAAGTGAGACTTGAGGAATGGAAAAGTGTCGAGGATGTTGAAATTATTTTGAAGAAAAGATTGAGGGTAGTGCGAGCATGACTCGGATTGAGAAAACGCATAGGCGTAGTTTGTGCGAGAGTCTTGAATATTGAGTAAAGTGACAAGTCGATAAGTGTACTCAGTTAGTTTCGAGGACGAAACTTTTTCTGAGTGGTGTATGATGTAGTGCCCCGTCCCGCTCAGTCAATCGGAGGAATCGAAATGCCGACGGCGTTCGGCCTTAGCCTTGCAACGGCTGCTGGAAGATATCGCTCGGTCAAGGCGACCGCTCGCTCAGGTGGGGTAGTTTCGGTGAACTTGCCTTATCTTAGCCTTCACATAATAAATTGCATGTTTTCAACTTGCACAAGTAGGCTTAATAATAAAAGAGATGAATCCACATAGCTAAAGGGAATAATCCCGACGGGTCAAATTGAGTTAGAATATGGAAAGGTCCAACGGTCGGCTTAGAGTTGGTGCACGGCGTGCTTTGAAAATGACACCCGATCCTTCGTCCCGTGGCTTGGGAGAAGGAAAATTGGTCTTCGACACAAAATTGTGAATTAGCCTGTCATAGGCGTCGCCCGCGTAAATGCTCGATAAAGCATGCACGTTTCCGTAACGCAAGGCTTGGCATAGCCTTTGCTCGTCCCTTGGGTTAAGTTGTAGGCTTGAGTAAGTTAGGCAAAGTTATACCGGTCGACCTAAGTCATTCCAAGTACTGTCCCGCTCATTCTGCGGTTGTCAAGTTAAATAGTCCCACGATCTCAGGGCCCGTCGACTTGGGCAGAAGTGTCGCGTAGAGCACGATTGGCTTAAGGCACGATGCACGGACTTAGTGTTTAAGGCGAGGACTATAAGTGATTCAAGGTGAGTTTTGAGAAAGGGATATCAAATAGGCATTCATGAGTTGAACTAATGATAGGGTAACAAGGAAGGAATGCTCGCGACCGTGGGTCGTCGAGGGGTCTCAAGGAAAGAATGCTCGCAACCGTGGGTCGTCGAGGGGTCTCAAGGATAGAAGTCTTGGTTTTGGTAGAGGAATGACTGTGTGAGACGTCAGTTGTGTCGAGTCTTGCATGGTCATTTGACAACTTGTCGACAAGGGCGATGAACCCTCGAGCGGTAACCCTTAGCCAAGGGGCTGACTCGGCCTAGGAGGGAACAGGGTATAGTCGTGCGTAAGGTTTTGGCACAGGTTAAGCGGGGACTTGCGACAGGGCTAGCTACTTGCGTCGAAAGGATCCCGATTAACAAAACTATACGTCAAGGTATAGCTTGTGATGCTAGTGGACAAGTTCATATAGATGTCGGCAAATAGCGGCTAACCGCGTGTATGCCTTTGGATTGAGTTAAGTTGAAGGTGTGTATAATTAGAAAACAAAGTTTGGGCCTAAGATTGGGTTTCAACATAGGTCTCGTGCTTCGGCACGAGATGTGACGTCAAGTCTTGAGTTGTCGGCATATAAGTAGCTTGAGTTGGTTGAGTTGTTTGAGTTTAAGTCGAGAAACCGCCGCAAGGCAAAGTTGGTTGAGTGACACTAACATTCACAAGTCTTGATTGGGTCAGTTGGTGGTCAAAGTAGCAAGGGCCGCTAGGCGGCAAGGGCCGCGAGGCGGCGATATGGTTGAGTCGCACATAGTTGCGAGGCACGGCACAAAAGGATTTGATGCACGGTCACACGGAATGGAGCTTCATCGCATAGTTGCGTCTCTGATTATGGTCGTAAGGCAAACACGACTCGATAGGTTAACGTTGTTGGCATGAGAAGGGTCTTGAGGCAAGGTATAAGTTAACATTCGTTGCAAGCACGAGATGGTCTAAAGACACAAAATAAGCAAGGCGTCGGTCATAAAACTGATCCTAAGGCAAGACTAGAAAGACAATTGATAAGAAGGGACTATGTTGCACAAAGTAAAATAACGTGCGGGTTTTGTATGGGTGGGCGAGGAGCTCATTCCACCAGTACAGTTGAGTACTGACACCCACATAGTTTCCATGTGCAGACACAGGTAGAAGGTCGTGGCGCGGAGCTCGCTTGGATACGTCGAGGCACGGAGTTCCTTAGCGATTCGAAGCGTGCGGCCGCATGGAGTAAAGACTTATACAGGACATAATGTATGGACGTCGCCTTCCGAAGCTTTCGCTGGATCGACAAATGTATTGAGAGATGAGAGAGAGCTGAGTGACTTGTAATGTGAGCTTGAGTGAGCATGAAAGACTTGTAATCTTGGCCTTGTGCCCCCAATGTAACTGTTATTTCAATATCAATAAAAGAGCTTCTTTGGATAACTTGTGTTTTGATCTAAATTTCCGCTGCATGTTCAACATCTCTGCATGGGACTTCTGTGCGACGACCACCGTCGCAGCCGCTGTAATCGACCGTTATGGAACCCGCCTTGCACGATCGTAATCTAGGCTCGTGCGACATCATGCCTTAGCGAGGACGATTGCTCCTACGGGAGCGGGGCGTGACAGTTTCTGGCGCAGAAGCACCCGAGTTGACCTTATACAGCTTACCATCAGCAGCGTGCATGCTTCTGGTTTCCCGCTGGCATAGCACGTTTGAGGCACATAGTCCGTGCCGCCTTGGACTTCTTCGTACCAACCTGCTGGGGCACATAGTACTCAGAGTCCAAATTCTCCTCGCCACGACAGCAAGTGGGCCTGTCAAAGATAGAGACCTTCTGTGGCGCATCAGAGTTACTGTGCAGGGCGTAAGATGTGCCCTTGCTCCGTCGGCACATCTTCTTTGTCTGAGAAGGAGATAGCTGGGGAATATGGTCAGCACCACGCTTTTCCGAGAGATGTGTTACACCGGTGGGCGCATCCTGGCTGCTGAGGATGTCAGCGAGAAGGGTGGACAGCATCGGCGCATCCCCTTCAGTGGTGGTGCCAGGGGCCTCGACCTTGCGCACCCAGACTTAGCGAGTCTTCTTCGGCTTTGGCAGCCGCTTCGAAGGACTTGCGCTGCCTTCAGAGATGAACTCCTCATACACCTGTTGATTGAGGCGTACGACCAGCGTCTTGTGGGAGGAGCCCACATTCACGTTATCGGATTGCGACACAGCTTTCTCGGTAGAGAAGAAATTGGTCCCCAGCAGAGTCGCCAGCTTGTTTGCCATTAAAATCTTTTGATTGCAAATTTTAATTACAAATAGAACGGTGTTACAATGTAGGACTTAGACGTAGTCCTAGGAGAACACTTTTATTTATCTGGGTCCTTGTATCGATGGAGCGAGTGGTAATGTGTTGACTCCGTTGGCGATCTGACGACGGTTCTCGGTTCTCTGAAGATCCGGGTTGCTCTGGGTGCTGGAGCTTGCGGAGAGGAAGGAGACGTTGAGTGTCTATATCTGTCTCTCTCACTGTGTATGTAGGTCTCTGTCTGTAGGTGTCTTTGTGTGTGTGTAAGAAGGAGATGATCCATCTATTTATAGCATGCAGATTGGCTGCTCATGCGCGCATATGTAGGATGCGCCTGTACGTGGGGACGCCACGTGGTTGAAGCTGCGGGAGGCGTATGGATGATGTGCCATCATTTGTGGGTTGAATCCTTCATGCTGCTTTTGTGGGCTGATACATAGCAGGGAGAGGATCTTTCTGTTGCTGAGATCTTGGGTGATTAGCACCCCTTCATAGGCTGAATCGAGTCAAAGGACACGTGGCGCATGCCCGTTGCTCAAAGATCTCAGATTTGGTAGAGAGTGATCTGATAGGATGCGCCTGGGATTGGGCGCATGAGAAGACTTTGGCTCACAACCTTCAGGAGTCACGAACCAGTCTGGGCACACGGCTTTTGAGGTGCATGCGAGTCTTCCGGTGCATGGCCGCTGAGGCGCATGCGAGTGGTTGGTCGGCCACGTGGGTCGTAGCCGTCGGAGGAAAGTAATAATGATGTTGATATCAGCGATGCTTCGTCTTCTGAAAAAGCTGCTAACTGTCCAGTCCTCGGGGGACGTGCTGCCAACTCTGTCACTTGAGCATTAATTGCTTGATGGGTGACGAGCCAGAATGGGCGCATGGGTCTATGTTGATTAGGACGTATGGATCTGTGCTTTGCTGGGCGCATCCTTACGGGGCGCTTTGGAACTGACGGGCGCGTCTGTGTGATGCGCGGGGTCTGACCGGCGCATCCGCTTGCATGGTGCGTCTTTATTGGTCCGACTTTTGTGTTCTTTAAGTGCTTTAAATAGCCTAATGCAAATTCATTGCACGGGATTCGGAGAGTCCGCCACTTGGCACATGGGTTTGATTTGCCCGGCTTATAAATAGTGGCAAGGAGAGAGTTTGCTTCTCGTTCTCTCACGTCCTCCTGAAATGAACTTGTTTGCTCAAGTACATTCTGTTGACGAGATGTTCCCGAGGGTAAAGATGCCGACTTGTCTTCGTTCATGCACTTGAAGGTGACTGTTACATCCAAAAGTCAGAGTCGAGGGCTTCTGAGGCAGGCGGAAGGTGCCTGTTGCATCTAAAGATCGGGATGCTCGAGCCTCGTCTCCGTTATGCTGGAAGAGCCGCAGATCGGAATTGTGGTGCCCCAATCATCTTCCTTGGGCTTTGGAGAGCTCTTCCTCCTGTTAGAGTGGGTGTTGCCCATTCTGGTTGTGTTGAAAGCCTCCGTTTATCGCGGATCGATTGCGGTGCTCTCCTCTTCCTTTGGATAGCTCTTCCTCTCGCTAGGGTGGGGTTGATCGCCCACCCTTGTTCTGCTCAATAAATACTTAATTAGTCGAAGCACTCGATCGGGTCGAAGTGGAGCGCATATGCTGAGACTTCATGATGCGCATAACTGAGACGCTGAAGGGATGCGCCTGGCTGAGACGCTGAAGAGATGCGCCTGACTGAGAGCGCATGGCGGTTGCTGCGCCTAGCTATAGACTTAGGGTCTTTTCTTTGTATTGTAAAGCCCCTTTTTTAGACATGTGATAAACTCTTATATAAAAATAAAAATCTTCTTTTAATGTCTATACTTTTGCTGTTTGCTGTGCCAAGTACTTCATCTGAGCTCCCTGACGCACGTAATGTTAGGCGCATAGGATTTCCGGTCCTGAAATTCCATGCTTCTACATGCACCATCCTGAAGACAAATTAAAAAAAGGAAATCAATATGGCACAAGAAAGATTATATCAAGGAGGACAGTTAGAATGCAAGAATCAATATCAAAAAGGACAGTTAAAAAGATCAGCAAGTGGAAGTTTTCCTATTTTGTGATTGAGTAATCCTAGCCTATAGCCTATCCTAGATATGTACCACAGGCTCGTAACAGCACTCTAAGTCGAGCGCCACTACGACATCGCACTAATTGCGACTTCTGACCTGCATTGGCCACCACTAAAAATATGTCACGACCCGCACCCGAGGTAAGGGTACGAGTGCGTAACAGCGCCCAGCCTACGTCGCAGAAACGGCGTAGAATGCTGTAGGTCTGCTAATCTAACAACAGTATATAATAACCTGTCATCTCCTAACGGAGGATATAATATGGAAAATAGATAACTCAATCACAATCTAGCAGGAAGAGTTTAAGGCACGAATATAGATAGATATGAATCACAGAGTGCAATATCTAGCTCAACACAGAGAGAGAGAGAGTCACAAATAATATAGTTATACAATCTCAAAATAATATCACAAACATAAGTAGCAAGCTGGAGACAAAGTCCAGTCAAAACCTACTCTAACTGAGCTATATCTAAAGTCTCCTCAGCCGGGGCTAATCCCTGCTGAACCAGGGTCTCCAAGTCAATACCCACTACGTCATGTGGATCGTAGTAAGTACAACAGTCCTCCTCACCGTCATCTATAATATTTTGTCAATATATCCAGTCAGGATGGAATGAGCACAATCAACTAACAACGGTTCACAAGATAGGATAAAAGCTATAAGACTGTAAATAGAGACTATATACAAGAAATCATGAATGTACATGTAAGTATCATGGCAAGATAAGCTGTGAATCTAGAGTTAGAATAAGGCAAGTAAAACTGATCATGGCATGTACAAGAATCAAGAATCTATCTAAGTGTGTGAATACTAGCTTCGGTATGTGGCCGGCTTGGGTCAGAACAAGGTCTAATGATCTAGCCAATCATACGTGAAGTGTAGGATAGGCATTCACAAGGTCTACAAGAAATAAACAAGGCAGATAATGACCACACATCTATGGTACTACTCCCCGTCCCCGACTAGTAGAGTGGATCCAAATAAGGTACGTTACGACACGAGATTCTACGAGAAGGGATCAAGTCTCCTCGAGAATCGGTGTCCATATACTGCACAAGAACTACAAGGGGCTTGCACAAGATATACCAAGATAACAAGAAATAACATCTCATGTCGGAATTCATGAATACCAATCCGTGTGACCAATGTGTCAAGAACAAGTATATCTACACTAAGTACATGAATTATAATAGTTATCGTAAATTAGAAAAGTTATCAGAGAATGTACTCGCCTGTGATATGATGGAAAATGTCAACTGAGTCCAATACAGTACCTCGAGGACCTAAAGATGGAATGTTGTATCAATATAATATTCTGGAAGTAAAAGCAAGTCAAACTAAGTCATACTAAGTCAAACTAAGTCAAACCAGGTCACATGAAATCAAACCAAGTCAAACTAGGTCATACTAGGTCACATGAAGTCAAACTAGGTCAATCTAGGTCAAAGGTCTACCTATAGTTGACTTTTGGTCAACTGGTCAACCCTGGTCAACCCCCAAACCCATCTAGGTCAAACTAGGTCAATAGTTGACTTTTGGTCATCTTGTCAACTCTAGTCAACTCCTAGTCCATTCTAGGTCGGGTGTTGACTTTGCGTTGACTTTTAGTCAAAATGGTCAACCGTGGTCAAACTAGACTACAAAGCCTATTTCTAATCTTTACCTACCAAGTTATCCTAATTCTAACCATATCTAACCTTATTAACCTCATTACCTGAGAATATAGGTAATACCCCTTTACCTTACCATAGTACATTACCAAGGTAAACTTATTACCTTTGCCTCTAACCAATACCCTTGCCTACTTTACCCTCACTATATGTATCCTTCAATACCCTACTAAGGTATTCTAACATCTACCCTATTATCTTGATACCTACCTCATTACCTTACCTTAGATAAGGTAAATACCATTTAAGGTAAATACCATTTACCTTGTAGGTAAAGGTAAATCTTAGGATACCCAACTTGGTATCCTAAGATACCACTCTAACTTAACTCCATCTAACATCCTAACCAAGATACCACTTGGTATCCTATTCTAGACACTAACACACACTCTAACCATAGTACCTAGGATACTAACATCTCACAACACTAATATCCTAACATAATAACATATACATAACATATATATATCTAGTATCTTCCCTCCTTAAAACATACATCTAACCACTACTAAAACTAACCAAAACACACACACACAAACACACTAGAAACACTCTCACACACACACCATACATACATACATACATGTTTGAAGCCAAGGGGGAGGGGTTTATGGCTGCTAATAGCAGCCATGAAGCTGCTGAAATCAGCAGCTTTTATAAGCTGCTGCTGCTGTTGAAATTTCAGCAGCATAGCTGCTGTGCAGTCCCCCTTTGGGGGGGGGGGGGGGGGGGGCTAGCTGCTGTTGTGGAGGGGGTTTGCTGCCCTATAACCCCCCCAATATCCCTTCATACCCTCTATAAATTCCCCTTCTAAACACCCTCTAATCACTCCAAAATCCTACTCAAAAACCACTACAAAAACACTCCAAAAACAACCACACTCCAACCCACTTCTCACAACCACTCTCCACACTATCAACCAAACACTCAATCACAACCACCAATTAGATAGATATGATTCCCCCACTCTCTCTACACCTATCAAACACCACCACACACCCACACACATATCAAATATATATAGAAATGTTGAAACCGTCCACTATTTAATAATGTGAAATTTGACACATTGATACATACAAATATGATATGAAGGCCTAAAACACATGTTCAAATTTGTAGGGTACATAATGTAACCCATGGGGATCAATCCTAACATGATTAAACTACCCTCTAATCAATCTAAAATTGAAATTAGACATCAACATGTCCTCTTTGGCATTTTCACAAGCACTTAGTGTGCCCTCTTTGGAATCTCTCCATGGGACACACCTATATTCATGCAAACACCAAAAAAGGACTCTAATGAACCTCTAAAACATTCTAAATGATGAATCTATCATGTGGGGTGGGTTCCTATAGATCAAAACCACAAATATTATATAAAATAATAAGAGGGAGAGAAATCTACCTATTGGGAGTTGATTTCCAATGAAAACTCCAAAGAACACGGAGCCGACACGGACTCTTCTTCCAAAAGGACACCCCTCATTGCTTTGACTCCACAAACACTTGTAGCTCCTTCTTCTTGCAAGAATGAGAGAGTTTGGTGGAGAAAAGAGAAGTTTTGAGGGATGAAACTATGAGATTTGCTCTCAAGTTTTGGGAGGAACCCTAAAATAGAAAGAAGGCTAAAATGTGAAATAAAAGAGATGAGAAGACCCACCTCTCTTGGCCGGCCCCTATAGACTAGGATTTGTTATGTTGCAATGTCTAAAATACCCCCCTTCTAAGTCTCCTTTGGCTAATTAAATGAATGGAAGAGGTTGGGGTCAAAAAGGTCAAGTTTAAGTCATTAATCTAACCATTCTAATCAAGTGTTAATCTAACCATTCTAATCAAGTGGGATTTGACTAATTACACTAACATAAATAGTG
This sequence comes from Iris pallida, assembly GCA_029216955.1. Classification (NCBI taxonomy): domain Eukaryota; kingdom Viridiplantae; phylum Streptophyta; class Magnoliopsida; order Asparagales; family Iridaceae; genus Iris; species Iris pallida. The sequence continues at coordinate 51,175 of JANAVB010039827.1, read as the reverse complement.
GGATTTGTGGGCCATGGCTAACTAATCTTGGTGTTCCGACTAGAGTCTAAACTATCCGGGTCACTAACTCAAGTCGAAACGAGACGAAACTCAAACCCGACTAACAAATCCCCAAAAACATAATATACAATGAATAAATATTCACAAATATTCTAAATTTGAAAAATGATAATTTTACCCTTATTTTGAAAACTGGTAGTGACAAGCACAGAGTATAATAGAGAGAGGGTGGTTTGGTGGAGAAGTCAACCTTCTCATTCCGTTGCTGGTGGCGGCTCTCGCAGAAGGCAACACTTGTGAACGTGAGGTTGTCAACATTATTTTTGTCCACATTAATTTTTGACCATATAATCTTTACCATCAGATATTATTTTATTATTTTCTACTATTCTATATAGACCGAACCCATTCTAGATATTTTTATATTGTAAATTTGGGTCTCCAGATGTATTTTTTGGCTCCATTTATTGTGAATGCTCATAGCATCAATAGTTTATCCCAAATTCTCGATTCTAAATTCAAAATATAGGATCCCATTTTGTAGAATAGTATGTTTCAATCAGAGGCTCATGATGGTCCCGTTCCAAGCACAGGAGCTATAGACTGGGCCTTAGAATTTCTATACTCAAAATGCAGGAACTCATTTTGTAAATAATAAGACTCGATTTGGAGCACCAATTTCTAGATTCTAGATTTTATATTATTTTATGAGAAAGAAAGAAGGATGACACATGGGTCTACATCCACTAATTTCATTTGGGTCTTAAGATTTATTTTTACTATTCTCATACAAATCAAATCCATTCTACATTTATTTTTGAGAAACTTTGAGTTGTCTCCCACTTGTTTTACCATAATTCAATGTGCACCCCAGCGAATTATCATAATGTATGAAGCCCCACACTTTTAACGAAAATTGTCAGTGACTAACAATAACTTCTTTGACCTACATAAATTTTTTTTTTAGTTGTACCACACTTATTTTACCATAATTAAATATGCACCCCACTTATTCGAGAGTATTTTGGTTATAAATAGGGGTCAAATGAGTTGACTGTTAGTCATTGACATTCTGTTAAAAGTTGGAGGTTTCATGCATTATGATAATTCGATGGGTGCACCTTGAATTATTGTAAAACAAGTTGGGGCAACTCAAAATTTTTCTTTAGTTTTTATTATAATTTTTTTAGCTTTATATACTAATGATTATATACTAATGATGCTCTAACAATTCTTTTTTTTTTCTCATTCCAAGCATAGCCTAAATCCAAATTTCTCAGGTCAATAAAATCTTCTCTCTCTTTAATCAATCCAAATTTCATTTTTCTTTCTTTCTTGAATCACTCCTCTACATTCAATATAATTGATGGCAATTCTATGGGTATGCTTGGATTTAGGGTTAAGATAGTTAAGTGAGGGAAAAATAAAATCATATTTGGTTTGAGTGTGTGGGTTTAGGAGGGAGGGTTATAGAGGGTTAAGTGATGGTTTATTTCACCCTCTTTTAGGAGGGAGGGTTATAGAGGGTTAAGTGAGGATTTATTTTACCTTTTTTGTCCATTTTTAACTCCCAAATCGGAGGATTAACGAGGGGATTGAGAGGTTTTATTTAAAAAGTCGCAAATATCACTTATTTGTTCTATAAAATATTATGACTTTTTTCTCTTATTTTTTTTTCAACACGTTGCTCCGTACTTTCCTAATTTGTAAAGATATTTTCATAAGTTATAATTAAAAATTCAATCAAGTTTAATTTTATAACATATACAATAAAGTTATTTTTGTAACTATTATATTTTTATTAAACTTTTTCTCACTCAAAACCTCTAATGTATTAACGCTACTCCCCTCACTTAAATTTCCATCGTTTAATCCCACCTAACTCTTTTTTTTTCCTCAATCCAAGCGGACCCTAACACTGTGTTTGGAAACATTTTTGAGGAGGGGAGAAAAATTTGACGAGAAAGAAAATGGAGGAGAGTAAAATGAAGGTAAAGTTAATTTTTCCTTCACTTGTTTGGATGGCCAAAAAATAAGGAAGAAATTTTTAAAAAATAATATTTTATTTGTTTGTGAAGATAGATATAATTACCATTCATTTTTTTGATTTTTTCCAATCATAAATGATACCAACTTTTTGAATGGTAGTTGGATAATTTCTCCCACAATCCTCTCTCAACTCTCTCCATTTTTCTTCCACTTTTGGGAGAATTTTTTTTGAGTGGGATCTGCATAAATTTTTCTTCCGAAATCTTCTTCCTCCTCTTCCCTCCCCCTTCCCAAACACAAATACTTTTAATTTTTTACTTTTTTTTTCTCCACATTTTTTTTCCTCCCATTTTTTTCTCTTCCCAAACAATACCTAATGGTGTGTTTGGTAGGAGGGAAAAGTGGGAGGAAAAAAAAATAGAGGAGGGAAAAGTGAAGGGAAAGATTCATTTTCTCTTGTTTGGTATGGAAGGAAAATAGGAAGGAAGGAAAAGTGGAGGGATTACTTTTCCTTCATAACCTAAGAAATACAATCCCCCCAAAAGTGGAGGAAAAGTAGAAGGAAAAGTAGAGGCATGTATTAATTAACAATTATACCTCATATGAATGTATTATTTAAAAATTATTTATGAAGTCAAATGGTAAATAAGTGTTTTTAGTTGAGGGTAGAATTGGTAAACCCTATTTTTTTACTTTCTTTCCTTCCACTTTTTCTTTCATACCAAACAAAGGAAAATGCATCTCTTATCTTTTCCATCATTTCTACCAAACATAAAGAAAGGAAATGATCTTTCCTTTCCATGTGGAAGGAAAATAAATCCTTATCTTTTTCCTTCATTCCACTTTTCTATCATTCATATCAAACACAGTCTAAGGATGTGTTTGGTAGGAGGAAAAAGTGGGATGAAGGAAAATAGAGGAGGGAAAAGTGAAAGGAAAGATTCATTTTCTCTTGTTTGACATGGAAGGAAAATAGAAAGGAAGGAAAAGTGGAGGGATTACTTTTCCTTCATAACCTAAGAAATCCAATCCCCCAAAAGTGGGAGGAAAAATGGAGGCTTGTATTAATTAACAATTATACCCCCCATATGAATGTATTATTTAAAAATTATTTATGAAGTCAAATGTTAAATAAGTGTTTTTAGTTGAGGGCCTTGTTAGCAATTCGGCAAACGGAAAAAATTCGAAACGACAAAAGTACGAGTATAAATCGGCACAATATAAGTAAAATACGGTCAAAAATTCGGTCAAAAATTCGTCTAACGAAAAACATTCGGATCATATTTAATTCGTGCTTAGTACGTTTCATATGAACCAATCCGGCACTAAAAATTCGGCATATATATAGGATCCACCCACCTCTACTCCTTCATAAACAAGGGTTCAGTGTGAGAATAAGAAAATGTTGGATGATGGAAAACCGAAATATTTTTCTTTGATTGTTGAAAGCAACATATGCAAAGACTCTTGGGTTTCTTTTTTTTTTTTACTGTGAGACTTTTTTTTTTCTTTTCTTTTGATAATTTGCCAGTCTTAATATCTAATAGCAGCAAGAGTCAAGAAAGTCAAGACTGTTGGTTTCTTGGTCACATTTTTTTGGCCAATTTTTTTAAAAATTTGTAAGGTACGTGTTTAAAACGCCACAAGCTTAAAATTTGCGTACAAATCCGAAATTTTCAAAAGTACGTAAGTATTATACGTTTATGTAAGATACGTAAAAATTCGCGTATAATACGTGTTTTATTCGGGTGATTGCTAACGAGGGTTGAGGGTAGAATTGGTAAATCCTATATTTTCTACTTTCTTTCCTTCCATTTTTTAGAAAATAATCTTTCCTTTCCATATGGAAGAAAAATGAATCCTTATCTTTTTTCTTACTTCCACTTTTTTATCTTTTCTACCAAACACAGCAATGCTATCGCATCAACAAATTAGGGTTTCGATCCATTCGCTGCTGTGGGCTTTGTTATCTTTTGCTTGAATAAAGATCCAATCTTGGAAGGGAAACAATATGACATTTTCGGCACATTGACGACATTGTTGCTGGATCATCCATCATAAACAGAGGAGAGGAGTGCAGAGTAGAGTGATGGTGGCGTGGTGGAGAAGTCAACCTTCTCCTTCCCGTTGCTGGTGGCGGCTCTCGCAGAGAGCGACGCTTGTGAACGTGAAGTTGAAGTGGGTCAAGGACCGGACTCTGGACTCCGTGGTGGCGCGGGAGAAGCGACTCCGCCCCACCCACCACCTGATCGAGGAAATATCCGCCCGCCCTTCGGCCGCCGCGCGTGCCCAGGACCTCTCCACCCGCCTCCGCGTCCCCATCGCCACCTTCGTACGCCGCTTCCCCTCCCTCTTCTCCTACACGCCGTCGTCCGATCGCATCGGCCTCACCGACGACGCTTCACGCCTCCGCAGGGAGGAGCTCGGCGTCGTCCACGAAACCGAGGCCGCCGACCTCGTCGACCGCCTGCGGAAGCTTCTCATGATGACCAAGGACCGCCGCCTCCCCATCCACACCATCCAGCAGCTGCGCTGGGACATGGGCCTGCCACACGACTTCCACTGCACTCTCGTCCCTCGCTTCCCGCACTTCTTCCGCACGTTCCAGCCCCCCGACGACGAGCGCGTGTGGATTGAACTCCTGCACTGGGACGAAAGCCTCGCGACCTCCCACCTTCAGGAAGACAGCGGCGGCGGCGGCTGTTTGGCGTTCCCTGTTAGCTTCACTAGAGGTTTCGGGCTGAAGCGCAAGTGCGCCGCGTGGCTGAAGGAGTGGCAGACTCTTCCCTACACCAGCCCGTACGAGGACGCTTCCGGTCTGGACCCCAGGACCGACGTGTCGGAGAAGAGGATCGTGGGGGTATTCCACGAGCTTCTCCATTTAACTCTGGCAAAGAAGACGGAGAGGAAGAACGTGAGTAACATGCGCAAGCCGCTCGGGCTCCCGTACAAGTTCACCAAAGTGTTCGAGCGACACCCCGGGATCTTCTATCTGTCGCAGAAGTTGGCTACGCAGACAGTTGTGCTCAGAGAAGCCTATAACAAAAGACAGTTGCTGACGAAGCACCCTCTCATTGGAATAAGAGAGAGGTATGCCGCAATGATTAGGGACGACATGAACGAGATAGAGGAGGAGCTCGAGGAAGAAGAGGATGGTAGCTCTTGTGACACTTTCTTTGAGTACAACAACAGTGATCAGGACCAGCGAATATGATGGAGTCAGGGCCGGCCCAGGGGTAAACTTCGGACCTGGGCAACCCCCCTCTGACTAGGGCAACCTCCAGGCTCAACATGAATCCAGTAGAGGTCGGGGTCGCAGGTGATGGCTCCCCCTTTCTTCTCAAATCCAGCATGCAACTCTTGCAACTGCCACCAGTAATTTCATTGGAAAACTGCAATTACAGTTACAACTAGTATGCATATACTAGAGAGCAGGAACATTCCACTGTTGGTGCCACATCCATATCCTATACTGACACTCGGAAAAATGCTAGAAACCGATAATTTGTGTCTATTCCATGTCCCCGTGTCTGTTTCATGTCGTATCTAGTAAGTGCGACATAGAGCATCAATTATTCGGATACTAATTGCTTATGTATTGTATATGAAGATTTAGGTTGTTGGCCTATTAAGTTTTTTGTTTTTAGCTTTCCTAACAAAGGCTATTCAGTTTAAATCTATGTCCTGTCATAGGCTTTTTCTCAGCACAGCGTTTACATTATCAAGTTTTTGTCAACATTATGTATTGTATATGAAGATTTAGGTTGTTGATTGCATTTGGAAGTTTTATTTTCTCTCTTTTTTCTCTTTTTAAAGTCTAACCCAATTGCACTTTTCATTTATTTCCCAAAGTTATTATATGGATGTCTTTAATGATTTTCCTCATCTGCTTGCTGCAGCTGGAACACCATATTAGAATGGAAATATTTCACATGAAGCTGTTATTGTCTCATGACTTTCCTCATCCACCTCTGGAAGGTCAAGGATCTTTCCTTGGTTAGATTACTCTGCCATGAAAAGGTTATCATTCCCATGAGCGTTATGAGATGATATGTGCTGTTTTTCAACTTTTGCAGGCTACTTTATGAAAAAATCTTCCACCCAAATATTGCGGTGAATGGTGAGATTTGTGTCAATATGCTTAAGGACTGGAACCCAAGTCTGGGTTTAATATGGCGTGTCTTCGTTGGTAAGTTCACAATGCTGCTTCTTACCTTTTCCTCACTTCAGCTAATGGCTATAAGAGGATTTCTGCTGAATTGCCTATCGTAATTCATACCGCACAATGATTTTATTTTGTCTACATGTAATTGGAATTCGAAGCGTCTTTAGTTGATCTATGTGCGTTTCCAACTCCTTCAAATACTTATCAATTATTTTTAATTTTGTCTACATGTAATTTTTATAAATTTTCCTTCCGAAATCCTCTTCCTCCTCTTCCCTCCCCCTTCCCAAACACAAATACTTTTAAATTTTACTTATTTTTTTTTCAACATTTTTTTCCTCCCATTTTCCCCTCTTCCTAAACAATACCTAAGGGTTCAGCAATGCTATCGCATCAACAAATTAGGGTTTCGATCCATTCGCTGCTGTGGGCTTTGTTATCTTTTGCTTGAATAAAGATCCAATCTTGGAAGGGAAACAATATAACATTTTCGGCACATTGACGACATTGTTGCTGGATCATCCATCATAAACAGAGGAGAGGACTGCAGAGTAGAGTGATGGTGGCGTGGTGGAGAAGTCAACCTTCTCCTTCCCGTTGCTGGTGGCGGCTCTCGCAGAGAGCGACGCTTGTGAACGTGAAGTTGAAGTGGGTCAAGGACCGGAATCTGGACTCCGTGGTGGCGCGGGAGAAGCGACTCCGCCCCACCCACCACCTGATCGAGGAAATATCCGCCCGCCCTTCGGCCGCCGCGCGTACCCAGGACCTCTCCACCCGCCTCCACGTCCCCATCGCCACCTTCGTACGCCGCTTCCCCTCCCTCTTCTCCTACACGCCGTCGTCCGATCGCATCGGCCTCACCGACGACGCTTCACGCCTCCGCAGGGAGGAGCTCGGCGTCGTCCACGAAACTGAGGCCGCCGACCTCGTCGACCGCCTGCGGAAGCTTCTCATGATGACCAAGGACCGCCGCCTCCCCATCCACACCATCCAGCAGCTGCGCTGGGACATGGGCCTGCCACACGACTTCCACTGCACTCTCGTCCCTCGCTTCCCGCACTTCTTCCGCACGTTCCAGCCCCCCCGACGACGAGCGCGTGTGGATTGAACTCCTACACTGGGACGAAAGCCTCGCGACCTCCCACCTTCAGGAATACAGCGGCGAAGACCACCGCAGCGGCGGCGGCGGCGGCTGTTTGGCTTTCCCTGTTAGCTTCACTAGAGGTTTCGGGCTGAAGCGCAAGTGCGCCGCGTGGCTGAAGGAGTGGCAGACTCTTCCCTACACCAGCCCGTACGAGGACGCGTCCGGTCTGGACCCCAGGACCGACGTGTCGGAGAAGAGGATCGTGGGGGTATTCCACGAGCTTCTCCATTTAACTATGGCAAAGAAGACGGAGAGGAAGAACGTGAGTAACATGCGCAAGCCGCTCGGGCTCCCGTACAAGTTCACCAAAGTGTTCGAGCGACACCCGGGGATCTTCTATCTGTCGTAGAAGTTGGCTATGCAGACAGTTGTGCTCAGAGAAGCCTATAACAAAAGATAGTTGCTGACGAAGCACCCTCTCATTGGAATAAGAGGGAGGTATGCCGCAATGATTAGGGACGGCATGAACGAGACAGAGGAGGAGCTCGAGGAAGAAGAGGATGGTAGCTCTTGTGACACTTTCTTTGAGTACAACAACAGTGATCAGGACCAGTGAATATGATGGAGTCAGGGCCGGCCCGGGGTAAACTTCGGACCTGGGCAACCCCCCTCTGACTAGGGCGACCTCCAGGCTCAACATGAATCCAATAGAGGTCGGGGTCGCAGGTGATGGCTTCCCCTTTCTTCTCAAATCCAGCATGCAACTCTTGCAACTGCCACCAGTAATTTCATTGCTACAATTACAGTTACAACTAGTATGCATGTACTAGAGAGCACGAACATTCCACTGTTGGTGTCACATCCATATCCTATACTGACACTCGGAAAAATGCTAGAAACCGAAAATTTGTGTCTATTCCATGTCCCCGTGTCTGTTTCATGTCGTATCTAGTAAGTGCGACATAGAGCATCAATTATTCGGATACTAATTGCTTATGTATTGTATATGAATATTTAGGTTGTCGGCCTATAAGTTTTTTGTTTTTAGCTTTCCTAACAAAGGCTATTCAGTTTAAATCTATGTCCTGTCATAGGCTTTTTCTCAGCACAGCGTTTACATTATCAAGTTTTTGTCAACATTATGTATTGTATATGAAGATTTAGGTTGTTGATTGCATTTGGAAGTTTTATTTTCTCTCTTTTTTCTCTTTTTAAAGTCTAACCCAATTGCACTTTTCATTTATTTCCCAAAGTTATTATATGGATGTCTTTAATGATTTTCCTCATCTGCTTGCTGCAGCTGGAACACCATATTAGAATGGAAATATTTCACATGAAGCTGTTATTGTCTCATGACTTTCCTCATCCGCCTCTGGAAGGTCAAGGATCTTTCCTTGGTTAGATCACTCTGCCATGATAAGGTTATCATTCCCATGAGCGTTATGAGATGATATGTGCTGTTTTTCAACTTTTGCAGGCTACTTTATGAAGAAAATCTTCCACCCAAATATTGCGGTGAATGGTGAGATTTGTGTCAATATGCTTAAGAAGGACTGGAACCCAAGTCTGGGTTTAATATGGCGTGTCTTCGTTGGTAAGTTCACAATGCTGCTTCTTACCTTTTCCTCACTTCAGCTAATGGCTATAAGAGGATTTCTGCTGAATTGCCTATCGTAATTCATACCGCACTTAGGTAATTGCAGATATGCACAGGGTGGTTTCTCCCAGTTTGACCAATTTCACGTTGTTTCAGCTATCTTCCACTCGTACAAAGAGTACAACTTCAAATGCCTTCGACGAACTCTCCAAGAAAATATGGTGAAACACCGAATCGTCGTGCCATTGGCGGATGAATCCAATAGTTTCAATCGGCCTTCTTTCAGTCATTAACAGACTTGTCTGGTTACGACATCACCCTTTAGCGTACTAGCAAGTCCATGCACCAGAGTAGATCCTCCATAATTGACTTCCAAATCGCTAGTTGATAATCATACGTGATTTGATCCTCTTTGTAGTCATGGTTGTACTTTTGTCTTTTCCAACTGAGAACTTTGATACCACTTTGTTGGGATACATATACTTACGCAGCGGATATTACGGTCGTCGACCATGGGAACCCACAACAAAGAAGTTAAACGAAACTTGTTAGGCAAGAGCCAAGCACAAATCATATACAATATATGTGGTGGCTTCGGCCACCCGGACAAATCCTATTTCTTTATGTAATGAAAGAATTGCAAATACAGTTTAGTCGTCTCCTTTGCCCCAAGAGACCATCGTTTACAAATCTCAAGAAGAAATGGAAATTATAATGAGATCGCAAAAACCTTAACTAAAACTCTCACCTAGCATTTGCCCACTGAATCAACACCGGTGATGATCTTCCTGACGGAGCAGATGACTCTCCGAACAAATCCCTTCTCTCTTGAAGTATAAGCACTATAGGAGCACGAATCTCCTTGTAGAATTGGTGGTGGATTTTCTCTTGAATCTTCTTGAGACACTTAAGAAACCATTTAGCCTCCTCTTCATACGGACTATGAAACCCTAATCATCAACTAGGAGGCCCGACTTCACCTCTAAATCTGACCCATAACAGATCTGAACAATTCAGATCGAGCATCCATAACTCACGTGGGTCCCATCCGAAATAAAATAATTCAACAACCAATCCTGACTTCCCGTCCGGCGGATATCCAAACTGGATTATCCACCGGAATTCTGGTTCAGTAGTTCTGAAAAAAACCACGCCCAAACCTGGATATCTGGTCAACATGGTCGCAGGATTACGAAAGATATCTGGCGACCTCCAGTCATCGACTTCCGTGCCACCCAGACAGCTCCATCCGCCTCTTATCGGGCTGGATTCCCAACAAAATACACACACTTGAGCCCATTGGTAATCTCTTGTTTATTTAATATTATTGATAATAAAATTTATATTGATTGTTTTAATGATATAAATCTATTTAGTTTTGAAAACCAATTCCAACTCGTTTCAGTCTCTATGATCTCCTATAGTCATAAAATTCATTTAGATACTATGTATTGTATTTACTTACAAGTTTCTATTAGCTATTGCATGCTATACCTATCCACTCTAGTACAACCTCACACGTGCTTTCAAACCAGAAAGTACCCACTTCATTAGGGCAATTTATGTGCCATAGTTGATTGTTAATTAAAGCCGATCATGTTGCTTCTTTCTTTATTGTAAGTCGACCATTATTATTTTGCTTCTAAATATGTTGCTAGAAAGATATAGTTGGTAATATTCTGTTCTGTGCAACTTCCACTTTAGAAATATTACACTCTTATTGTTATTTAAATTCTCAGGTGAACCATGCTGGTCCATTGTTGCCTACGGTGTGGAAGATGTTGAGAGGTTTTTCAAGGAAACCATTGATAATAGGTTGTTTTTTTAATGTATTTTTTGTCTATACTTATCTATGCTTGTAAGTCAAGTCCTATGCCCCACTTTTTAATAACTGATTCCAATCTTTTGTAGCTTTCCAAAGTGACTTTTCTTTTAGAGTAACAAACAAACATATACATGCACAAGCACAAAAAAACATGTGAACTCATTTACTTGCACACACAATTAGTTTTGAATCATATATTGCTAAAATTAGTGGATAACATATTGTTAGAATAATAAGCACTGTATTTGTTATAAAGCATAATGTTCATGGTTTAGGAAAGGTTCATATTTTTTTTTACTTATTTATACATTCAAGGGTAATGCTTGTTCTTTAAAATGAGCGCCTCTTTTCTCCTACAAGAAATATCCTTGAGAATAGATGTTTCTAAGCAAGGTCTTAGGTAGATTTTATATTCAACTATTCGTTCAAATTATTTAATACCTATAGAGAAGAATAATAGGATGGTTATTGTTGATGAGAGAGTTACATATATATAGGAGAGGCTAACCCCTCTCACTATTGTTCTACCCGATGAGGGACTAAAGCCCAATACTCTACTAAACTTAATACCCTTCCTCAAGCTGGAGCATAGATGTCAATCATGTCCAGCTTGTTACACAAAAATTGAATCCGAGAACCCAAAAGAGACTTCGTAAAGATATCGGCTATCTGATTACTAGTCCTCACGTAGTGAAACTTTATCATCCCCTTTTTATACTCATCAGGGACAAAGAGAATGTCGATTTCAATATGCTTTATCCTTTCATAAAATACATAGCAATATGGATAGCAGGCTGGTTATCACACCACATATTTGCTGCTTGAGATCATGCTTCTTCTTTCAGCTCTTGTAGAAGATGCTTCAGATATAACACCTATGTTGTGCCATGAACAATCGCTCGATATTCTACTTCTGAACTTGATCGTGTTATCACACTCTGCTTCTTGCTCTACCACGATACCAAGTTTCCGTCAATAAATACCGAGTAGCCAGATGTAGACCGTTTATCTGTCAGACTTGCACCCCAATCAACATCGGTACAGCACTCAACACGAGTATGTCCATGTTTCTCCATACGAATTCCTTTTTTCGAATTCTGGACTAGGTATCGCAAAATTATGAGAATTGCCTGCTAGTGTGGAACTCGTGGAGAGGTCATAATCTACTTGCGACACGGCGAAGGAAATGTCCGAGCGAGTCATGACCGTCAAGTAGTTGAGTTTTCCAACCATTAGACAATACTAATATGGATTGGTCATCTGGGCCCCCTCGTTTGGGAGTAACTATGCTCCTAGATCCATGGGTGAGGTTGCTCCTTTGGCTTGCACATACTTCCTCTGAGACATTACAATGTCCTGCTTATCCCGTGTGACTTCAATGTCCAAGAAGTAGTTCAACGATCCCATATCCTTGGTCTGAAATTGTTCTCCTAGAAACTGCTTTACTTCTGCAATACCCTGGCTGTATCTCCCGTGATCACAATGTCGTCAAAATAGACACAAAGTAGTATTCTTCAAGCTGATGTCTGTCGGTAGAATACCAAATGATCCTACTTTGATTGACACATGCCAAATCGAGCAACAACCTGTGTAAATCGACTAAACCATGCACGGGATGATTGTTTAAGACCGTACAGGGTCTTCCGCAGATGACACACTTTCCCTCCCTTGCAACAAATCGGGAGGTTGTACCACATATACTTCTTCTTCAATATCCCCGTGGAGAAATGCATTCTTCATATCCAGCTGAAGCAATGGCCAGTCATAGCGAACCACTGAGGCCAAGAGTACGCATATATATGTCATCCTGGCAGCTGAATAGAAGATCTCAAAATAATCCTCACCATAGGTCTGGAAATATCCTTTAGCCACCAGACGAGCCTTTAGGCGATCAAGAGTGCCATCTGGTTTCACCTTGATCGTGAAAATCCATTTGCATTCGACTGCCTGCTTATTAGTAGGCAAATCTACCAAGTCCCAAGTATGGTTCTCCCATAGCGCTTTTATCTCCTCTTCCATAGCAGCACACCAACGGGGATGTTTGAGACCCTCCTTGGCAATATGGGAATCAAAATTCCTTTAATAGTAGCTACCAAGGACTGAGTGTGGTTCACGAGCCCTTTGTAGTTGTCTATATATAAGGGATGATCATGACAGGCACGACGAGGTTGAGCTGGTGGAACAGGCAGAGGCGAATCTGTAGAGCTAGAGGAGGATGATGGTTCTTTAACCGTGGGTACTATCGACGATGTTCGTTCAGGCGACGTCGGCACTGAGTGAACCGGTATTTGCGGACCTTCGGACTGGAAGACTGGCTCGGTAAGGGAGGATACCCTTACAGGAGGCTGTTGTGTTTGAACAGGAAACAACAAGAAATTATCTTTTGGATTAACTTGGGGAACTTGATCCATAGTTAATAGTTTATAAAAGTGGAGGACACTCGGTTTCAACGAAGGTAACATCCCGAGAGAAAATATACCTCTTCAAGATAGGGGGAAGCCACCGATACCCTTTCTGATCTTTAAGATACCAAAGGAAAACACATTGTATTGCGTTAGGATCTATTTAGAAAAAGTCAGTCGGGTATTCCGAACATAACACAAGCAACCAAAAATTTTGAGAGAAAGGAAATGGATCTCGTTCGGGATATAGCCGAAAAAAGGGAGTTGTACCATTGAAAACTAATGATGACATGTAATTAATAAGATAGCAAGCTGTAAGTATCACATCCAACCAAAATTGCTTGGGAGTACGTGCTTGAAACATAAGAGCACGCGTTGTTTTCAAGAGATGGCGATTCTTGCGTTTGACCACACCATTCTATTGTGGTGTGTAAGGACAGGAAGTTTGGTGGATGATGCATTGCGGGACATATGAGTATTAAACTCACGAGATAGATACTCACGACCATTGTCACTCCGAAAGCATTTAATCGGAACACTAAATTGTGTTTTGATTTCGGCATAAAAATTGTACTAAATATTAAATAATTCGGAGCGATTTTTCATCAGATAAACAAAAGTGAAACGTGAGTAGTCATCAACAAATGTAACAAAATACTTGAAACCTATTATAGATTCAACTGGACAAGGTCCCATACACCAGAATGCACAAACTCGAAAGGACCGAATGCAATTTTATTATGACTCACCGGATATGGAACCGATGATGCTTAGCTAAACGACATGACTCGCAATAAAAAGAAGCAGGAACATCTAAAGATGGGTACATTTTCTGAAGAGCTTGGATTGATGGATGGCCTAATTGACAATGTAACTCGAAATGATCGAGTTTCACGTCGGCACAGACAACAGAAGAAGGTATGTCAAACACGTATAAGCCTCCAGCCATATGTTCCTTACCGATAGTCTTCCCTGTTTGTAGGTCCTAAAAAACAACCATCAGAAAAAAGTTACTGAACAATGCATGTCACTAGTAATCTGACTAATTGAAAGTAAACTGAATGTGCTTCCAGGAATTGAGTGATAGTCCGGAAGAAACACAAGCACTTCACGTCCACAGACTGTTAGTGAACCACCATTGACAACAGTAATATCGAAAACACTGACCGATCGATACAAAATTGCGAATCATACCTGCGTCGCCAGTCATGTGAGCAGACACACTAGTCAATCACCTACTGCTTCAACCTCACCACACATGCTGCGGAGTACCCGACTGTGGTTCCAGATGTGGATGCTTCATCATGACGTTGAGCTTGAAAGTCAAAAAAAAGATCTGTATATAACTCTGTAGTCATCTGGACAGATCGAACGCCATTATCAGGAGTATCAGACGTAACATTGGCGGTAGGAGCTTTAGGACACTGCCACTGGAAATGGCCTTGCAGATCATAGTGGAAGCATGTGTACGGTCTACCCCATTACGACCGCCAGTGCCTCGTCCACCGTCACGACCAGTATTACGTCTACGTCGTCTACCACGACCACCGTGAAAGCCAACACGAGTAGCACCAAGAGCAGATCGATCAGCATGAGCTTCTTCCGGAGTGGCCTTAACGACTTTTGCTGCACGTGGGACACGAAAACGAGCTTCCATCAGATATGGAACATCAGATCCAACAATGATCTGAGAGCGAGCAAAATCTGCATCAGGACGGAGAGAGGTAAGATATGCCATGACATTAAGCTGCTCACGTTGAGCTCTTGTTTCATTGAGATTCGTCGTTAGGGGTAATACCCGGTTGATTTCCTTAGTCATAGCCTTAAAGGTCCGGAAGTGATGCTTATGAGATTTGTCTCCCTGATTTGCTCGGTAGACGTCGATGACCGAGTCGTAGATACGAGACAAATCACGCTTTCCATCAAACACCGCCGCTAAAACCTCCCATAATTCCTTCACCGTATTTGTATTTTGAACCATGTCTTCCACGATGGTTCCATGAAATTCATCAACTATGTAAACAATCGACTGTCATCCGTCTTCCACTTGGGATAAGTCTCTACTGGGTGGTTGTCAGTCAGATGTGTGGACAACCATGTTTCCCGAAGCGTCTTCTCGACCTTCTTTGTCGAGTAGCCCTCTAGTTCATCCAAACGCCAATCGACAAGTTGAATCGATGAAATCGTCATTTGCCAGTACCCATTGGTCCCGCCATTACGCTTCCGACAGTAGTATCTCTAGTACTACTATTCGCCCCAGTGCTAGTTATCTTGCAGTTATTCCTAATTCAACCGTCGATTTGATCTTTCTAACTTGATAATCACATCAACTTTGCCAATGCGCTAAAAACGTGGCCAGAACTGGCACGCGTATGGGAAACAAAGATGAACGTGGATCACACAAGCCAGGACAGAGAGACAATCCAGGTTACCCTCTGTTAGATCCTGATGTGAAGATCAAGTAAGGAAAGAAAAAAGATTCACGTAAAACAAGCATCTTGTCTGCTCTTCGTTAAATTCCTGAAGTCAACATTGTGAGTCAGAGGTTCCATCAAACAAACCAATGTTTATCCTCTGAGGATCCTAAGTCAATGTTGAGAGTTAGAGGTTCCAACAAACATACCACTGTTTACTCTCTGAGGTTCCTATTTTTTTTTAGAGAAGGACGACTAGTATTTGGTGTAGGTGGCGGTTGGATTTGGGTTAGGGTTTATGGACACGTGTAGGTTAGGGTTGAGAAAGACGGCTAGGGTTTGTGTGGTGGGGGGGTTGATAGGGGGGGGCGCAGGTGGGGGCAGCAGGGGGGTCTGGCACGGGGGTGTTGACGTTGTGGGGGGGAGGCTGCAGCAGGGGGTGGAGGGTGGGCAGTAGGTGGGGCGGGTGGGTAGGCAGCAGGTGGTGGTGGTAGGGGGGAGCAGTTGTAATGCCTCGCACCGCACCGCACGATGTATTACGCTTAGTCGATTGGTTCGATAAGGTATGAGTTTGATTCGAGCATATATGATTTCAATTTGAAGAATTATTAATTGAGTTGGTTTTATGTGCAGGTAACGTGCGGTGCCCTCTGCAACAAGCTGAAGCATGTACACGATAGTTTGAATCAGTCTGTTAGTTCGATGGAGCACGTAGTACTCGAATGACTAAAGTCAAATGAGTTGGCCGTGCAACATGTTAAGAAATTGAGCCGCATTGGCTCGGCGAAACGATAAGGTGTATCGGCTTAAGATGGGCTGGTTCAGACACTTCTTCCCTACTCCTTCATGCCTAATAAAATGTACCTTATATGCATCTCGAATAGTCCACGGGCGTGGCTCAAATGAGTATAAAGTCGTACTGTGCATCGAACATTAAGATAGAATATAACTTGACCGCCAAATTAAGTGAATGTTGAAGTCCTATAGGATGACTCAATGATGTCGAATAAGGAAGTACGTCGAGGATAAATATGATGTGGTGCATGTTGAGGATAAGTCTAGGCGACCGAATATGTGTTTCGAGATTTGATAGAAATGGCCTTCGGCTAGATTGATATACTTGGACGTCGAGGAGTGATTGAATAAGTGCTCGAATGGTTTGTAGTCGATGGTCGGATAGGTATCGATGAACGTACTTAGCATATCGATGCGGTTAGGCGATTTCGAGAATTTTGCAATGCGCAAGAGCAATGTATAGTGGAACGACCTAGGATTTGTGTCATAGATCGGATTCAGTAACGATTAGGCTATGCGTGTTGAACGCACGATCGAGATTAGCGAGGCGAACAAGTCGGGATTGGATTGAGAGTTCGATTTGGAACTTTCGTGCTCGATAGAGGATATAACATAAGACGTATCGTAAGAGACCTTACGTCGAAGAGATTGTTGCCTTTGAGCATCATCGACTCAACTTGACCTCTCATGTCGGGAGAGATTAAGCACGGTGTATGGGTGAGTCGTCTAGCGTGGGTGGTCCCAGATGCGATGCGTAGATAATTCGAGAGAACGTAAATCGTATTGGAATAATTGTGTGCGAGGCATAGCATGAAACGTAGGCAAGGAAATTTTGGACATGACGGACTTAGTCCATGTCGTTGAGGCGGAATTTCATGGATGATTAAACGAAAGACTTGAGTTGTGCGAGAGATAGAAAACGGTTGGACGAGTAGGCACTGCAGAGACCTGTTGCGATCAGATGCGCAACGAATTGACGCAACACGTATGCTAGACGTTAGCAAAATATATGAGATCAGGAATATGGTTTTGAATCATGTTGTATATGAAGATGCTTGGTGGATAATCATGCGATATGGAATTTTGTGGATGATTGTGAGATATTGAATGATGCATACGCGAAGGATTTTGGGAATATACGTAGAATCAGATCTGTCGAGATATGAGGTGGATAATATTCGAGGATTCAAAAGTTGCACCTGTTAGCTTTGTTCGAATTCTCTACCATTGTGCTTGGCTGAAATGCATATATTTAGGGGATGCCTTAAATATGTATACGCTCCAAACTCAATGGTATACCGAATTCAATTGAAACTGCAGGGAGGATCGAGATGTGTTAAGTAAATCATATGAACGCTAGAGATGGAACCACGATAGTGAATCGAATCGGTGATATGAGTAAAATTACATGGGTCAAAAATTCGAGCTGTCAAGAGAAACGCGTGGATTGAGTGTTGGTTTCGGTTTGAGGACGAACGTTGTTCTAAGTGGTATATTATGTAATGTCCCACACCGCATGGTGCATTACGCTGAGTCAATTGGTTCGATAAGGTATGAGTTTGATTCGGGGAGGTATGATTTCAATTTGAAGAAGTATTAATTGAGTTAGTTTCATGTGCAGGTAGCGTGCGACGCCCCCTGCAACAAGCTGAAGCGTGGGCACGATAGTTTGAATCAGTCCGTTAGTTCGATGGAGCACGAAGTGCTCGAATGACTAAATCAAATGAGTTGGCCGTGTAACATGTTAAGGAATCGAGCCGCATCGGCTCGACGAAACGATAAGGCGTATCGGCTTAAGGTGGGCAGATTCAGACCCTTCTCCCCTACTCCTTCATGTCTAATAAAACGTACCTTGTATGCATCTCGAATAGTCTACGGGTGTGGCTCAAATGAGTATAAAGTCGTAGTGTGCGTCGAACATTAAGATAGAACATTGAACAATTGAGGCGATGTGCATCAAGTGCACGGGTCACGACATGGCAAATTGATGGTAGAATATCGAAAGGCAATATCGAGGCGTGTATCAAGTGCACGACTCAAAGAACATTTACCACTAGGCCGAGAACATCGAATATGGCATTGAACGTGCATCTGTGCACGAGGACTACGTGTCTGACTTAGTAAGCGAAATAGACAAGTTGTGGTGCAACGTCACGGAACTACTGTGACATTGAAAAGTATACTTCGTGCATCGAAGTATGCAGTTGTGGCACAGATGCCACGAAAGTGCTGTTGTACAAATAACTTATGAATGGAACGCGTTATGTAGTATAAAAGTATTCAGCCCTACGTCGTTGGGACATCGTGCATCAATGCAGATGCGTTGGGGCATAGTGCCGATGGAACTTGAGATAGATTGAGTTGAGACGAATTATATGTTGAGAACTTGAGATTTGGATGGAAATGATATGATTCTTACTTTTACGCGTATTGCATGGTCAATGGACTTGGATAAACTGTGTATGGGTTTTGGCATCCCTCGAACGAGTTACGACCAGGGCATCGGGACCATTCGGCCTAGGAGGAAATTGAGATGGGGTATTGCGGGACTACCAGTGAGGCTTGCTACCTGGGCTGGTTAGTGCGCATCACAATACGGATGGTACGGACCTTCGGGGGGCTTGCTACCCGCCCGCGGGACGGTCGTACATCTGGGTGATATGTATAGTCCATTATGGCTTGGAATGCCAATGACCTTCATATAGATAGGACCGGTGGGCTGAGATTAGAATTGGGTGCAGGCGCAGATCCTGCCACTCTGAAGATTGTGTTGATGTAGTTGGTTGGTTTGGTGAATTGTTATCGGTTTGCAGGTTTGGCGACTTGAGACGGAGATGTACATGATCACTATTTTACGTACATTATATGGTTAACAGTGTCTGCTGCAGGGACATGATACTTGTCACAATTGTGTTTCAAATATTATTGAGAGTTGAATAACATGCTTTACTGCTTTGAATATTGTCATAAAACTGATCCTAAGACAATAATAGAAAGACCACCAAATAAGATACATGTCTCACTAAATTACTTAGTGTTGGTTTAGGCGAGTGGGTCTGATCAGTACGCGAGAGGATTAATACTGATCTCCCACCAGATTGCTTGCAGGTTCAGGGAATGGTCTGCTCGTGGAGGAGCTTCGCTTGGACGTGCTGAGGCATGGAGTTCCTTAGCGTTCGAGGCGTGCGACCGCTCCGGAGCTCGGCTTGCAACATGAAGATGTTTCTGCCGAGAGTCTTTGGATGTGCTATAAAGGACGTGATGTATGGAACGAAAAAATCCTTTGTGAGCTAGAGAGATCATGAGTGTCGTAAGCCTAATTGGCATGTTCACTTCGGCTATTCAAAGCCTTTGTAATCTACTGTATAATCAATAAAAGTGATTCTTTTGTATACTCTGATGTGTCTCCATCTTTTTCCGCTACTTATGTATTGAGGCAACCATTTTGAGAATCTGTCATCTTGTCTTGCATGAGTGCAACTCCAGACTCGTGCAACATCACGCCCCAAGCGAGTACGATTGATTCGGGTGAAATCGATATGAGGACGAGCGATTTTCCGGGTCGGGTCGTGACAACAGCAAGGGGAGGGGGGCGTACGGCAGCAGGATTTAGGGTTAGGATTTTTTTTATGGAGGGGTGGATGGGTTATGGCTCTGATACCATGTAGAGAAGAATAATAGGATGGTTATTATTGATGAGAGAGTTATATATATATATATATATATATATATATATATATATATATATATATATATATTGCAAATGACCTCTAGCCTAGTGGTTAAGAGAGATGCATGCGGCCCGAGTGGTCAGGAGTTCGAATCCCAGTGGGCATGCGGCCCGAGTGGTCAGGAGTTCGAATCCCAGTGGGAGCGATTCGAGAAACAATTTACCTGGTTCCAATATATATATATATATATATATATATATATATATATATATATAAATATATATATATATATATATATATATATATATATATATATATGAGGCTAACTCCTCTCACTATTGTTCTACCCGATGTGAGAGGCTAAAGCCCAATACTTACTAATACTTAACAATACCTGTCTAGGGTTAAAGATCGAGATGTTGAAAGTGGGTCAAATTTTTTGAGTTTTGGAAACATAACCGTGCACTAAGCTAAAGATTATTTTTTGAGTTACAGTGACTAAACGTTAAAACTATAGAAAGGTATTAATATGTAAGTTTGCCATTACCTTAAAACTAGAAAAACTAGAAGTAGATATATGAGAGAATAAACTCCTTTGTGCACCCAACTGTTCTGTCCAATAGTGTTTTCTTATGGCAAGGATGTTTTCTCATAGGCAAGGAATCATATCAAAAGATATTATTGCTCAAATATTTTATGTGCTTTTGCAGGGATGAGGAAATCATATTAAAGGATCTTGGGTCCAAATGGGAACCAGGTGATCGAAGTGCAAAATGGATGAAGTTGAAGCCTGATTACATACATGCTGGTGCTGATCTGGATGTTCTTATTATAGGTTTGTTTGTTCTCTTACTTCATAAAATTGTATTTGATTCTTTGGATTATACTGAGTTGATTGTTGTATGCTGTTTGACTTTAGGGGGATACTTTGGCTCAGGTCATCATGGAGGAGAGGTGGGATTAATACTTATCCATCATTTTACTTGAATATGCACTTGATCCAAACTTGTGATAAGATAGGTTGCCCTAGATCTCAGTTTAGGGACATCTCTGTGTGGTCCAGCACCACAGTGCACAGAAGGCAGATTAAGATTTCCCCCAGATGGCCCATAGAGCTCTTTAGTTATCGGGAGAGTGATTGGATATTGGCATTGCGATTACGCGATCTCCGACTTTAATCTAGCTTTCTTTTCATTGACTATTTGCAGGTTGCTCAGTTTTTAGTAGGTCTCGCAGAGAGGTCCGACTCGAGCAGTTATCCTATGCGGTTAGTATTCCTGCATCTCTGGATAATAAAAGGATATTGAAACTGTAAAAAGTGTACAAAGTTGGGAGGTTGCTGTTAAGTTTTCTCGTTGAATATCATAAAAACTTACTGGCCATATGCAGGATACTATTATTAGATCTTGCTACTTGCTAGTTAGGTATCTCATGATAACAAGAGTTACCATAAAAATGAATATCTGTTTAAACCATTACTTCCTAGTGCTTATACATTGCTAGAAATTGATTTGAAAGATCCACTTGGTGCATGACCCGAGAATGACAGTCGATAGAAGCAATCATTCGAGGGACAGGACTGAACGGACTCAAGTTAGATTGTGTGTTGGAGATCGAAAAGAAGCAGTCAGCAAAGCACCGGTCATAGGCAGTCGTCAAATGTTGTCGGTGAGCGGCTTTAAGGTTGGTTGAGAAAGACAAACTGATGAGGATCAAGCTCTCTGATTACTGGGTTGGTTAGGAACCTAGCCCCTTCCCGTGACAACAGAAGAGGTCTTCCTTTGGGCGCCTAACGGTCGTCTCTTTTCATGCTTTTTGAGGGCTCTGCTCTTTTGCTTGTTCAATTGAATGTTGCTAGCTGGTCCATCATGAGTATTTTATGGTCTGATGGTGGATGGAAGGAAAGCTACATCTGCTTAGAAAGATTCGTTGTTATTTCCACTTAGAACCAGGCCTGGATAAAGGCTGGGATAGTGGCACCCATGCAGTTCCGGAAAAGTACGATCTTGCTGGAGTGTGCTCCCATTTAGCGACGAGTAAGGTTGCTCAAGCAATACCCAAAGAAGCTATCATGGAAATAAGCTTCTTTGTATCTGGTAGTAGTGGGAATTTTTTAGTGTAGACACATGAGCAACCATGGGTGGTCTTCTTTTACCTCATTTGGATGCACCCTCCGATAACTTGTTCGGTTTAAAGTGTGTTGGATTATTCTGAGGACAATTAATTTTGAGGATCCCTCTGTATCATAGATTGACAATAAAAACTGGTTCATTCAAATTGCATTGCTTATTTTAGCCTTGCGCTCTTTCTCCCTGAGCAGGATGCTGGTTTCTCTTCAGATCCTCGTAGTTTTAACATTTAATCTGTTATCGATGTAGGTGTCCATTTTTCACTATAAGCCTCTTGGTTGAAAATAGAAGCACAAACGTCTAGGAGGCAGAGTCATCATAAGTTGTTTCTGAGTCATTACATTATTCAAATAAGGGTTTAAGCTTTAAAGTTATGTCCGCTAGTAGAACCTATACATATTGTGAGTATTATTAATATTATCCATCTTCTCTGTTAGTTCTCTTCATCCATCTTAACTCATTCCCAATTTGTAAGTCATAAGTTGACGATATGTTATGCTTCTGGCATAGCAAGTTGTGCTAAATTTGGTAGGTTTCAAATTTTATAAATGTATTCATGCAGGTTTTATGCAAATAAGAATTTTTTCAAAAAGTAACGGTTCATATTTTACTATTCCATAGATTCATTTCATTCTGTCGAGTGGGTACTGGTCTCTCAGATGAGGAGCTTGATGCTCTCATTACCAAATTGAAGCCCTATTTCAGGTACTTTTCAGCACATAGGTATTGATTCTTCAAAATGTTTATTTTCTTTTAAGTTGTGAGACGAGAATTAAGAAGTATGTAACTATATATATGTTTCATACTAGTTCTTCCTCATTATATTTGGATCTTTGCTATCATATACTATGAAGTGCGATGTATTGCTTGTAGTATTGTGTATAAACCTTTTATTTCTGCTTTATGTTGTTTTGTTTCTTTGGTGCAAATGAGGAAAACAGTTATTCCGGTATATGTGCCGAACATGTAACTCCCACGAGTTATTTTTTATTTTCTTCAAGGGTGTTAAGTATTAGTATTGGACTTTAGTCCCACATTGGCTAGAATAATAGTGAGAGGGGTTAGCCTCTCCTATAATTCACACCTCTCTCTCCACAAAGAAAAAAAAAAACCAAACCCTAACCCATCCCCCATCCCCTCCCCCCCCTCCCCCCCCCCCCGCATTCCTTTGCCGCTGCACGCCTGCCAATGTTCTAAAAAGCGCTAGGCGGACTCGGTGCGGCGGAGGTCCGCCTAGCGCCTAGCCCGCCTAGGCGGCTGCCTAGAATTTTTTTTTTTGAAATTTTTGAAATTTTGAATTTTTAAATTTGAAATTTCAATGTTCTAAAATCCAAATACTATCTTAAAACCCAAACAAATATCCAAAATACAACTAAGAATAAACAAAATCAAAAAAAAAAATCAAAAAAAATCAAAAAACCCGCCGCCTAGGGGTGCCTAGGCCCGCCTAGGGCCCGCCTAGGGGCGCCTAGGGCCCGCCTAGACGCCTAGCCCACCGCCTAGGGGGTTTTCGGTGCGGTGGGCGGGCGCCTAGGCCGATTTTTAGAACACTGACGCCTGCCCCTGCTGCCGCCTGCGCCTGCCCCCCGCTGGTTGCAAAAACAAAAGTTTGATTACAAACTAAGAAAAGAGTACAATTAGTACACTTGAATTCTGGGGAAGTACAACCGTAGGAATCTGATCAGAAGACGATCATTTTATCCCTTGGACGATGTGATATTGAAGACACAAGCCTCTGGAGAATGCAGCAGCACTTTGTCAGTATATTATGATCATTAGTGGCGTCTTAGAACTAATTTGAAACTCTATTTATATAGTTCTGAAATAACTATTTCTGAGTTGTGTGCACATTGAGTTGCGCGCCACCTATCCAGTTGCGCGAACGGTTACTTGAACTGCTGGGGACGCGTGACATCAGTGAGTGAGATGCGCGTAGTCGTGGACAGTATAGTGGACACGTTCTTCGAAATTAGTGGCATGTGTGCCACGTCATCTGGCTTCTGGACAAAAATTGATCAGGTGGCGTCAACTTGCTAGGTGGCACCAGGCGCAACTTGATAACTGGCGCCTCTCTAACTCAGTCCTCCGTGCTGTAATAATTAATTTTCTCGCGCTACACGATAGCTTGCGCGAGCTAGCTGTCAGCATGCTAACAAAATCTTCTCGAGCGTCACATTGCTCGAGATTCGAAGAGATATTCTCTGACTGCTGTGCTGTCAGTAATGATGGTAATCGTTACAGCTTCCCGAGGAAGTTTGTCCCGCACACCCTGATGTAGGCGCAACCTGGGTCTCGCGCAAGTTAGTGACTATGCGTCACCTGATGCTGGCGCCGTTTTAAGAGTGGCGCCCATTTATTTTTGAGCTTCTACAAGACTCCCTTCAAAGTTTGAAAGATTTTAAAATTTGAAATACTTTGAATTAGAAAGGATTAATACGAGTTGCGCCTGTCAATAATGTAACCGACTCCGACTTTTCAGCGCAAGTTGTGCAACGGTCAGGAAATCTCTTTGGGCTATAAATAGCTGTTGAGAGAGAAATTTCACTTTTTACTGAAAAGTTGTTTTCTCCCCATCTTCCTGTCTTCTTCTTTCCGAGCTTCTTCGACCATCAATGGCGCCAAGGAAGTCTGTTGCTGACAAGGGCAAGGCCCCCGCTGGACCTTCATCGCGTGCATCACCGATGAGGGCGCCTCAATACACGCCACCATCGTCGAGAGCCGAGAGAGCCAATCTGCTGCTCGAAGGTTATTATCGGAGAACGAGCCGACTTAGGCGCAACTAACAATAGTCCATCATGCCAGAGTCGACCATCTCTTTTTAGAGCTCGGGTTGACCTGCGCAC
Source organism: Iris pallida (assembly GCA_029216955.1). NCBI lineage: Eukaryota > Viridiplantae > Streptophyta > Magnoliopsida > Asparagales > Iridaceae > Iris > Iris pallida. The sequence goes on along the minus strand of JANAVB010039827.1, from coordinate 26,261 downwards.
TCTGTAACGTGCGCCTCCTCTTTTTAGAGTGCAGGCGCGCACTTCATTACTTGCACCTCCTCTTTTTAGAGTCTCGACTGCATCAAAACACACTGTTCGTTTTTACGAACCGTGTTTGTGCATGTTTCGAACTTGCGCCTTCTGAACTTGCGCGATCGCGCATGTCGGACCTGCGCACTTCGATCTTGTACCAGGCGCAGCTTATGAACTTGCGCAATGTAGAACTTGAATTCATGCAGAACTTGAGTTCATGTTCCTTCGAACTTGCACTAAGCGCACTCTGTGAATTCGCGCAACATAGAACTGCGCGCAATCTAGAATATATTTTAGAAGCTTGCGCAACCTATGACCTCGCGCACCCTACTTTAAATTTAGAGATTGTTGCATAAACTTTGTAATTGATCTTTGCCCCCCTTTCTTTTTGCTGTTGATCTTAGGAAAGACCCAGATGCTGAGAGATTAGCTTCGGCTTTCAGAGTGTCTGAGTACCAAGAGGACTTATCCCATGTATCGTACCCTCAATACGATCTTCCTGAGTCCAGAAGGGACGTGCTAGCAACTCAAGAAAATAACACCTTATTATGCCTAATGAACGGTGAACCCCTGGAAAATTTGGACAGTATCGTACACAAGAAACAGCTTTCTTGTTTGGAGATGCAATTAAGAAGACGTCCCAACCCAAAGCGAAGAGAGAGGACATGATTTACTAGTACGGGGATAGAATTATGTATTCACAGAAATGTCGATGCACATGTCCCTGTCTCGATATGCATTCTCTAGTTATCTGCGACGGATGGCGTGGGATCTAACCCCAATTCAACAGGCCAGGGTTGAAAAAATATGCTACAGACTGGGTCCTCAGGACAAGGATTCATTCTACAGCACTTCAGAGAAATACAGCTCTCACCTGAGAGATTTGAAACCGAGCTGTGTGCCTCCCGAAGATTCATCGATGCTACTTCCCGTCAGAGTACCTATTTTTGCGGACATATTTGCGAAGGCTGAGAGAAGATATCCAGATCAAACCATGTGTTTAACAGGCTTGGTGAATCCTGACATGAAGCGCTGGAACGACGTTGTAGTTTGGGTTTTGGATCAGTTCAAGGATAAAGTCCTCGAATTAGAGCTCTATGATCCGATCTGGGCTATTGCTCACGGCTTTCGTCCAAATGCCCACATGTTTTTGGCTATGATAGAACGGTATAATGACAGGACCGGCACATTCATGACTCCCCACGGAGAGATTGGCTTTGCGCTTTATGAGATGAAGTACCTTTCACACTTGCCAATGGGTGAAAACTCATATGAAGAATACGTGCCCACGAACGAGGAGCTGGATATCCTGTCGACAAAGAACCCTCAGATGGTGGGTGTGTTTGAGGAGTTTTTATGCCATTACATGGTCTGTTCTCTTTATTATAAGAGTGCTTCCAAAGGGACCTGCTATACGACCAAATGACTGCCATATTTATTTCTGGGCCATATCCATGAAGATAAGATCGTCGAGAGTCGGGCTTGTGACCCTTGTTTCTTCAAACCGTTCAGCCGTAGCGACATAGAGAAGTTGATAGAAAAATCCAAGCATGTTGATAACATCTTGAATATAGATTGGCACCCATTCACTGCTGGTGCTACCATCAAAAGTTATCTTAGGCAGGGTTACAGGCCCATGTCTTGAGAAGTCCAGTTGGCGGGTTTTCTCTCTTTATGGCTACGGCGGTTCGTGGTACCTGGAGCCAGTGCCGTTGACAAATTCCATCGAGACGTGCTATTCGCTGTCGTACGTCTAGTATTCGGCTACAAGATGGATCTCCTTTCGGCGATGACTTGCCGCTTGAACGCAGGCCTGTATTCTTTTATTGACACCATGGTGCATGACAAGGATGCTCGGGACGACTTCCCTCGTACCGAAATACCGTACACCTATTTATTTTGGTGGTTATTATTGCACTATCCCAGCTTAATGAACCCTAATATGAGGGTAGTCGGAGGAGACTTCATCAGGCGTTATTCCAATGCTCGATGGAATCTAAACGCACTTTCAGAGTGTAGAAGAGTTCTGAACCGAGGTTCTGGATGGAGATTTCAATGTGTCCCTCCCCCTCCAGGATATGAGAATCTTTCTCCCCAGCTCATGGATTTAGAAACGTCTCTCCATCTGTCTCAGGCTAATTTTGTATGGTTTAAGACGATCCGGCCATCCTACCTGGTGTACCGGTTTGAGGGTGAGTGTTTTCTGGAACCGTACCTACCAAGCCGATTCGCTCGGCAGTTCGGCTACGATCAGATGCATGTGGGTAACGCCACCACCTGTTTGCAGGCCAATGGTTACCTAATAGATGGTGCCAGAGGATACTATAATGCAAGAGGCACCAAGGCCATATTCTCGATGCCCAATGCTTCTGCTCACATAGGCCCACGTATGTTATATACATACGCGAATTTGTATACTTCGGCCAACACTTTTGCTGAAAATTTTAACATTGCTGACAGTTTCGCTAGTGATAAACGGTCAAGAGCTAGGGTCCATACCGCACAATTATTCAGAGATAAGGAAGATCATGATCCCGCTGATGAACCTCTGGAGGCTTCTCTCGTGGGCTTTCATGACGAAGTCAACGACCCGTTAGATGTGTCGCTGAAGAAACGAAAGAAAAAGTCTCCTGCAAAGGGGCTTAGTAAAAGACAAAAGACTGGAGAGCCGTCTGCTCCATCACACTCCGACGATCTCCCTTCCCCTCCTAAAGCTCCAGGGAGGAAGAAGAAGACCACACTAGTCATTGTTGAGCGGCCTACTACTAGGACAACACGGTCCCAAACAAAGCAGATGCATACAAGAGCTTCTCCTGGAGGAGGAGAGGCAACTCCTTCTTCATTTCCAAAGACTAGTAGGATTGTCCATGAAGAGGTTACCAGGGAGCCTAATGTGCAAGATGATCTTGATGATGTTGAAGAGGAACCTGAGACACCTCTTGTGCGTAAAACTAAAATGAGATTAAGATTAATGGTGACTCCAGTAGACCGTCAAGAAATTGACGCTTCGCCCACTCCTTTCATGCCGAAAGAGTCTTTGAGTAGACCTGATGCGTCGTTGCCTTCGCAAGATCTGCCACCTCCACAAGGTAGTTTTAATACTCTTTTAATGTGATCATGATTGAGTAAAATATTGACATTGTTCTTCTTCATCTGCAGAGTTTACAGCAACCAGCGCTCCGGCTCCGATCATTATAGAAAAGACCTCAGAAGACCTGATCATACAGACGACCATTCCTGTGATTGCACTAGCTGCAGCAGGAATAATGATGTCATCCCCAACTCCCGAGGTCCTAGAGACCAGTTCCTTCTACGGAATCCAATCCCGAATTTGCAACTCCTTCTGTAGCCCAAACTCCTACCCGCTCTCAGGAGGATAAAGAGATAATAGCGGCTCTCGAAGGCTGTGACTTCGGCGATGAGTTAATTGAAGATGATTCCACAAGCGCCGTTGAAGGAGATCAAGCTTTGGTGGAGATCCCGCTGAATCAAAACTTACCGGCCGAAGAGGGCCGTACCACTGGTGAGGGTGAAGAACACCCAGTTGATGATAAGAGGCATCCAAGCCCAAGAGATGACGATCAGACTAAAAATGACAACCTTGATGATCACCAAGAAGTTGGTGAAAATCAGGCATCAACTCTTGAAGACATTGGGATTGATGAAAATCCCAAAATTGATGCTGAGGGGACTCAAACCCCTAAAGAACAATTTTTTGGAACCAAGAGAGCGGAAGCGATTGCCCCAACCAGCCAAGCAGAGTCAGGAGCCGGAAGCAACCGTTTCCTGTTAGGCGACTCAGAGGCTGGGAGCAACCAAGCGGCCGTGTCTGAGACTACTATGGCAAGGCTCCGCTCAGATCTGGACATGCCCCGTAAGACCCCATACATACTGCCGGAATCAGGTAAATTTCTGACTTTCATTTACCTTAACTCCTTTGATGATGTATACTAATTGTGTATCTTGATCGCAGAGGGTCCCGTGGAGACAATTGCAGTAGCTCCGTCGACCGCCTTCGGCTTTAGATCAACCCTGGCTCCTCTGGATATGGGGACTCAGACTGGAGAAGGAAGCTCCTCCATGATGCTAGTGCTCAGATCTCCTGATGCACAATCTGTGATTCCTCCAGCTGCTGCAGAAGGAGGGATTCGGGCAGAAGTGGCTACTCCTGGTATATCAGCGATGAACATTATCGTCGTTGAAGCTTATACCAATGCTTTTTTCACCTCTCTGAGGCCTCTAGTTCAAATTGTCTTGGAAAAGGACCAACCTTATGAGTCAATAAGGGGCCCTTCCTCTTTTATCATTGGAGCTATTCGCAAAATCGGCGATCTGGATAGAGTCAACTACTTGGAGCATATCTTAGATGAGCTTGGGGAATCTATCAAGTCTTATAAAGATTTAATAAGGGAAAATATCCAAAAGCTCGTAGATACTGAATGCAAAGCGATGGCTCGTGAGTCTGCAGCACGACGAGCTGACGTTGAAGCTTCTGTGGTGGCTTTCTCACGACGCTCTGCAGAGTTGGAATCTCGCATTGTTGAGACTACTTCTGTTGAGCGTTATAAGACTGAAGTCGCAGAGAAGGAGAAAGAAGCGACTGAATGTCAAGCTCGCCTCCGGAATTTAGAAACCGAGATGGCCCGGCTTCAAGAAGTACTCAAAGCAGCTCGGCGACGTGAAAAGGAAATACTGGAAATACATCAAGTTGTCGCGAGCCAGCTAGATGATCTGAAGAGGCAACGGGACGAACTTATTCGAACTCAAGGTGCAGAACTGGAACGTCGAGCTGACTCTCTGCAACCGTTTGATCCGGAATCTGGAAGAGCTCTGGCTAGGCAAAAGGTGCTAGACTCCAGAACAGAGAGAGCCAAGAATCTGAAGAAACTGATCATTGATCTTAGTACTCGTCCCCCTCAGTGAAACTATCCCTGACAGCTTTTTTTTTTTTTATCTTTCACATGCTGTACACTTTTTGATATTTTGCACATCATTGGAAATAAAAATGAATAATCTTTTTGTGGTTCCATTACTTGTTACATATCTGTTATAGACAAATAATAGACAAGAGTATGAAATATGTTCAGAGGTACCAGACATGACATATCTTATTAGAAAATAACAATATTCATATCTGTTTAGAGGTAATATGGACGTGACATAATATAATTTTGAGATATTGTCATTTCAAAAGACGACTTTATCAGAGGTAATGTGGACATGATAGGCCGTTGATGTAGATAATAGAATTCAGAGGTAATGTGGACGTGAATTCATATATCCATTGACTGTCACGCTCCGATCTCGCTAGGGTCGTCCGCATTGCCTGGATCCCTGCGGGATCGTTCGTCCTCGCTAAGGCGTGATGTCGTGCAAGCCTAAGTTGCGCTTGCACAAGGCCAAGTACCTGCACAAAACAACTAGTCAAGCAAAACACTCACACGCACCCATTTATTGCAGAAAACCAAATATTGGTCACAGAGATTTGAAATGGAAATACTTCTTTTATTGATAAACTTGATAGGAATACAAGTACAAAGCTTTGCAAACTCAGATTGCCTTATCTTAGCTACATGATTATCTTTAAAACTCTCTTTTTAAAAATAGTCGCAATGCGCATATATCATATCCCTTTATTACATGCTGGAAATGTAATGACACCTTCAAAGGAAAAGAAACTTGCAACTTTGACTGGAAATGAAAAGAAGCTTCGAGGCAATCCACAACTCTACTGGACTAGACGAGCTTTAGTGCCTCACTTGAAATCCCCCTGTCTCCTTTGCTTTCTGAAAAGGATGCCCACAACGTGGGTCAGCACACATCATGTACTGGCGAGCTGCTCTTTGCCAAAACTCACAAATATCTCCACTAATTCAACATGTGAAGCTACATATTTACTAGTGCTCTTTCTACTTGTCTAGGTTCTTTTTAACAATTCATAAGAAACATGACAGCAGAAATATTTCATAACCAACTTACCCATCGCCGACAGTCATCCCTGCACAAAACAGGTTAGCACAATTTGCATATGATATGAAGGTATACTGTTTATCTCTGCATCTCTTGTTAGGTTGCAATGCACTCTGATTTTATAAATGCACCTAACTATATGTTGGTCCACGGGTCGTTTCCCGTGATTAGCCGCTGTGACACATGGGTTCAGCTCGTCGCTATTTGGACATTGATGCAACACTCGAGGTTTTTTGTACCTCGAAATGTCTAGACAATCTTCCCCAGGCCGAGCGATTCAAGACGTCCCCAGAACCACCCGAGAGATCTAGTTTTCTTGTATACAAGTTGTCCAAGACCTATGCATACTCTGTAAGGCGACTGTTATGCAACACATGTATTTATGCTTTGCTTTGGTTTATGAGAGAGCTTATAGCTCCTAGCTTTGGGACAATTCTCTTTATCTGTGGCAACGTGTACAAGTCCGTCTGTACACATATAAACAATTGAAGCATATTCATAGGCGACATATATTATTCATATGGAAACAGATGAAACGGCAACATATAATCCAGCATATAATTCAATTCATTATCTTCTCTTTATCTTTTGTTATTGTGGTATCGTTGATCGTAGGGACGAGACAACAAAGTGGACTAGAGATTATTTTTATTAGGGCGTACAAATAAATGCAAGCCCGGTTAGAGGAACTCACCAAGATGAATCTTAGTTGAGAGAAGGAGGGACTTCACGCGCTGTTCACGCTCTGTGTATGTCTATGCGTCCTCCTGCATTGGCACCAACATTCAATTAGCATACTTCGGTCTCTTTCTCTCAAGATTCGAAATGAATGCGATATACGATGAAAGCGAACAATGAAAACCAATCATCGAAAACCAACACGAAAAAGCATTCATCAAAACCAAGCAGCGAAAGAAAACATCCAACGAAAACTATTGGACTTATTTCAATAGAAGCCGATCCATCAGTTGGAAAGGTTCATTGCATTTCATCCGCGATCAATCGATACCGGCAAAGGTTTTCCCCAAATACTCAGTTCGAGACTGAGTCAGCAAGCCGTAGGTATTACATAGTGGACCGCGAGGAGCGGGGCACTACATTGACTACCTTTGAATCAACTGGGATTCAAAAATAGGATAACTTTTAAAAACAACTGATTCAAAAGACAACATTTGTGATGATGTGATATGATCTGGATAGACTCTACTGGGAATTTTCTTTGAGAGTTTATTATATGTGGTTTTATCTACGGAAGAGTAAATAAAAGATGATAAATCGAAGAGTTGAAGGATATACAATATTCAGAGAATATCTTATACATTCTTCAAACATAGTATTTCTTTAAGAATTTGCCATTGATAGGCATCATAGCGACTCCGCCATCCATCCCGGTCAGTTGATAAGCTCCGTTTGAGACAACCTTGCTTACAACATAGGGTCCTTCCCACTTTGCTTCAAATTTGCCTTTGCTCATGTATGTCATAGTCATAGGACGTCTGACAGTAAGGACCAATTCTTCTTTTCGAAATGCTCGTACTTTGACTTTACGGTTGAAAGCTTTTGAGATGCGGACTTGATATAGCTTAATATGTTGTTGAGCTAGTAGTCGTTTCTCGTCAAGTGCTTCAAGCTCCCGAAGTCGAAGACGATCATTATTTTCTGTTGTGAGTTCATTGGCAATCGCAATTCTCAAGGAAGGGATTTGAATTTTCAATGGTAAGACGACTTTGCATCCATACACCAAGGAGAAAGGTGTACAACCGGTCGGAGTGCGTACGGTAGTACGATAAGCCCGTAGACATTCTCCAAGCTTTTCGCTCCAGTTCCTTTTATTAGTAGAAACGAACTTCTTGAGAAGCTTGATGATAGTTTTGTTGAATGCTTCTGCCAAACCGTTAGCTGCAGGATTATATGCCGTGGAAGCAACATTGTTGATCCTGTTGTCATCGCAGAATCGAGTAAACTTTTGACTAATGAATTGGGGTCCATTGTCATGAATGATTCGCTGAGGAACACCGAATCTGTATATCACATGATGCTTGATGAAGTTGATGACGCTGCTGGTTTTGACTTCGGCTAAAGGTATAGCTTCCGCCCACTTCGAGAAGTAATCGGTTATAGCTAGTATAAACCGATGTCCTCTAGATGACGGTGGGTTGATAGGACCAATGACATCCATGCCCCAAGCTTCAAAGGACCATGATGCGGCAGTCGGATGAAGGAATTCCGATGGTTGGTGGATGAAGTCAGCATGAATTTGACGTGCTCGGCATTTCCTTGCATATTCAATGGCATCTGATACCATAGTGGGCCAATAGTAGCCCATACGTCGGATACGATCCTGTAGTTTTGGACCGGGCTGATGCGCACCACAGACACCATCGTGAGCTTCACGTAGTATTTATTTTGCTTCATCTTCCGCAAGACAACGTAGAAGTAAACCGTCAAATGTTCGCCGATAGAGTGTTTTGGAGGTGTGATTGTAATAAAACCGGAGCGATCGTCGACGGATTGTTGTAGCTTCCTTGGGATCTTCGGGTAAGATGCATGTACCACGAAGTCGATGAAAGGAGCTCTCCAGTCTTCACTAATGACGTCAATTTCAGTTGAATTGCTGAATTCAATGTTTGAGTTATTCTCAATGCAAAATAATTCTCTGTTAGTGATGACAATCATCTGCTGTCTTCTTACTGGAATTGCTAATACTGTCGCAAGATTAGCAAGTGCATCAGCCTTTGTATTGCATGCCCGACGTACATGTTCAATGAAGAAGCCTTTGAATGATGTAGCCAGTCTGACTGCTACCTCATGATATGGAACCAGATTCTGATGTCGAACTTCATACGTACCTCTAACCTGATTGATGATCAGTTTAGAGTCTCCGTATACTTCAAGATACTCAATATCCAACTGTTTAGCCAATTGAAGACCAATGAGGAGAGCGTTATATTCAGCCACATTGTTGGAGCATGGCTCGTCTAAAGAATAAGCTCTTTGGATAGCCAATCCATTCGGTGATACAAGGACAATTTCGACTCCAGCGACAATGGTACCTTCGGGTCCAATTCTGGATGCACCATCAAAGAATAGACGCCAAGAAAGAACTTCTTCTGAAATCATGTTAGGTTCCGAGGTTTCATCATGAATCTCGTCATAGAGTTTAGATGTCTCCGGAATTGGATGAGTTGCCAGGAAGTCGGCTAGGACTTGACACTTAACAGACTTTTGTGGGACATAAACCATATCATACTGTGCCGGCAGTATGGCCCATGTAGCGTGCCTGGAATTAAGTGTATTGGACTTCTTCATCAAGACCCGAAGATGGTTGACTCTAGAAATAACATGGATGATTTGACCCGTAATATAATGTTGCATTTTCTGAACAACGAACATTAGGGCTAAACATTCTTTTTCCACCGGACTATATCGATGTTCGGTACCGATCATCGAACATCGATCATCATGCGACTGAGGTAATAGATAGCTTGTTCGTGACCTTCTTTGTTCTTCTGGGCTAGTAGAGCTCCCAAAGAATGATCCATTGCACGGACATACATCAGAAAAGGTATTCCTGAGACTGGAGGCACTAAAACTGGAGGATTCATCAAATACCGTTTTATGTCTTCAAATGCTTGTTGACATGTTTCAGTCCAAATGAAAGATACACCTTTCTTCATGAGTTGAGTGAACGGTCTGCAACGTCCAGAGAGATTTGAAATGAATCTCCTGATGTACGCAAGCCGTCCCTGGAATCCTCGTAGCTCTTTTAGGTTGCGTGAATGACGCATCTCTTGAATGACTTTGATCTTCTCGGGGTCAACGTGTATACCCTTAGAGGTAATAACGAATCCGAGGAATTTGCCACTAGAAACACCCAGGAATGACTTGGTAGTATTCATCTTGAGTTGATGCTGGCGCATTAGATCGAAGATAGTTCTCAAATCTTGGATATGATCTTCTTTTAGACGACTTTTGACAGCAATATCGTCGACATAGCATTCGACTGTCTTCCGCAAATTATTACGGAAGATAGTACTCATATCCCGCTGATAAGTTGCACCAACGTTTTTAAGACCGAACGACATGACAGTGTAGCAATAGACTCCCAGAGGAGTACGGAAAGATGTATGTTTTTCATCTTCTGGATGCATTTTGATTTGATTGTATCCTGAGAATCCATCCATAAAAGATATTCGTTCGAATCCGCAAGTATTGTCGATTATGACATCAACGATCGGAAGAGGAAACTCATTTTTGGGACAAGTATCGTTGAGGTCTCTAAAGTCAATACAGACTCGAACATTTCCTTTTTTTCATAACTGGGATGACATTAGCCACCCAGTCAGGATGTTGTTCTTCTCTGACAAAACCGCAGGTGATAAGCTTATTGACTTCAGCTTCTATGGCGTCCATCATATCGGGTCGGAATCGACGCTGTTGTTGTTTAACTGGCCTCGCATTTGGTAGGATATTGAGTTTGTGGGTAGCGATCTGAGGATCTAATCCTGGCATATCTTCATAGCTCCAGGCGAATACGTCAATGTATTCCTTAATGAGCTGAATTAGTTCCTGTTTATCCGCTTCAGGAATGCTTTTGCTGATGAAGATTGGCCTTGGAGAAGCTTCATTTCCGACATCGACTGGACCAACTGATCTTCGGTAGGTGGTTTGCGTTGCTCGAAGCGAAGTTCCCATTGATTGTCCATTCTTTGTGCCCAAGGATCTAACTCAAGAGCTTCATCACAATTGTCATCGTCTTCTGAGAACTCGGCGGTCACCATATTGGAAGATAGAGTCACTCGATGGATGTGCCCTACACTGATGTCAGAATTTCATGAAACATAATCAGAAGAGTTAGATCGCTCTTCTTTGTCGGATTCGGAGGCGTCTGGAGTCAGAATCGGCGAGGTATAACCCAATCCACGCTTCGTTTTGCTGTAGTGCAGTGACTTTCCTTTTGGAGCGGGGATACGAATAGGAGTTCGTCCATCTTTTGAATGATATCTTTTGACTGTTGACTATAACGACGTAGTTGGAGTCGCCCGTTATCGTCATTTTCTTCCTCGCTATCGGGCGTAGTCTTCTGCTCTGTTCCTTTACTAAAAAGTATAGAAAGTTCATCTTTCTTCCTGGAAGGAAGTAAGAAGAAGGAATCTTGCACTGGTTTGAGTGATACTTTGTCCTGGATAGGTTGAAGTGCTCCTATTGTAAGTGGTTCGAAGTTACCTAGCATTTCTAAGTAACATCGAGTATAATAAAAGACATCAGTATACTGCATAGGAGATGCTACTTTATTGATTTGTACACAATCATTAATAATAGGGTACTTGGCCTTAGCCGAAGGCTTAGTAAGGTTGATAACTAGAGGAGGAGAAGGAGAGGGAGAATGAGAAGGCTTGTTACGACGAAGGTCGATAACAAGAGGCTCAGAAGAGGTGAACTCCCTCTGTTCCATCTTTTCAGCAGGAGGATGTTTAGCATGAGAAGAAAGATGAATGGTCAACGTCTGAGAGGACGAAGGACGAGAAGTACGTCCTTTGACCGGAATCACGAGGACATCATCTGGGGTATCCCTCTGATCTTTCTCAGTATCCATGGCCAGTACAACTTTCATGAATTCCTCCTTGTACATTCGGGAATCAGTACAATATGCTTCGATACCCCGGAAGGGGTTAAGATCAGCCACCTCCTTTTGGAGCTCTCCATTGACGTCCACATACTCGAAGCATTGATGAAGAGTTGATGGCACGATATTGTGTTCATGCAGAAACGGTCTTCCCAGCAAAGCATTATAGGAGCCGTGATTGTCGATCACATAAAAGGTGACTTTTGTGAGAAGATTGCCGATTTGGACTTTCAGGCGAATCTTCCCCAGGGGTTCACTTCTACCAGAATTAAATCCCAGGATCGTAGTGATGGTTGTGAAAAGATTATGAACATGGATCTTCAGTGCATCTAGTAGAGTCTTTGGCATGATACTGAGTGCAGACCCAGGATCAATCAGGATGCGATCAACTTTCATTGTATCAACATATCCCGTGAAATAGAGAGGCCGGTCATGTCGATTATCTTCCAGCAACATATCATCTTGTGTAAAGGTGATGTTAGGCATCAGCTCTATCACACTATGACAATGAAAACAGGTCACGGGCTCCTCCTCTGGCTTCTTAAGGAGTGTTAGACAAGTGTCGGCTTGCATCAAAGCTTCACTTAATGTTTCTCGAGTCTCCCTCGAGAGACGCAGGAGCTCAAATATTGATAACCTTGCTGGAGTATTAGCCAATTGAGCCAATATATCAAAGTTGTAAGGCTTCTCAAGTCCAAGAGGTAGAGTCTTCTTTAATACTTTATCGAAGCGAACATGCTGTTTTCTCTTGTCGGTCGCCGTCGGTTTGGGAAGAGTTTGTTCTACTGGAGGCGATGAAGCCGATGGAACATTGACAGCGGGAAGAGACGATGCTGGAGGGGCCTCTGGAGCTGGAGTAGGGATCTCTTGATCTTCAGAATAATCTCTTAGGTAAAGTCTCTCAGACCTGGTACCAGTCAAGGCTTCCTCTTCCGATACAGGTTCGAAGGACACTATGTTGCAGTTCTTTGTCCGAGTCTTGCTTTTGGAAGACTTCCTTTGACAAGATGACAAGTTTGTCCAGAATCCTAGGCCAACACGAGATTGATTGTGTTGGAGACATAGAGAAAGAGGTATAGGAGACCCTTTTCCGTCATTCCAGCCAGGGGCTTTCTGCAGATCATACCCCATCTTTGTCATTAATTCGCGGAACTGTTGACTATATAGATGGAAGGCTGGTTGGTAATTGGCCTCCGGCATCGGTAGCGTCGTCTCAGAAGAAGAAGAATTTGCCGCCGAGATGAAGGTTGCAGTTAAAGATGAAAGATGGTGATGACATGACTTGTATTTGGTTGCTTTCTTAGATTTTGTAGACGAAGCAGGTGTCTCAAAGTCAGCCACCAAGTCAGGATGGATCCACATGATTTTTCCTTTATCAGTTGTCAGAGGAACAAGACCGTCACTTCGTGCGGGTGGGAGATTGACAATCTCCAGAGTAGATTTCGGGATAGAAACGACTCTATCCTGCACAAGTTGAGCAGGAAAGTTGCCAAACTGTAGAGAGACGACGTTAGCAGTCACAGTCATCTCGTCCTGCTGAAGAGTGATTGCGCCGACTTTAATCATCTCTTGAATCTTCCCTTTGAGCACATAGCATGCTCGAGTCGGGTATCCAATGAACCTGTGATACACAATATTTAGAATGATCAGTTTTACCTACTTCCTCTGGCCGCTTTGCGTCGGGCAGTTGAATTTACTGCTCTTGATCAAGTAATCGAAGATGCTCATGACATCATCCTCGTTGAAGGAGTATTCTTCCTTCGGACGCGGTCCCTCTGTGGTGGTGTCGTCGTAGTAGGTGTTGACTGACCTATGTTGACAGCTAGAGTTTCTTTGCCTTTAACATTGATGGCCAGAGTCTCTTTGTCTTTGCGGTTATTCTGACGGCTACCGCTGTTGGATGCAGCCTGTTCATCTCTGTCGAGGTTAGGCATCTGGATGCCTAATTGTTTGAACTTGTCAGCACTTTCTTCCGCTGCCTTGGCCTTTACTATGAATGAAGGCCAATCTTGAAACTGTGTAGATCCAGTCCACATGCTGATTATAGGCAACAAGTTTGATTTGCATGTGTCTATAGTCAGAGCATCTGGAGTTCCCAGAGGCATTTTGAGTGCCTCACGGCGGAATCGTTCAATGAAACGTTCAGTAGTTTCATTATGCCGTTGTTTGATTTTGATGAGGGCTGACATAGTCATGTCGTTTGTTTCCTCATAAAATTGTTCCAGGAACATTTGTTTGAAACCAGCAAAGGAGGTTATGCAACCGTCTGGCAAACTGCGATACCAGTCATAAGCCACACCAGCTAAACATCCAACAAATACCCTAGTGAGTAGAGCATCGTTTGGCTGAAGTTGATCAGTCATTACCTCGAAGTGGTTGAGGTACTGGCTTGGGGATGTACTTCCATCAAACAGCATAATGGTAGGAGGTCTGTATTTGGGTGGAAACTGGACTTTTTTCCACTCTATGGGATAAGGTTGTTTGATCCCAAGCTTCTGTAAGCCGTCCTTCTGTTTGAAGGCTTCGAATTGAGTACGCAAAATCTTTACGGCCTTATTAGCGTCTCCCGATGCTTGAGGAGCAGTGGACTGATTTGGTGTGTTAGGAGGAGGGACTGTATGATATGCACCACCCCCAGCTAGGGCTGGGCATACGGATCCACGACCCGCGGTTCCGACCCGTCTCGAACCGTATATTTTCCAAACAAGCCGGTTCCAAAATTTTTACTTTCAAACGGGGCGGGGCGGGGCGGGTTGTGTAAAATAAACGGGTCGGGGCGGGTCGTGTTTCCAAATGAAACGGGGCCCCGGCCCGGCCTGTTTGTTTTGATTTTTTTTTTCCTTCTTATTTTTACTTTCATTGACTTACTATTAATGCTTAAAAGTTCTTATGAATCTTATTTGTCTTGTTGAAATATGGATTGCCTCTTCTTCATTTTTGTGTGTTGTTTAGTACGGTTGCTTGAATGTAAGGATGGCTTTTCTTCTTCTTTTATGTTGTTTGATTGTGTTGCAAGTTGCAACAACTTGGATTGCCTCATGTTTCTTACAACAAGAAAAACAATGTATATTGCAGTAGTTAGGAACACAAAATAAATGCTCTACAACCTGTTTGCTTGTGAGGATGCTCGGTAAGGAAAGTCCCCCAACTAATTTTCTATGCTCTCTATCAATTTATTGCTCTGTGACAACTTAAACTCATCTATTTTGTACTGCAGAACTACTAAATTTTGGACCCGTTTGGACTCGCGGGTTCTTTCGGATTGGATCCGTTTTAAACGGGCCGGGTCCAATCCGGTTCCAAAAAAATTTAGGCCCGGCCCGCCCCGCCCCGTCAAGAAACGGGTCCGGTCCGGGTCTACAAAGTCTGGGCCCGACCCGTGCCCACCCCTAACCCCAGCACCAGAAAAACTTGGAGTTGGTACCGTAGCATTGTGAGGAGATTGTACCCCCTGACAAGCATTGGTGGGAGCAGATGCCGCTACCTGTTCTTGGGTTGGAATTAGATTCGCAACCGGCGGACCAGTGTGTTGTGCCACGATTATAGCATGCATGCTTGCCATCATTTCAGTCATATTTTTCAAGCTAGCCTCTAAAGAGGCAATTCTTTACTCCTGACTGCCGGATATAGATGCATCTTGTTCTTCGTTAATGACATAGGCAGTTACTTCTCTGGCCAATGAAGAAGAACTGGTGGAAAAGATGGTCCGTTCGGAGCTTTCACTGTCGGCATCAAAGTCATACAAGGAACTGTCCCCAGGACAAGTGATAGGAAGATCCTTTTGACTGAAATAATCTTGGTCGGAATTAGGAAGATTCCTTTGACCGATTATTTCTCGGTAAGAAGGAAGATTCTTTTGACCGATTGTTTCTCGGCTTCTTGATCTGGTATGTTGGTAAACTCCTTCGTCGGAGTCACGGATTCAATCCAAGTATTGTTGACTGGGGTTGCGGGATGCATTGCGTCTCAGACGCTTTCCAACCCCAGTACTTCGAGATGTCATATTGACTGAAGCGTACATCAATTCATCTTCACTCACTATCTCAGGTTCAGGAGTCTGAATGTAGTTCAAACGGTCGAAGACAGACCGCTTAGCTGACTGGCAGCAACATTTGATGACTACTTCGTGGTGATGATTACAATGATGTTCTTGTTGTGGAACTACAGATGGACAAGACGGCCTTGCAATCTTCCTTTTCTGTACAAGAAGTTCACGGAGATCGGTTACAACGACAGGATAAGGAGAAGTCAGAGGTATATATTCCTTGATGATATTGGAAATATGATTCCGGTTCTTGAGGTGTCCTGTACCCTGAGTGTACAAGGAGGTGCTGAGCTGATTAGCATAGGTAAGAGGGTCATTGACTTCAAAAATCTTCTTCTGGCGCAAGTTGGCTGTTGGCGCAGACTGTTTATGACTTGCTAAATTTGATCCTGACTGGCGCCTGTTGAGATAGGCGCGCAAGTCAGATAGGTGCGCCACTCGTGTGTCT
Organism: Iris pallida; assembly: GCA_029216955.1. Classification (NCBI taxonomy): domain Eukaryota; kingdom Viridiplantae; phylum Streptophyta; class Magnoliopsida; order Asparagales; family Iridaceae; genus Iris; species Iris pallida. Next base: position 10,139 of record JANAVB010039827.1, on the reverse strand, counting down.
GTTTGAGAGACCATCAGCTTTCCTTGTTTGGATCTCGAGATGCTCAGGGTTGGCAGATCCTGACTTGAATTCATAGGAGTAGGCAAAATGCCTTTTTGCTCTGCGCACCCCATTCCTGTGCGCTTGAAGTGGCGCAACTGGGTAGCAGAAAGTTCATTTTGAACAGAACTTACTTTCTTGCCAGAGATTTGATTGTCTTTGTCAAGATGAGTAGAGTTTCTGCCAAGGTTGTAAAAATCGCTAGTCGGCCGCTAGTCGGTTTGTGGGGACTACGGATTAATCGGACTACTCGGGGACTAGTCGGGGACTAGTCGGTTTTGAATTTTTAATGAATATATATATATGTAATATGTTATAAAAATATTTTAAAAAATAATATGTTAATTGTCGAACTTTTAGTTATTACAGTGTATTTTCTTATTCATTATTTTGCACAAATTTCTATTTCGATAAATCTTTAAATAATATGTTAACAACTTACTATTTTGCACGGAGAGTTACAGCCGCAGTAGCAAGCAAAAGCAAAAAAAAAGTAATAAGCAAAAATTAAAAAAAGAGCCACAACAACATTAGCAAAGAGATAACAAAGAAAAAGTAAAAATAAAAAAAGAGTAGGATAGTCACTTTTTTCAAAAATAGAAAAAAGGCAGCAACAAAGTAAAGAGTCGACGGCGACTGCCTTGATGAAGTCGACGGCAGCCCAGACTAGTACCAATTTAGCCAATTTTTGGATGGACCAGCCCCTAATCGAGTCGACGGTAGCCGACAAGTGACTAGTCGGGGACTAGCCCCTAGTCGAGTCGGCGGCAGCCGACTAGCGACTAGTCGGGGACTAGTCGGCCGCCTAGAGGAATTTTTACAACACTGGTTTCTGCCCAAAAGAGCTTTAGGACTGATTGGCGCAAGGGCGCAATCAAGAGTGTTTTCCACCAAGTCAAGGACCGAGGAAGAATGAGGAAAGGCCAAAGGGCGCTTTCCTTTGTTCTGTGCCAGGGCAGTAGTAGGTGTATTCCTAACGAAATTCAGACTTGGGGAAGAAGAGGGAGTAGCTAAAAAGCGTTTTTCCTTGTTTTGCGCCAGGGCAGGAATAGGCGCAGCTTGTGCAGAACGAGGAAAGGCCAAAGGGCGCTTTCCTTTGTTCTGTCTAGTAGCCTCACTAGATAGATTTTTCTCCGAGTTTAGAACTGGAGAAGAAGAGGGAGTAGCTAAAAAACGTTTTCCCTTGTTTTGCACCAGAGAGACAGTAGGCACAGCTTGCGCAGAAGCAGTGATTGGTGCTGTTGATGACTTGGGAGTCCATACGGCGCGTGCCTTGTTCTTGGCAGCCACAGTGGCGCGCCTAGCACCCCCAGCACTAATCAGGACTTCGTAGGCTGTTTGGTCAACTTGCACGACCAAAGTCTTCTGCGTCTTGCCGATCGACGTGGTATCACATTCAGTTGTCACTTTCTCGTCAGAGGAGAAAGTCGTCCCCATCAAAGTCGCCGTTTTGTTTGCAAAAATAAAAGTTTGATTACAAACTAAGAAAAGAGTACAATTGGTACACTTGAATTCTGGGGAAGTACGACTGTAGGAATCTGATCAGAAGACGATCACTTTATTCCTTGGACGATGTGATATTGAAGACACAAGTCTCTGGAGAATGCAGCAGCACTTCGTCAGTAGATTATGATCATTAGTGATGCCTTATAACTGATTTGAAACTCTGTTTATAGAGTTCTAAATAACTGTTTCTGAGTTGCGCGCACATTGAGTTGCGCACCACCTATCCAGTTGCGCGAACGGTTACTTGAACTACTAGGGACGCGTGACATTCATTGAGTGAGATGTGCGTGGTCGTGGGCAGTGTAGTTGACACGTTCTTCGAAATTAGTGGTATGCGCGCCACGTCATCTGGCTTCTGGACAAAAATTGATCAGGTGGCGCCAACTTGCTAGGTGGCGCCAGGCGCAACTTGATAACTGGCGCCTCTCTAACTCAGTCCTCTGTGCCGTAATAACTCGCACCACACGATAGCTTGCGCGAGCTAGCTGTCAGCAAGCTGACAAAATCTTCTCGAGCGCCGCGTTGCTCGAGATTCGAAGAGATTCTCCGACTGCTGTGCTGTCAGTAATGATGGTAATCGTTACAGCTTCCCGAGGAGGCTTGTCCCGCGCACCTTGATGCAGGCGCAACCTGGGTCTCGCGCAAGTTAGTGACTAGGCGCCACCTGATGCTGACGCATTTTTAAGAGTGGCGTCCATTCATTTTTGAGCTTCTACACCCGCCTGCTGCCAGCCCCCCTCCTGCCTAGTGCTGTCGACCCTCCCCCAGCCCCACTGCTGCTGCTGCATTTTGCCCCCGCCTGCTTACCCTCCGCCCTCCAGCCCGCCCTGCTGCAGCCTGCTGCTGTTGCCCCCCCCAACTCCATAATGCAAGGTCCAAACCCTAATCCTAGTTCTTTCCACGCAGCCGCCGCCCACCCCCCCCCCCCCCCCCAAAAAAAAAAAACCCTACCCTAATTCAAAAAAAAAAAAAAAATTGTTAGGATTCTCAGAGGGTAAGGGTCCGTTTGGATAGCTTTTCTGAAATTTTGTTCTGAAAACAGTTTTTGGAGAATGATGTTATAAAATAGTTTTATGGATATAAGTTTCTGAGTTTGCGTTTGGTTACTTTTATCTGAAAATTTTTTTTATAAAAAAAATTGTTAAAATTTTGTTTGGTAAATTTTTTTCTGAAATTTTTTTTGTTGTTGTGTCCTTGCCACAGTTTGTGTCCACCCCCTCCCCTCCGTGTCCTGGCTCTACGAGGCGAGGTCACCGACCACGGCGAGGTCACCGACCACGGCGAGGTCACCGACCACAGCGAGGACAGATCCGCCGTCGACTTCGAGCTCGTCCCCGACTTCGAGCTCGTCACCGACTTCGAGCTCGTCACCTCACCACCACCGCCGTCGACTTCGAGCTCGTCTCCAGCAGCCCTCACCACCACCGCCGTCGACTTCGAGCTCGTCTCCAGCAGCCCTCACCACCACCGCCGCCGCCTATGGCTCCTCTGGTCGCCGCACGTGGAGGGAGGAAGGAGTCGGCCTCCGCGTCGGGCCTCCGCGTCCGTTGTCGAAGTTCGCCGGGGCCCTCCCGTCGTGGTCGAAGTTCGCCGGGGCCCTCCCGTCGTTGTTGAAGTTCGCCGGGGCCCTCCGCGTCCGTTGTCGAAGTTCGCCGGGGCCCTCCCGTCGGGCGAGGGCATGGCGAGAGCCTCCGTTCTCGAGCTTTCTCCGGAGGAGGAACAACGAATGAGAATGGAAATGAGGAGAGAGAGAGAAAGTTGGGGGTTTGGGGGTGGGGATGGGACGTGGGACCCGCCATGTCCTTGCCACAGTTTGGGAAAATGAGTTTGGAAAACAGCTTTCAGCTGCTTCCCGAAAACTCTGTTTAAACACTTGTCTCAGAACAATTTTTGGGAGAAGACTTTTTCAAGTAATGACAACCAAACGCAGTTTTTGGAAGGAGTAACGTTTAAACTCAAAAAAAGGGTTTGGAAAACGTAACCAAACACTGCCTAAACATTTTATTGTTTGCTGGAACCTCTGACTCTCAAAAAATGACTTAGGATTCTTAGAGGGTAAACATTTGGTTTGTTTGCTGGAATCTCTGACTCTCAATGTTAATTTCAGGATTTTAACAAAGAGCAAACAAATTGTTTGTTTTGCATGAATCTTTGTTTATTTCCTTTCTTGATCTTCACATCAGGATCTAACAAAGGGTAACGTAGGTTATCTCTCTGTCCTGGCTTGTGTGATCCACATTCATCTCTGCTTCCTATGTGCGAGCCGGTTCTGGTCACGTTTCTAGCGCATTTGCAGAGTTGATGTGATTGTCAAGTTCGAAGGAACAAATCGACAGTCGAATCATGAATATTGCGCGATGACTAGCACTGGGGCAAATAGAATTGCTATAGACGCTAGTGGCGGAAACGCAATGGCGGGGCCAACGGGCACTGGCGGGACGATTTCCTCGATTCGTCTTGTCGATCAACGATTGGACGGACCAGAAGGTTATTCGACATGACGAAAGAAGGTCGAGAAAATGCTTCGGAGAATGCGGTTGTCAAAACATCTGATTGACAGCCCTTCAGCAGTGACTGATTCCACATTTGAGCAATGGAAGACAGATGATAGTCGATTGTTTACACAGTTGATAAATTCAATGGAACCATCAGTGGAAGACATGGTTCAGAATATAAATTCCGTGAAGGATTTATAGGAGGTCCTGGCGATGACGTTTGATGGAAAACGCGATTTGTCGCGTATCTACGACTCGGTAGTTGGCATCTACCGAGCAAATCAAGGAGACAAATCTCATAAGGATCACTTCCGCGCCTTTAAAGCCATGACCGAAGAAATAGACCATGTATTACCTTTGACAACGGATATCAATGAAACAAGGGCTTAACATGAGCAGCTTCATGTCATGGCATATTTTGCATCTCTCCGTCCTGATGCGGATTCCGCTCGCTCTCAGATCATTGCTGGATCTGATACTCCATCTCTGATGGAAGCTCACTTTCGTGCCCTACGGACAGCGAAAGTCGTTGAGACTGCTTCGGGTGATGCTCCTGCTGATCGATCTGCTCTTGGTGCTGCCCGTGCTGGATTTCTTGGTGCTCAACGTCGCAGTGAAGCATCCACATCTGGATCCACAGTCGGCTACTCAGCGGCATGTGTAGTAAAGTCGAAACATTGGGTGATTAACTCTGGTGCGTCTTCTCATATGACTGGCGACGCAGGTATGATACGCAATTATGTATCGGTGGGTCGTGTTTTCAATATTACTGTTGCTAATGGTGGTTCACTAACAGTCTGTGGACGAGGAAGTGCCCATTTTTCTTCTGGACTGTCACTCAAATCAGTATTACATACACCGGAAAATCTGTTCAATTTGTTTTTAATTAGTCAGCTTGTCGCGATTTGTATTGCTTAGTAATATTTTTTTTCCTGATGGTTGTGTTTTTCAGGATCTAAAGGTTGGAAAGACTATTGGTAAGGGGCATGTGGCTGGAGGCTTGCACCTATTTGACGTACCTTCTTCTGTTGCCTGTGCAGGCATGAAACTCGATCCTTTCGAGTTACATTGTCAGTTAGGCCATCCATCAATCCAAGCTCTCCAGAAAATGTACTCATCTTTAGATGTTCTTGCTTCTTTCCATTGTAACTCGTGTCATTTAGCTAAGCATCACCGGGTGTCCTATCTGGCGAGTAATAATAAATTTGCATCCGCTCCTTTCGAGTTGGTGCATTCTTATATATGGGGACCTTGTCCGATTGAATCAATAATGTGTTTTAAATATTTCGTTACATTTGTTGATGATTACTCACGTATCACTTTTATTTATCTGATGAAAAATTGCTCCGAATTATTTCAAATTTGGTACAATTTTTATGCCGAAATCAAAACACAATTTGGTGTTCCAATTAAATGCTTACAAAGTGACAATGGTCGTGAGTATCTATCTCGTGAGTTCAATACTCATTTCTCCGACAGTGACATCATCCATCAAACTTTATGTCCTTACACACCACAACAGAATGGTGTGGTCGAGCGTAAGAATCGTCATTTCTTGGAAACAACACGTGCTCTTATGTTTCAAGCACGTACTCCCAAAAGATTTTAGTCGGACGCGGTACTTACCGCTTGCTATCTTATTAATCGTGTACCATCATCGATTTACAATGGTTCTACCTCTTTTTTTCGATTATATTCCGGAAGACGACCGTTTCCTCTCCCTCTCAAAATTTTTGGTTGCTTGTGCTATGTACGAGATACCCGACCGACTCTTTCTAAATTATATCCCAAGGCAATCCATTGTATTTTTCTTGGGTATCCTAAAGATCAGAAAGGGTATCAGTGTTTCTCTCCTACCTTGAAGCGGTACTTTTTCTCTCGGGACGTCACTTACGTTGAAACTGAGTTTCCTCCACGTCTGCAACCTTCGGATCCAATTCCACAAATTTATCCAGAAGATGATTTCTTATTATTTCCTATTTAACCACAACAGTCCCCCGTAAGGGTTCCCTCTCCAACCAAGCCAGTATCTCTGTCCGACGGTCCGTAAACACCGGTTCAGTTAGTACCAATGTCACCTGAAAGAATATCGCAGATAGTGCCCACACAGTCATCATCCTCCTCTAGCTCCACCGATTCGCCTTCGCCTGTTCCACCAGCTCGACGTCGTCGTATCTGTCGTGATCATCCATTGTATGTTGACAACTACAAAGGGCTTGCCAGCCACACTCAGTCCTTGGTATCTACTGTTGATGGGATTCATATTCCCAATACTGTCGAGGAGGGTCTCAAATATCTTAGTTGACGTGCTGCTATGGAAGAGGAGATGAAAGCACTTCAGAAAAATCATACTTGGGACTTGGTAGATTTGCCTACTGGTAAGCAGGCAGTCGGGTGCAAATGGGTGTTTGCGATCAAGGTGAAACCGGATGGCTCTTTTGATCGCCTAAAGGCTCATCTAATAGCTGAAGGATATTCTCAGACCTATGGTGAGGATTACTTTGAGACATTATCTCCAGTTGCCAGGATGACATCTGTGTGCGTACTTTTGGCTCTGACTGTTCGCTATAACTGGCCATTGCTTCAGCTGGATATCAAGACTGCATTTCTCCATGGGGATCTTGAAGACGAAGTATATATGGTGCAACCTCCCGGGTTTGTTGCAAGGGAGGGTAAAGTATGTCATATACGGAAGGCCCTCTACGTTCTCAAACAATCACCTCATGCGTGGTTTGGTCGATTGATACATGTTGTTACTCAGTTTGGCATGTGTCAATCAAAGAAGGATCATTCGGTATTCTACCGATAGACATCAGCTGGAAGAATACTACTTGGTGTCTATGTTGACGACATTGTGATCACGGGAGACAACATCCATGGTATTGCAGACCTAAAGAAGTTTCTGGGAAAATAATTTCAACCAAAGATATGGGATTATTGAACTACGTCTTGGCTATTAAAGTCATAAGGGGTAAGCGGGACATTGTAATGTCTCATAGGAAGTATGTGTTGGACATACTAAATGATTCGTAAATGATGCAAGCTAAGGGAGCAAACTCTCCATGGATCTAGGGACAAAGTTACTTCCAGATGAGGGGGTCCTGATGACCAATCCAGATCAGTATTGTCGAGTGGTGGAAAAACTTAACTACTTGGCGGTCATGACTCGGTCAGACATCTCTTTCGTCGTAAGTGTCGCAAGTAGATTTATGGCTTCTCCAAGAATTCTACACTGGCAAGCAGTTCTCAGAATTTTGTGCTATCTAGTCAAGAATTCGGGAAGAGAAATTCAGATGGAAAATCATGGACATACTCGTATTGAGTGCTTTATCGCTGCTGACTAGGGTACAAGTCTGACAGATAGACGGCCTACATCTGGCTACTCGGTATTCATTGGCGGAAACTTGGTATCGTGGAAGAGCAAGAAGATAATGTAATAGCACGGCCAAGTTCAGAAGCAGAATATCGAGCCATTGCCCATGGTACAACAGAGGTGTTATATCTGAAGCATTTTCTACACGATAGAACTGGGAGAAAAAGCAGGATCTAAAGCAGCAAACCTGTGGTGTGATAACCAGTATGCTATCCATATTGCTACTAATCCTGTATTTCATGAAAGAATAAAGCACATTGAAATCGACATCCACTTTGTCCGTGACGAGTATACAAAGGAGATGATAAAGTTTCATCATGTGAGGACCGGTGATCAGATAGCTGATATCTTCACGAAGTCTCTTTTGGATCCTCGGGTTCAATTTTTGTGTAACAAGCTGGGTATGATTGACATCTATACTCCTGCTTGAGGGAGGGCGTTAAGTATTAGTATTGGGCTTTAGTCCCACATTGGCTAGAATAATGGTGAGAGGGGTTAGCCTCTCCTATATATATGTAACTTCTCCCTTAATAATAATCATCCCATCATTCAACTCTACAAAGGGCTACGATTTCAGGCTTGAGTTGCACCTGACTGGACTAAAATACTTTAGGGTAAGAGCACTGCATGTTCTTTCAAATAAATAATACTGGCTTGTGCTAGACTAGAATAAATATTGACTTTTGATGGCTCGTCATTTTACTAAATAATCTGTTTAGTGATATAGGCTCTTGAGGTTAAGGTCTCTCATCTCTGAGGTTCCATTTGGATCCATATTTAAGCAGGAGTTGCGGTCTAATTTCAAGGCCCTTGTGTCTATGGAATTGGGTGATCTGATTCCTCAGATCCACCCTCCACCAGAAATCTAGAATTAGCAAAAAGCAGAAAACACAGTATTTGGAAGATCTGACTGGAATTAAGGAATTATAATTCCTGTGTGCGCTAAAATAACGTGTGCAGGAACTTGCAGCAACTAGAAACTAATTCCTTGGTTCTTCAGTATAATTCCAGTATTCAAGTGGTACCTTAATGTAGTAGGAAGGCTCTGAACTTTCATTAGCAGGTTGATGCATTATTTTTTGCCTATCGTTTTACTTTTGTTTCTTCGTATACAGTTTGTTCAAAATTTTAATTGTTATTCAGTGCTTAAGTTTCAACTGTCTCCAGGAAGAATGAGTATCCAAAAAGGGCTCCACATTGTTATGAAGTAACGAATTATTCAAAGGAAAGGCCAGATGTCTGGATTGACAGTCCTGATAAGTTTGTATCCTTTCGAACTTCTCCATCTCATTAGAAGCATTAGTTTATGTACTTATCAGCTTACTTTTGCAGATCGGTCATTCTTTCTATAACCAGTGATATCCGAACTATAAAGTCTGAGGTATTTTCAATAATGTCTGGTGTTTGTATTTTTATTATTATGTGCTATATCATTTCTATAGATTCTTCAGTTTCCTTTAAGTTTATGCTTACATAGTGCTTGAGTTTTATTCTAACTTGAGATTAGCCTGTTATATATTTGGTCAAAGTTGATTTCTGGTTGCAGATATTTGCTGCACCATACAGCTTGAGATTTCCACGCATTCAACGTGTTAGATATGACAAGCCATGGTTTGAGTGCCTTGACGTACAATGTGAGAACCTAATTGTTTTGCAGGCTTCATTTTGTATTTACATTATTAGCACTACATTGGAAGCTGACTCTGGACACTTCCTTTGGCATTCCAGAGCTTGTTCTTTTGAAAAGAAAATCTGTGGGAATTTCCACTTGTGACTGTATCTCTCTCTCTATACTTCGTAAATTATATGTTTTGGGCCCATCCAAATTCAAAAGAGAAAAACAATAAGGAACCTAGGTAATGTAGCCTAAAGAGGGGAGAATTAAGGCTATAAACGTGGGGAGGGAGATATATATACACAAAATTAGAGAGAAAATATGGAAGTGACAACCCAAGTACGAAGAAAAAAATGATAGGAAAAAATATAAAGAAAAAAAAATAGGGAGAGAGAAATTATATATATTTAGATTTGGGAAGATATACTGCAAGTCGTCCTCATGTTTTCATGTTCTGATTGTTGAGAAGGTGCAGAAGTTCAAGAGCCTTTGTTAATAAGCTGCAGCAGCTAAGCAGTTTTAGATTTTTTTTCTTTTCTTTCTTTCCTCACTTTTATCTTATTATTTTTATATTTTTTTAGTTTGCATTAACTTCGTCCTAAGTATGATTTTCTTTTCATTGGCTGCTGATGATACCAATAATTGGAGAAAACAATTGTCAAGAACAACTCATGAATTTTGAACGGAATTTTTTTCTCTTATGTATTGAATTAATGAAAATTTTAGTAGGTTTTATGTGGAAATTGTTAAGTACTCATGATTTTTTTTTTTAACTTTATTTTACAAGATGTTACTTTGTCAATACACACACACCACCACCACCACCCCCCCCCCCCCCACCCCCACCCCCCATCAAATTTCTGGCTCCGCCCGTGTCCATACCCATGCAAGAAATGTCTGTATGAGTGTAGTGTCCCCCTCAATCGCCGGGATGGGGCTCGCAACAAAGACATCTTTTAAAAACAAAAGTCCCTCTCAATCGTCGAGTCGTCACGCCACATACCCTCCCCCCCCCCCCCCCCCCCCCCCCCCCCCCCCTTCTCAATCGGCGAAGCCTTACAACAGATACATTTTTAAACCTAATTCTCTCAAGCTCAATTTTGGGAGGCAC